>JAOTOM010004995.1:197500-612500 GCA_034440615.1 Ashinkailepas kermadecensis
TGTGTCTTCCCTATGGGCAGAATTGTCCCATGGCTGTCATGACCAAGTTTTGCAATCATTATTTAGATGAACATGGCCACTCTTTTGTCTGACGATATGCTAGGAAGTTTGAAGCGTTACAAAGATATGTTGTAAATGCAAAAAGACAGTAATGCAATGATGTAAATGAGCAACTTTGTTGAAAGGTCAACTATCTGACAATAGGGAAGAATAAAGCATATAAACTTTATAAAAAAATATACCAAAGCTGAGCCTGCACTGACATGTATATCTCGTATATACAACATACATTTACATATACATACATATACATACATATACATATACATAAAATATACATGTTGTCAGTGAAGTTGGTCATACGGTGACGATTTGTGGGTAGATCCACAGCCAGCCGGTGACTGGCGCGCCATTGTGGGTCAGGCGCGGCACGTCACTCACAGCAGTCGTAGTCGGCGTTGCCGTTGCCATTGCACTGTCCGCTGGGCGAGCCGGGACCGTTGACGGCGAACGGCGAGCCGGTCGGGTTAAAGTTGGCCACCGGCCCGCTGACGTCGGCGTAGCTGACGTTGAGGCAGCTGCCCGACTGCGGGTCTTCCGACACCTTCTGCAGGATCATCATGCACGCCGTCTGACTGACGTCCCGTTCGCCTGCCACGAGCGGGTCGGTGAGAGCTACGGCAGGCCGAGAGAGATCGCCGAGAGTCAGACGAGTCGGCAGGTACAGACAATCGCCGGCAGGTGTAGACTGTCGTCTATACCTCACCTCGGGTCTGTGCCTCTATACCTCTGGTACCTATATCCGTATCCGGGACATATGGTACCTGTGAGGTACACACAACACCCATCAGGTACAAACGGTATCCGGGAGGTACATACAGTGGCCGCGAGATGCAGACAGTGGCTGGGAGGGAAAGACAAGTGTCGGGAAGTGCAGGCCACGGTAGGGAAGTACAGACAGCAACCGGGAAGTAGACAGCACCCTGGGGCCTGTAGGTACTACAATACCCAGCAGATACAGACAGCACCTAGCAGATACCGACAGCACCCAGCATGTACAGACAGTACCGAGCAAATACATACAGTATCCGTCAGGTACAGACGGTACCCAGCAGATGCAGCCAGACCGAGCAGGTTCAGACAGCCGACCGGCACTGGGCCGCTGCGACGTTGTTCAGTCAGACATGCCGACGTGCCAGACTGCCACGACGTCCGTCACGGACGGTCACGCGCAGTCAGACGGCGTGACAGCGCTCGTCACGGCGCTCTGGGTCGGTACCTGACCAACACGGGCGCGTCCGTGACCGTCCGTCACGGACGGTCACGCGCAGTCAGACGGCGTGACAGCGCTCGTCACGGCGCTCTGGGTCGGTACCTGACCAACACGGGCGCGTCCGTGACCGTCCGTCACGGACGGTCACGTGCAGTCAGACGGCGTGACAGCGCTCGTCACGGCGCTCTGGGTCGGTACCTGACCAACACGGGCGCGTCCGTGACCGTCCGTCACGGACGGTCACGCGCAGTCAGACGGCGTGACAGCGCTCGTCACGGCGCTCTGGGTCGGTACCTGACCAACACGGGCGCGTTCGGCCAAAGGCATATCCGTACCTCGTGTGTGGCACGTGGGCGCTCCCATTCCATTTACGGCCGGCTGCCCAGGACTGGGGAAGCAGACAGGGTACATGCTCGGCAGCAGCATCTTCTGGCTGCAGCTCAAACAGAGGCAACATCCCATCGCGGTCGTCGCCGACGCATTAATGACATTAACACTGACGGTCATTTGCGGGGATTCCTCCCAAATTGACGGGCGCACAGGCACGACGGGTCATATTCACAGCTCAGAGGATAGAAGCAGTGTTGATATAATTCGTTAGATAGGAGGATTTATTGAAGTCACTTGGTGTCTTTTAACCAGTAATGTCTGCTAATGAATCACTACAAACATTAGGAAGACCAGGACAACGGCGAAACGCTGTCCATAGTTGGCTGATAGCCTGTGTTTTGGCAGGATTTTGTATGTCGTTGCATGGCGTATCATTGCATGTCATTACGGCCATGCATGTGCACTCACAGCATTGCGATCGTGAACATTCCACACACAATTTCTAGAACGGCTTCATCCACAGAACAAACAACACTGATTTAAGCGTACTCAAAATCCACAACAAAACGAGTGCCTAAGTGCAGCAGAGCGGAAGGTAATAATCTGAAACGCGTGTTCTCAACTGCCTGCAGAAAAAAGAAGAAGAATCTTGGGTTTTACGATGCATACTGGCCACTCATGTCATATTACGCTCATGGAAATACGTTGCTAGATACCGATGCATGAAAACGAAAGACACGGCCACACTTCCAATTCCCACCCAGTTTCATTCCTGAAACATCAAATCCTAAATCAAACTAGAATAATGAGGTTAGGGGGCCGTGCTCCACTGGTGTAGTTGCAGTTCCGTCAGATGTCAATACCCACGCACTCGATACACCGCGCCGAGCTCGGCGGGCAGCCGCTATCGATGATCGATCATGCGATTAACACCGTCCAGCCCCGCCAGGTGAACGGGTCAGTGACCTCGGCGGTCGGAGGTCGGCCGGCCGACGCCGTTGTTCTGGTGAACTCAGCAGCCGAGCCACGGCAGTGACACTGCACAGCCGTGAAGTATCACGGCCGGGGCACGCGTCCGCCCGTGACGCCGACCGACCCCGTGACCCCGGCCGACCCCGTGACGACGGCCGACCCCGTGACGCCTACGGCGCGGGTGGACGGTGCCTGCAGCTGTGGCTCTCGTCGCCACTTAACAGGATTCTGCCGGCGACGGGCACCGACGAATGCCAACCGCCCACGCTTCGAATGACAACTTCTGTAGCACTGTGCCAAACCCGAGAGCGCGTGATTATTATCCCAGCCGATAGTTGCCGCACAAATAGGGACACGAGGAAAATGTTCAAATCAGTTTTCTTCATTTCACACCCTCTCAGAACTCGGGATAGCTATGGATCCAGCTCTCACAGCAGCCGCTGCCATGTAAGTGATTGATCCGTGATGAATACCACATAGGCATCGGTGTATGACTTGACATGCACCCCGCGTGGGTAGGGTGCACGCCATGCTACTGGGAGACGGCTATTGATTTCTATTAGTTTCTAAAAAAAAGGGCAACGATCCGATTTCATTCACCCAAATTGCGATTCAATATGCTGTCCAGAAAATGTTATGTTTTTTATTAGCTATTTGCAGCCAAGGAAAAATCGTTGGATAATTGTTCCTTCATTTCTGGGACAGCACTGTAACTGCTTCAATTTCAGTCACACGCACCCAGCAATATTCAAGGTAAGCATTACTATGAATAGCATGTAAGAAGTTGATACCAGAATACGTCCCGAGCGAAAATAAGCCACAGTTATAAATTATTCGCGAAATAGGGTGGAACATAGCACTTACTGAATACGGAATGGACGTCCTTCGGGGCTTTAGGACGCATCGACCATGTTGATCACAGAGCTTGACGTCCTTCCCAAAGGAGTATCTACATCATGCTTCTTGGTGCGTGTTTGTGAAGTACTCGCGCCTCGTTTCTAACTGTATCCCGTTTACAAGAGCACGCTTATGCTCACCAAAACGGATCCGGGATCATGGCAACGAACATCCCGTAGCGCAATTCCAGATAAAGGGATTATCTATGATGTGCTATGTTATACAATACTAGTTTATAGCACAGGTGTTTGCATCGTTATCGTTGATATCGGTGTACCCAAATTAGGTACACCTCGAAACGCGCAAAGCGGGAGCAGTGATATATACTCCATTGTCTCAAAACTGGGTTTGCAGAACATAACAATTTTTAAAATAGCATTATTTCCACGGTGATGTTGACATCCTACTGTAATCGTTTCGACATCTCACACCCAACGAGAAATCATTATTTTAACACTGATAAGCTATTACCTGGGATTCCTAGCTAAGCCCTAGCTAGCCATCCCCAGGCCCACCAAACCACCGACGGATTGTTGCCGCCGAGGAGGAGCATCAGTCAGTGCGCCGGCATTGTACCACCTGGCGGTCAGCACACGGTGGTGCACACGGTGGTGCTCCCGGTGGTGCTCCCGGCGCCCGGCTCCCGGCTCGCCGGCACACTGCAGACCGGTATGTTGGGGCGTGGCCGCGTGCGGCGCGGGAACGGCCGACGGTCACCGTCGCCGCACGACGTGACACACATTCGAGCCCGTCCGCCCCGAGCTTACCGGTAGAGATTCGGCCGACATAGCAGGCGGCCCGCCACACCGCGTGGCCTGACGGGTCACGCGGAGCTCCAGTCCTCCCTCCACACCGCGTGGCCTGACGGGTCACGCGGAGCTCCACTCCTCTCTCCACACTGCGTGACCAGACGGGTCACGCGGAGGTCCAGTCCTCTCTCCACACCGCGTGGTCTGACGGGTCATGCGGAGCTCCACTCCTCCCTCCACACCGCGTGGCCTGACGGGTCATGCGGAGCTCCACTCCTCCCTCCACACCGCGTGGCCTGACGGGTCACGCGGAGCTCCACTCCTCTCTCCACACTGCGTGACCAGACGGGTCACGCGGAGGTCCAGTCCTCTCTCCACACCGCGTGGTCTGACGGGTCATGCGGAGCTCCACTCCTCCCTCCACACCGCGTGGCCTGACGGGTCATGCGGAGCTCCTGTCCTCTCTCCACACCGCGTGGCCTGACGGGTCATGCGGAGCTCCACTCCTCCCTCCACACCGCGTGGACTGACGGGTCACGTGGAGCTCCAGTCATCTCTCCACACCGCGTGACCAGACCAGTGGCGTCGCCACGAAATTCTTCCGGGGGGGCAAGGTCGAAAGGGGGCCTCCATTGTGTTAGGGTCTCATTGTTTTTAGGCTCTTACTATGATTCGAGAATGGGGAACATGATTTCATATTGGTGTTTTGTTTGTTCTTGGCATGGTGCATCATTTACTCAAAACGCAATAGCACTAATCATTTTCGCTGAAAACTTGGCCATACTAGGGTATAAATAAGTAATATTTGGATAAATACATAAGTGCCAAAACAAACCAACGTCTCAATGCTTTCTCGAATCTTCCCGCTGGCCTCTAGATTGCAGCGAGCTGGCGGGGCTGGTGCTAAGCATATCTTACAGATATCTGCCATTGATCAAACCCACTTTTAAGTCCTCCAAGTCTAACTGAATATAGCTAGATTCGTCACTACTGTTATTTATTCCCACCAGCTTGATGTCATAAGCAAAGCTTGAACGATCATTTCTCAGTCCTAGGACGACAATTTCGCCAAGGTGACAACGAGAAGTGGATTGCATTGGTTTTCTGAGCGCCATCTTAGGAATTTGTTTATTTGTATAACATTTGGTGCTGGCTGCAAGGCTAAACGAGCTAAAATATATCCTCAGCGAATAAATTCACGGCAAGAACAAGCATTGAACAGCAATGCATAAATGACAATGCAACAATGCAACAATGTCAATGCATACATAATCCAAACCTTCAAATTCCACGCCGTCACGCCCGTCGTTTTCGTTGTACTGTACCGTTTTGTAAATGACATTGAGAAGGTATGGAAGCTGGGAAGCTCTAATCATGCAGGCTGTAATAACAGAAAAGAAGTTTGTTGGAACAAAATGCATTTAAAAACATCATTCATCCCATTTTATATGGGGCATGGATGTTGTATTGTATGCTTGTGAGGGGTAATTTGTACCCTCAATGTTGGCTTTGCCCGATGGGCGTATGTTTGGGAAAATTATTGAGGGACCAGTGGAGTACCTATATTTTCGTGAAGCAGGAGAGGGCAAACGGATTTGCAGGGGGGGGGCACTTACGCCCATTAAAAAGTCCTTGGATTTCGACCGCTATTTTGTCAAAGGGGACATTTCGAAATAATATAATTAGTTATCAACTATAAATTGTCCTGTGGAGGGGGCTAATCTACCACTATGGTTTCTGATTGGTCGGATTTCAATCCTAACTCCACCACCCAGCTCTAAGGTTTTCTTTTGGTATCCCTTGATAAGTTACCTCACACTGCTGAAATTACACCCATACCACAAAACCGGATCGGTATCCAAAAGAATCAAGCTGGAGCCCTCCAAAAAAGGAGGGATTCCAACAAATAAATGTCCGGGTAAGGAAAATGGCTCTGGAGCACCGAACATTTTTTTTCCAGATGCCTTCAAAAATTGCGTATGGCACCGAAAAGCATACCGGATCACGAAAAAATCGAGGTGGGATACAAAAACATGGCGCTAGAGGCTCGAAAAATCAGGCCGGGATTCGGACTTTAAAAAACAGAAAAGATCCACAAAAACCGCGCTGAGCCCAGAAAGCTGGCGTTGGGTCTCCAGAACCACGCGCCTGGGCGCGATAAGTCGCGCTGGGACCCAGAAAAAAACGCACCGAAGCCCCAACACCGTACTGGGGCCCCACAAATGTGCGTCAGAAGCCCCAAATATACACAGCGGGACCCTAAGAATACAACGGTGCCCCGAAAATACAACTAACCCTCCAAAGCGCAGAGTCTCCCAAAAAGCGATAGGGCCTTAAAACATGCGTTGCAGCCCTAAATAAGCATACTGGGAGCTCTAAAAAAAATAAACTGCAAGCTCGCAAGGCGCACAGGGGCCATGAGAACGCACAAGGGCATGAAAAAGAGGCTGGGGCCACAAAAGGCAACATGGTTCCAAAACGTACAAAACGACCGGGAGCTAAATAAACACATCGGGATCTTCGAAAACGCCCTGACACGTAAAAAATACTCGGTGCACAAAAAAGCAACAAAGCCCTAAAACAAGCAGGGTTTCGAAGATGTATTAGGCCCATAACTTCAATTTAAAATGCATTACCCACCACTTTAAAATTCAAAATTTCACAATTTCAGGCATTCCAGTTCATAGCACCCGGTCGCCACGACGGCAACGTCAGTGCACATGCACACCCCTCTTTTGTATTCGGTGCATTCGCCACACTTCGAGCGATGCTACGGTTTCAGCTAGGTCTTCTGCGTTTTGCTAATTGCTGCCACATGATAGACTTGCGCTATATTTGACGTGATGGAATGCTTCGTATGGGCGTTCGCTGCGAGAAGTCGATTGATTAAATTCGATCATTAGTTTCCTACTTCCCACGTTTTCTGGTAGTTATGAAATGCGGTTTCCGCTGAGCTTTGTTGCACTTCATATCCTTGCTGCTATCCTCCCAGATTGGCTACCGAACCGAGGCCCTGCCTCAGCGTTCTTTTTTGGACCCGTTGCGTCTTTCTTGGTCTATGATTGTGTATTATGGCTCCAATCCATTTTTGTTTGGGGCCTAAAACATTTTCGAACCCCCTGCTCGTTTCAGGGTTTGTTGCATTTTTGTGCACCGATGATTTTTTTTGACGTGTCAGGGCGTTTTCGAAGATCCCGATGTGTTTATTTAGCGCCCGGTATTTTTGTTTGTTTTGGAACCATGTTGCCTTGTGCGGCCCCAGCCACCTTTTCAGGCTCTTGTGCGTTATCATGACCCCTGTGTGCCTTGAGAGCTTCCGGTGTATTTTTTAGACCTCCGGGTATGTGTATTTATGGCCGCAACGCATGTGTTAAAGCCCTGTCGCTTTTGGTGAGACTCTGCGGTTTGGAAGGCCAGTTGTATTTTCGTCCCCCGTTGTGCTCTTAGGGTCCCGATGTGTTTATTTTGGGCTTCTCACGCACACTTGTGGGGCCCCAGTACAATTTTGGGGCTTCGGTACGATGTTTCTAGGTCCCAGAGCGGCTTATCGCGCCCAGGCGCGTGGTTCCGGAGACCCAACCAGTGTTCTGGGCTCAATACGATTTTTGTGAATCTTTTTTGATTTTTTCAAGTCCGAATCCCGTATTGATTTCTCGAGCCCTTGGCGCCATGTTTTTATATCCCACCTCGATTGTTCGAGATCCGGTTTGTTTTTCGGTGCCGTACGCAATATGTGAAGGCATCTGATAATATGTTTGGTGCTCCAGAGCCATTTTTGTTACCTGGGCATTTATTTGTTGGAATCCCCCCTTATTTTGGAGGGCTCCAGCTTGATGTTTTTCGGATACCGATCCGGTGTTTGCACACTGTGCTTACGTGTGGCCCTAGACGCCAATTTTTGACAGCCTCGACGGGACTACGGGGGGCCCGGTTCGAGTTTGTGGGAGGCGTTGTATTTAGCTGTGGCCCCAACGCGATTTTGGCGGTTCCTGTTGCAATTGTTCGGGCCTCGGAGCGAGTTTTCCGGGGCTCGCCGTATTTATTTGGAGACCCATATGCGAATTCTGGTGGACCGACGCGAATTTTGGTGGCCCCAGCGCGATTTTTGAGGCACCGGCACGATTCTTGGGAGCTTATCCCTCTCAGGATGGAGGGGGCATTTGCCCCTTTGATATAACACTGCGGCCACTGAAGGAGTTTTGTTTTGTCCCAGAGTGACATTCCGGTTAAGGATTGATTTTTGGGGCAGCTGCAACTTTTGGGGCTCCGGCGCGACCTTCTGGGCCTCCAGTGTGATTTTCAAGGGCTGTGACGCGACTTTTTTTTAGTCCAATGTGATCTTTTGGGCCCCGACGTCATTTTCTTGGATCCCTAGCGCGAGCTATAGCGGCCTCGACACTTTTTGGGGGTCCAATGCGTTTTGGGGGCTTTTGGCGTCATTGTTGGACCCCAGAGTGATTATCCATGTCCGGATTTTTTTCCGTTGCTCCGGCTTCATTTGTTTTGGTCCCAATGAGACTGTTGGGTCACGGTACGACCTGTCGTGCCCCCGACATGATTTTCGTGGTCCGGGCGTGAATTTTTGTTACCCCAGGCTCAGCGTAATTTGCGGGGGCCCCGGCCGGATCATTTGGGGCCCATGTCGTGATTTTAAGTACCCAGACACGACTCCTACTATTTCTTAGGGGTTTCTTCTTGCAAATTATAGGCCTCGTGTCGCGTCTTAAGGGTCTAGTCTCATTTCCTAGAGCCTTTTTACCGGTTTTCGACGTCTCCTTGCATGTCCTACCCTCCTCCATATTCAATGGTCCTCCTCTCCCGTCTTGGAGGGCCTCCTCTTGCATTCTGGGGCCACTTTAACATGGCATAGGGCTTCCTCTCATCTTCGAGGGGCATTCTCTACCAAATTAGGGGCCTCCTCCTTTATCCTGGCAAAGCCTTACCCGTCTTGAGGATCTTCAATTTTGGAAACCTCACCTCCTTCCATACCTGCTACCACTCCCAGCTTAAGGGCCTCCTCTCATTTCCTGGGAACTCTTTCCGGTCTTCGGGCCTCATTTGGTCCTGGAGACCTACTCCTTCTTGAGGGACTCCTCTCGAGTCCGGCAGGTGCCTCATTTCTCTTCTAGAGGCCTTCTTTTTCAAACTAGGGGCCTCCCCTCACGTCTTGGGGGCCTCCTGCTCTGCGTGTGGATTCGATCTTTACCCATCTTAGGGGTGGTCTCTTATCTGCTGGCGGACTCCTCTTCTCTCCCAGGCGCCTCCTTTGCCAAATTACTGGCAACCTTTCCTATCTTACTGGCCTTGTTATTTCCCGGGGACCTTCTTAGCCGTCTTCGAGCCTTCTTTTCCGCCTGGGAGCCATCTCTCTTATCCAATGGCCTTTCTCTCCTATTTTAGGGGCCTCCTCGTTCATCATGGGGCCTCATTTCCAATCTTGTGTCGTTCTCTTCCGAATTAGGTGCCTCCTGCCACGTCTCCAGATCATCCTTTTCTATCTCGGTGGAACCTCACCCGTTTGGGGCCTGCTTTTGCGTCTCCGAAACCTCTTCTCATATCCACTGGTTTCCTTTTCCGTCTTAGGGCCTCCTCTCATATTCTGGGGCCTCCTTTCCGGTGTTGGGGCCTCCTTTGCAATTCTGGTTGCCTCCGTGCCATTTTTGACACTCTCTTGATTTCTGGGGACTCCTACCCTCTCCTAGGTGACTGCTTTTTCAAATTAGGGGCCTCCTCTCACCCCATGGGGGCCTCCTTATCTGTG
This sequence comes from Ashinkailepas kermadecensis, assembly GCA_034440615.1. Classification (NCBI taxonomy): domain Eukaryota; kingdom Metazoa; phylum Arthropoda; class Thecostraca; family Neolepadidae; genus Ashinkailepas; species Ashinkailepas kermadecensis. The sequence goes on from JAOTOM010004995.1 coordinate 207,483, forward strand.
TTTGGAGCCTTATTATCCTCTTAGCAGGGTGCTTTTGCGTCCTAGTCCTAGATCTTCTCTTCTAGGGTTCTCCTCTTCCAAAATATGGGCCTCATCTGGCTGGTCTCGGTGGCCTTCTCTCATTCCTGCGGAGACCTTCTTACCCGTCTTGGGGCCCCTATTGCGTCCGGAGAAATCTGCCCTATCACGTCTGAATTTTATATTGCAGGGGCATCCTCTTTCGTCTTCGGGGCCTCGTTTTCCAAATTAAGAATATCCTGCCACCCATCGGAAGCCTTTTCATCAAACCTGGGTGGCTTCTTGCCCGTCTCGGTGGTATCCTTTCCGTCCTGAGGGCCTCCTTTTCGTCCTGGGGGCTACCTCCCAATCTCTGTTCTTTGTCTTAGGGGCCTCCTTTTCGTCCTTGGGTGCATCCTTTTCGTTCTGGGGGCCTCATTTTCGTCCTGGGGCCTCCTTTTAGTCCTGGGGGCCTCCTCCCAATCTCTGTTCTACGTCTTAGGGGCCTCCTTTTCGTCCTTGGGTGCATCCTTTGCGTCCTGGGGGCATCCTTTTCGTCCTGGGGTCTCCTTTTCGTCCTGGGGGCCTCCTTTTAGTCCTGGGGCCCTCCTTTCGTCATGGGGGCCACCTCCCAATCTCTGTTCTACGTCTTAGGGGCCTCCTTTTCGTCCTGGGGACCTCATCCAAATATCTGTTCTACGTCTTGGGGGCATCCTTTTCGTCCTTGGGTGCAGCCTTTTCGTCCTGGGGGCCTCATTTTCGTCCTGGGGAATCTTTTTTGTCCTGGGAGCCCCCTTTTCGTCCTGAGGGCCTCCTCCCAATCTCTGTTCTATGCCTTGGGGCCTCCTTTTCGTCCTGGGGGCCTCCTTTTCGTCCTGGGGGACTCCCTTTCGTCCTGGGGGCTACCTCCCAATCTCTGTTCTACGTCTTAGGGGCCTCCTTTTCGTCCTGGGGGCCTCCTTTTCGTCCTGGGGGCTTCCTTTTTGTCCTGGGGACCTCCTTTTCGTCCTGGGTGCCTCCTATTCGTCATGGGGCCACCACCCAATCTCTGTTCTACCTCTTAGGGGCCTCCTTTTCGTCCTGGGGGTCTCCTTTTCGTCCTGGGGGCCTCATTTTCGTCCTGGGGACCTCATCCCAATCTCTGTTCTACGTCTTGGGGGCCTCCTTTTCGTCCTTGGGTGCATCCTTTTCGTCCTGTGGGGCGTCCTTTTCGTCCTGGGGGCCTCCTTTTCGTTCTGAGGGCCCACTTTTCGTCCTGGGGGCCTCCTCCCAATCTCTGTTCTACGTCTTGGGGCCTCCTTTTCGTCCTGGGGGCCTCCTCCCAATCTCTGTTCAAGGTCTTGGGGGCCTCCTTTTCGTCCTTGGGTGCATCCTTTTCGTACTGGGGGCCTCCTTTTCGTCCTGGAGGGCCTCGTTTTAGTCCTGGGGGCCTCCTCCCAATCTCTGTTCTACGTCTTGGGGGCCTCCTTTGCGTCCTGAGGGCCTCTTTTCGTCGTGGGGCCTCCTTTTCGTCTTGGGGGCCTCCTTTTCGTTCTGGGGGCCCACCTTTCGTCCTGGGGCCCTCCTCCCAATCTCTGTTATATGTCTTGGGGCCTCCTTTTCGTCCTGGGGGCCTCCTCCCAATCTCTGTTCAACGTCTTGGGGGCCTCCTTTTCGTCCTTGGGTGCATCCTTTTCGTACTGGGGGCCCCCTTTTCGTCCTGGGGGGCCTCCTTTTAGTCCTGGGAGCCTCCTCCCAATCTCTGTTCTACGTCTTTGGGGCCTCCTTTGCGTCCTGGGGGCCTCCTTTTCGTCCTGGGGGCCTCCTTTTCGTCCTGGGGGCCTCCTTTTCGTCCTGGGGGCCTCCTTTTCGTCCTGGGGGCCTCCTTTTCGTCCTGGGGCCTCCTTTTCGTCCTAGGGACCTCATCCCAATCTCTGTTCTACGTCTTGGAGGCCTCCTTTTCGTCCTTGGGTGCATCCTTTTCGTTCTGGGGGCCTCCTTTTCGTCCTGGGGCCTCCTTTTCGTCCTGGGGACACCTTTTTCGTCCTGGGGGCCTCCTCCCAATCTCTGTTCTACGTCTTGGGGCCTCCTTTTCGTCCTGGGGGCCTCCTCCCAATCTGTTCTACGTCTTGGGGCCTCCTTTTCGCCATGGGGGCCTCCTTTTCGTCATAGGGGCCTCCTTTTCGTGCTGGGGTGCCTCCTCCCAATATCTGTTCTACGTCTCTTATAGAGATCTAATTATATTTCCTGGGGTCCTAGTCAGTCCTGAGGCCTCATTGACAGCATGATCTTCTGTCCCGTCGGGCTCCTTGCTCACCTTTTTTGCTGTGCATTTGCGGATAGGGGCCTCCTCAAATTTCAGGGGGGCGCTCCCGCCCCTCCGTTTCACGGCAGGGGGCGATTGCCCCTGCTGCCCCCCCGTAGCCGCGATTTATCTCAACTTTCAGGTATGATACAGTCATAAAAACAACTTGCAATGCAAAAAAAAAGAATGTTGCCTTGCACATCAGGGACCACAACACGTGATTCCCCATCCCCTTAAGGGAATCCTGGGTGCATGTCTGTGGGAGGCCATGATGTAAAAGAAAGAAATGCGAAAGCAGCGAGCTGGACAGCCTGCCTGGTTTTATTATAAAATTCAGACAGATATCCCTAAGGCTTGAATAGGTTGTTTCGGGCAGGGCTAAGCATCGTGCCGCCAATTTTTCCATATATAATCCGAAACAGATCGTATGGAGTGTGAGATCAGTCTCTCACAAGCCAAGCTTGTTGCATGGACCCCGACCAGACCTTCTGTCCGAGCCATGCTTGTTCAAAGGGTGACTGCGTCCAATGCATAACGTGTTGCCATGTACCGCCACGGCCGCCCGGTGACCATCTGAGGTCAAATGCCAGGTGACCTCGTTGTTAGTTAGTTATTTGGGCTTTAGGGCGCGTCGACAACTATGGTCATCGTCGGCCACTTCTATAGCGGCGGTCGGCCGGTCCGGACACCCACACAGCTCGGCACATACTTCCGTTGCATGCATAGTAAAACGGCGTGCATAGTCCAATGGCAGACACCATCCGACATCTGACTGCTGGAGGTCCCCGTGCGATGAAACTGAGATGATTGTCATGGAGATCATCTCATCATGGCTATGCCTTTAAATCGGTATCGTTGTATATTTTTTTTCACAGAGCCGCATGTCTTTACGCTACCTATATCGTATCAAGCACCACTATTGCCACATACGCAAGTACAAACGTCGCGCATGACACGCCCACGCTGAAGACAGGTGTAGTACAGCGGCTCTTCAGCCTTGGATGCTTTCGGGTGGCACGGCAATGTGCCTAGTAGTCCGTGCGAATAACGTGAGTCTTCCAGACCACCTACTGGTACACTCGTGACATCAAGACGAGACTGGCTGCAATGCAATGTGCCGAGTAGTCCGTGTCAATAACCTGAGTCCTCCAGACCACCTATTGGTACACTCGTGACGTCAATACGAGACTGGCTCCTGTGCTCATTGAGACTTGAGGTGCACTGCCCGGAAAACGATCCACTGGCGACAATTCTAGGGAATGCAGCAGGTAGCATCTAGACCAGACTGTTGCCGGGAAGCATGTGGATAGATGAGGGGAAGGGAACGAACTGGGGGTGGGGTTGATCGCACATCAACCAAAAATTCAACTCCTCGCAGATAGTTGTCGAAAGGTGCACATGCCGCAGCGGGATAAGACGAGAACTCTGCCATAAGCACTGTCCCGCGGCCGCATGCCATCCATCTTACAATGATATGAGCATAAAAATACAGGCGCCGAGATATAGCGTACCGCCAGCGTATGAGTCGTACTTACCGATAACCGTTATACACCTCTCGGCCAGAGTTTGGTCCTTCGCCTTCTGAGATATCTGGACGTAGGCACCAGTCTCCTCCTTTATCTGCTTGATATAGTTTCCGCCTTTTCCAATGACCATACCGGCTGTACTGTTGGGTACCAGTATTTTTACCTAAAAAGCGCACATATCAAATGAAACACTGGCGATGGGAACAAAAAGCATCACGAAAAATCACTTCGGACAGCTTAGGATAGCCCGGACAGTTCAATACTGTAGCTTGCATCATGCTCTAGCACGTTTGTGCATTCATTGCCGATTAATGTTGACCAGGGACCTCGCTGCGACTGCATGCCACTCGAGGAACCAAGTGGCCAGGGTGGGGTACAAGTGGTGGGTGAGAGCCAGCCCATTCCAGATTAGTCATTCAGGGGAGGGGTAGGCTCAGTGTTGACGCGCCTGAATACCACTCGTCACCGTTCTAACTGTCATTTCCTGCGTTGGAAGCAAGCCCGCACATCTAAGCCCGGTCTGGATATTCCATTTCTGAAAATTCAGACAACAAACTATACTGCAGGTGCAGTGTCAGATGCTATTTTCTGCAAGCCGAAGGGCATCAGGCGAATACATGAAAATCCGCAATGACGTGGAAGAAAACCAACAAAGCAGGCATACAATGATTTAGAAACGCCGGCATGTCTAAATCAGCGCAAGTAAAGGTGTAAATCAAGCAATAGTGAAGCTGGTGCTCCTTATCCTACCTTACTGCAACTGAGAGCATCACAATTCATGGAAGACAATTATGTAGATAACTTCATTTCTAGAAAGTACGCTTCCGTCGAGTGTAATCTAACATTCGTGAAATAGGACGCTATTAGCTCCACTCAAACCATCGGCGCAGCCGTTGTCGGGACAGTGTGCCAAATTCCGAAAGCCGAGCGGAAAATAACTCGTTATAAGACAATTAATTGGTCACATCTTAAGTCAAATATTTGTTTTTTTTGTTCAAATCTTCCATAGGTCTATATTGAAATTGGTACCTGCTCATAAAATGCGGCTGGCACGACTGACTCAATTCCTGCTTATAGGTTTTGGGGTGATACTGGGCATTGTGTACCATCCAATATATTAGGCACATCTTTAACAGCAAAGTTGAAGGATGTTTATTTATATCTGAAGTTCAAACGAAAATGAATTTGGACATACTGTGCCGGGATGGTTCTCACCTCACACCAAAGGTAATGACGTCACACTAGCTCTTCACCGGACCAGCAACCAAGTACGGTCCAATGCTGTTTAGCGCGAGGCACATTTGATGACCTTTATTTAAGCTTTCAGCATCAATAGCTGTACAGCATGCTGAGTCACGTAACGCGTTGGATGTCATTGCGAAGGAACTGTGATGCTGCACACAAATGGATTCCCATCAGTACTCACAAAGACAATCAACATAAAAACAGCACATTCATACAAATGTAATGTTACAAACAAGTGGATCCCCATTAGTGTTCACAAAGACCGTAAACATAAAAACCGAACATTATCTTTAGCTGGACCAGCTCAACGTGATGGCGTATGTGGATATTCAAGATATTGAACAATTATAAACACCACGCTTGCTCATTTAGCATCGATCATTCAGCCATGGTGTCGTCAAAGCATGCTTCACAATAAAAGTGCATACATTGACTATCCTGGGTACACCTCAATGAAATTTGTGAATAAGATATCTTACTTTTGAACGTTATCCCAGATATTATCTGACAAAATGAATGCAAACAAACATGTTCTTTGCACTGGGACTACTAAGTCGAACAAATATCGAATGAAATCTGCGAAAACACCAAAGCATTCTTAAGCAGCTCTACTCGAGTGATATGCTTGAAGTGAGGTGAATACAATTTAATGGACAACATAAATATACGAGCACCGATTTTTGTAAATCAAAATACAGCCAGCAATACCTTTTTAATCACGAGTGTTGGCACTCATCTGCGCTAATGCGAATGAAACGGCAGGAATATTGAATGCCCTTGAAGTGCATGTTCCTGTCCATAATTATGCCCATAAAAAGCACTGCAATCGCTTTGATGCAGACAAAGAACGGCGCGCAGCACATCCTCACCTGCTTGTCCCGCTCAGCCATCATTTTATTGTCAAAATCGATGGCCGGCTTGCCGTTGGGATCGGGTTTCTCGCGGATCTTCTCCTGAATGAATTGCAGCACCTGCAGAACCGCCTCCGGAGAGCCCGTGATGAGGCAGACCCGCTCTGTTGTTCCTGTGGGCGCCAACCAATGACCGATTCGGCAAACGTACGGAACGGACATTGGGACGTAGCCGTTCTAGGGACACGGCACGAACTTAGTCGTGCTTCACGTCTACCGACGTAGTCGTTCCACAGAAGTATGTCGACCAACGTAGTCATCCGCCGGTGGTACGACGGTATGGACGTAGTTCAACGATAAAGGCACAGCGCGGGCTTACCAACGTTGGAAATACCCGGGTGCCTTTTGAACGCCCTCTCCGGATGGGGCGAGTGGGGGCATAGGCCCTTCTTTCACGTTGCCCGCAAGGTCAACCGAACGGCCTTGACCGGTCGCCACACGGCTCCCTGCGACGTGAGCGAGCAGGCCGGTCGGGTGTTAACGGACAAGAATGGACTATGCGACTACCTTTGTTCCCCGGCGCGTACGTTCAGAAGTGCCCAGTATTTCCGACCATGAGACGTAGTCCAGAGACAGGGGCATGGCATGCACGTAGTCCAGCGACAAGAACACGGCATGAATGTAGTCCGTGTGTGTGGTGTGTGTGTGTGTGTGTGTGTGTGTGTGTGTGTGTGTGTGTGTGTGTGTGTGTGTGTGTGTGTGTGTGTGTGTGTGTGTGTGTGTGCGTGTGCGTGTGCGTGTGCGTGTGCGTGTGCGTGTGCGTGTGCGTGTGCGTGTGCGTGTGCGTGTGCGTGTGCGTGTGCGTGTGCGAGTGCGTGTGCGTGTGCGTGTGCGTGTGCGTGTGCGTGTGAGTGTGCGTGCGCGTGCGTGTGCGTTGGTTGGTTATTGGTTTTACGACACGTCAACCGTTGAGTCATATAGCGTCGCCGTGTGTGCGTGTGCGTGTGTGTGTGGTGTGTGTGATAGGGGTGTTAGGGCGCATCGACCATGGTAGATAATTTAGTGTCCAATGGATTTAGTCCAGCAACAAGGACACGACAGGGGTGTAGTCCAGTGACAAGGACATGCCAGGTATGTAGTTCAGTGACAAGGACATGACAGGTATGTAGTCCAGCGACAAGGACATGACAGGGATGTAGTCCAGTGACAAGGACATGCCAGGTATGTAGTCCAGTGACAAGGACATGACAGGCATATAGTTCAGCAACAAGGACATGACAGGGATGTAGTCCAGTGACAAGGACATGACAGGTATGTAGTCCAGCGACAAAGACATGACAGGGATGTAGTCCAGCAACAAGGACACGCCGGAGATGTAGTCCAGCAACAAAGACATGACAGGTATGTAGTCCAGCAACAAGGACATGATAAGGATGTAGTCCAGCAACAAGGACATGACAGGTATGTAGTCCCGCAACAAGGACATCACAGGTATGTAGTCCATCAACAAGGACATCACAGAAATGTAGTCCAGCGACAAGGACATGACAGGTATGTAGTCCAGCGACAAGGACATGACAGGTATGTAGTCCAGTGTGTGTGTATGTGTGATTTGGGTTTTAGGGCGCATCGACCATGGTAGGTCATTTAGCGCCCATAACAGAACAGATAACTACTTAGTCAGAGCCATGTCTTAGTGTTATGGTTGGGTGACTAGTTTTTACTGACCTGAATATATTATCAAAAATCCCATGTTCTCAAAGTATTGACACACCTTTCCTAAGCAGTCCGAGTCGTCTCGAAGGAGACTGGGGAATGTGCTGCTGGTTCCAAGGTACTGGGCGCTCTCCTGTGCGTAGTGCTGACATGTGAGAATGTGACGTACCGTTAGTGGAGAATTGCATCGTGGGAACACTGGCTCGTCTTCATTTATGAGGAGGTGGCAGTGTGTGGTGAATGTGTGTCCGATTCGGAGTCGTGCCAACGCCACCTCCTCCGCTCGTATTTTCCTGGAAGACGAGGGCCAGTACCCAACTCGTGGTTTGATTTCTTGGAGTGTGTTAGTGTCTATGGCGTTCCAGCTGCTTTGCCATTTCTCATGCATGTATTCTGAGATCAATGGGTAAAAATCCCGTGAAGGGGGAGGGAGGGTGCGAGTGCATGGTTTCTGTGCCGCTCGTTTCGCCGCTGCGTCGGCGAGTTCATTCCCCCTAATGCCGACGTGGCTTGGGATCCAGCAGATGGAAACTAATCTCCCTCCTCGTTTCAGTAGGGTGAGCCGATATAAGATGTCCCGCAGAAGAGCGTCCTGTGGGTTGAAACATTCCAGTGCCGATAGGCTGCTCAAAGAGTCGGACTGGACAACACATGAGCAGTACTCACTGACTTCAATGAAGCACAGCGCCTTGAGGATTGCAACCAGTTCCGATGTATAAACGGATGCGTTTGACGGAAGCGAGAAGGACCTCGTGACGTATCCGGTGACGAACGCGCATCCGACACCCTGCTTTCCTTTTGAGCCGTCTGTATAAATCAGGGTGCGTCCGTCGTACGTGGCTATGCGCTCCAGTGCATTTAGCCTGAACAGTTCGGTGGGGACATCACCCTTCTTGGACGTACAGAGGGCCAGGTCTATTTCTCGCGACACTAATTCCCACGGTGGTATCTGTGATCGGTCAGCAATACGAATTCCAGGTATACGGATACCACTTGTGCGAATTTGTTTTTGCACTCTCACACAGAAGGGTTCAGAGATTGCCTTCCGTCCTCCGCGGAAGTGCCAATAGACGGCGAGAAAACACCGCGTCATACGTTGGGTGTAGAGGATATTGTCTCAGTTTACACGCATAGCGACGGCCAAGTTTATCACGTCTCAATGCCAGGTGCGGCTCGTCGGCTTCCACTTGGAGGCTTGCTATTGGCGAAGTTCTGAATGCGCCGGTTGCAATGCGTAAGGATGTATTGTGGACCGTATCAAGTACGCGCTTCCTGGGGGGTGCTGGCGCCATCGTACACAAAACAACAATAGTCAAGCTTAGAACGGATGAGCTGCCGGTACATCTGTAAAAGTGATGCACGGTCTGCTCCGTATGTTGTTCGTGCCACACATTTCATGATATTAAGAGCTTTGAAACAGCGCTGGCGCAGAGATTTAAGGTGGTCACCGTATGTCAGCCGACTGTCGAGAGAGACGCCGAGGAACTTGGCGGAAGGTTGCAGCGGGATTGGTTTCCCATATAGTTGAAGTGCCAGTTCAGAGTAGCACGACTGTCGGCGAGAAAAGTGTACAGCGACTGTTTTTTTTCTGCGGAAAATCGAAGCCCGTTTCGATAGCTCCAATCTTCAAGGTGATGTATGGCCAGCTGTAACTGCCGGTTCAAAGATGGTGTACGAGAAGCGGAGAGCCAAATTGCGAGGTCATCCAGGAAGAATGAGCGTCAAATATTTTCTGGTAGTCTCTTTCCAATATCGTTGATTAGCACTCCAAACAGGGACACACTTAGCACACTTCCTTGTAGAACTCCGTTCGTAGGCACGCATTTCCCTGATGACTGATTACCAATTCGGACGCGGAAGGACCGATTAGCTAAAAAGTTTTTGATGAAGACTCCCATGGGTCCTCTAACGCCACAGTCCCACAACTTCATCAAAATGCCGTTACGCCAGGTGGTGTCATAGGCGGCCTCCACGTCGAAAAACACTGCACCTACGTGCTTGTCATTCTTAAAACCAGCACGGACGGCGGTGTCCAAAGCTAAAACATGGTCCACTGTGGATCGGTTTTTCCGGAAACCGCACTGGGCATTTGAGAAGAAGTCCTGTTGCTCTAAAAACCATGTTAGACGCATATTTACAATTTTCCCCATAAATTTACAAAGCGACGATGTCAACGAAATGGGTCTGTAGTGGAGTGCTTCCAGACCACTTTTCCCCGGCTTCAAAATCGGGATTACTGTGGCCTCGCGCCAAGTGCACGGGAAGCTTCCATTCCCCCATATATCATTAAAGGATGTCAGGAGTACATCAATAGCACTTGGAGGAAGATGCTTCAGCATGTCGTTGTGTATGGCGTCCGGTCCCTCAGACACATCTGAGCGTATTAATTGCGTGCTTCAGTTCCGCCAACGTAAATTATTGATTATAAGTGTGTTGTATTGTGGTGGAAAAGTCGATAGGATTTGCCTCGCATCTACGTTTATGTTGCAGAAATATAGGGTTGGCTTTGCTATCTTGACTCCGCTCCGCTAGGGCATTGGCGATCTCGTTGGCGACGTCAAGTGGGTGAGCGATGGCTTCACCTTGAATCTGCAACACAGGTAGTGGACTGGAGGAAAACTGAGATATCCGTTTTATTCGAGCCCACAACTGTGAAATGGGGGTAAAACGGTTCATTCCGCCTACATACTATCTCCAGGAGATTCTCTTTGCTGCCCTTATCGTGCGCCTGGCGACAGAAGAAGAAGAAGAACCTTGGGTTCTTTTACGACGCATTCAACCGCTAGGTTATTTAGCGTCGCCAACCTCTCACGCCGATTGGCCGCGGGTGGACTCGGTAAATTCTGTCGATTGTGAGATTCGAACCCACGATCTTTCGATCAAGAGTCCGACGCTCTACCAACTGGGCTACCGCGGCCCCGCGCCTGGCGACAGCTCTGGCACGTTTGAATGCTAGCATGTTCGCGGTAGTGCTGTGGTCCCTGAACAGCTTGAGGGCTCTCTTACGCGCGCGGATAGCCGTCGCGCACTCGTCGGTCCACCAGGGGACCGGGGTGCGGCGCGGGGTACCAGACGTGCGTGGGATGCATACATAGGCGCACTGGAGGAGTCGTGCTGTAAAATCGTCAATGTGGGTGCAACGGTTTTCAGTGTCACGAGTAAGAACAGCATGTATATCTATTTCAAACCGAGTCCAGTCTGCTTTCTCAACACTCGCACGTCCGGCGGTCCGCGCCAACTTCGCATGTCCGGGGGGGGGGGCAGATGTCTGCCCCCCCCCCCTAAGATCTCGATAACTATACTAGGTAGCGACAAACGGAAAACGGCTTTGGATAGCTGGTGACAAGCTCTATCGAAAGTATTTCGGTCATTTTCTCGCTCAGGTCAATATTTAGGTCACTGGGTCATCATATGTCAAATTCGACCAGATCGGGTGGGACCCTAAGATATTGGCACATATCTCAGGACCTGTAACAGATAGAAACAAACTGCAAATTCTATTCGACAGCCCTTGAAATGTGCTATCGACATACGCTGTGTAATTTAAGGTCAGGTCAACATATGGGTCACCGAAACAATGACCTCGGGTCAAGGTCATGGGGTAGAGTAGGGAGGTCATGTAGTATATCAATCGGCACGGCATGGCGATACAAGCACAATGACGGTAATTTCAGCCTTCTAGCTCAATGCATCGCGATATAATGCGCAGAAATGTGCTAGTGATTTCAGGTGACCTCAGCTGACCTTGGTGGGGCCACTGAGCAAAAATGTCAGCGATAGCATTGCGAATAGCTTCCAACTACACGCCATAACGGTTGGAGGTCATTCCGAGAGCAAATATGTAACCAGGAAACATTTGTATATTTTTCCATAGGCATATAATGGGTAAGCCATGGCAACGACCTGACCTCAGGTCAACGCTATGAAAAAACCGTGATATACATATTATAGACCCTGATAAGATCATGACGTGATATAAGTTTGAAATCACTCGCCCAATTATTGTGGGAGTGATGCCACCTAGAACTCGGAGGGACGTTAGGTCACTTCGCCTGACCTGGTGACCTGACTTGAGATGACCCAGGGTCAAGAATTTATGAGGATATGCGAAAAAGACCAATGAGCAGCCATGCGAGGTTTGGCCTTGCTAACCCGATTATTATGGCGGCAAAGTAGGAAAAACCGCGCAGATATCTGCCCCCCCCCCCGGACGTGCGCGGGTTAAGATTCCAGCGCGGCGGCCGCGTGCCTAAAACTGCGCCTCTTCGAAGAGTTAGCCATACCGGAAAGTGGTCGCTTCCGTGGCAGTCGTCGTCGACTGACCATTTAAACTCCTGGGTCAGTTGAGGGCTGGCCAAGCTCAAATCTATTGCTGATGTTCGGCCTCATGGAATAGTAAGATGGGTGTGTGCATCTGAATTTAAGAGGCAGATTGATCCCCGTAAGATTAAGTCTTCCAGGATTCGACCGCATGAGTTGATGTCTATGCATCCCCACGCAGTGTGGTGGGCGTTGAAATCACCGAGAAGAAGTGCTGGTGGGGGAAGCTCAGTCAGCAACCGCTTGAAGTCAGCAGTGGGGAAAGCGACGCCAGGGGGCAAATACAGGGAGCACAAACTTATACGCCTGTGGTTGAAAGTCACCTCCGCTGCGACTGCCTGCAGAGTGGTTCGGAGAGCGAGCTCTCGTGCTGACACGCTATGGTGGACGGCGAGTAGAACGCCCCCGTGGGAGACGTTTCCAGATGGTACGTCGTGGCGGAAGACAGTATAATATTTCAGCCTCACGTTGTCCTGTGGTGCCAACTTGGTTTCTTGGAGGCAAATGGCTACTGGGTTGTGTCGATTTAAAACGGTGACAAGGTCAGAAATGGAGGTTTTTAGGCCTCGACAGTTCCATTGTAAAATCGTTGTAGAAGAAAGCAGTTAAAATGTGTTAAAATGATAGTGACTAATTGCGTAGTCACTACTGCATGGATGGTCCTGATTGGGCCCGTGACCTCGCCCTGGGGCATCCTCCATCGGTTGGAGAAGCTTGCCAGGGTGGAGCCCGCTTCCTGTCTCTGGCGGGAGATGTACATATAAGGGAATCACCCACACGTGGTGGGATGGGTGGTGCGGTGAGCGATGTCTCAGCTGGTCGGGGAGGGGGAGGTGCGGAGCTTCCAGGTGTCGGTGAGGGTGAAGCGGTTACCCGAGAAACTGCTGTTGTTCGTGCGCTCGGAGATGTGTTGCGGCTTGTGTGCCCCAGAGCTGTGGCTCCTTGGCGGGCACCAAGGGTCGGGGTTCGGTCCGCAAACGGAGGTGTTACGGGGATACGTCGTGACGGTGCACTGGTGAGCGTTGGAGGGGGAGGAGGGGAAGGGGGGAGGCAGACTGTGGGGATGCCTGGGTGGAATGGGTTCTTGTGGAAGTGGTAGTGGATTTGGTGGACGGGGCGTTCAGGGACTTGGTGTTTTTTTTTTGGATCGTTAGACCACCGTCCACTTCTCGCCCTCCTCGTGTGACACCGCCGCCGCCTCCGAGGGTACTGAGGACGCCCGGGGAGGCGCTGACTGTGGCGTCTCTATGGTCTGGTCAGGCCTATGCGACGGACATGTGGGTGGTATCGCGGCTATCTTCTCCACAGTGGAAGGGGGTGTGCAGGAGATACCGAAAGACCGTAACAAGGAGCTAAGCTGGGCAAGCAGCTGCGCAGCGCTAGTAGGTTGCTGTTGTCCATTGTTGGTCGGAGTACTACGTGTTTTCTGTGCGTATGAAATCTTCGGATGGTTATTCTCATATTCCTCACGGGCTTTCGTAGCGAAATTCTACCTCGATCCCTTCATCCCGTAATTTGTCACAGCGCGTCACAGTTCCAAAGCGGTCACATCCCCGTTTGCGTTGAAAAGGGGAGAGAGAAGAAGTTTTTTTTTATCTGGGTCGGTCGATTTGAAGAGCAAGATGCGCGGAGTAGATATTCTTGGCGTATAGGTAGGACTCGAGTGTCCAAAGTGTCTATATCTGTTAGGTGCGTTGTCTGGGTGAGTCGTGCGTGTTGCAGTCGCGACTGAGTTGGTCTGGTCCTCATGAGAGGAACCAGGGGTGTTTTTTGGTGTTGTAGATGCCATGAAGTGTGCTTTGTTTTCAAATCCTCGGGCGCCCCACCACACAGGGGCCCAACGGGGGGCACGCCTGGGCCCCGCGGACGGGAGGACGCCAGGCGCCCGAGGAGCAATCCGGGGCAGGCGGCGCCTTCGCCCGGCCGGGAGAGAGAGACTCACCACCCCGACCGGGATCAAGCACCGCCCACCCCTTGACCTCAGCCGGCCGGGCCGGCAGACACTGGGAAGAATCCCAGGTCCCCGGCCCGAGGCGATCAGCCACTTGGCCCGCGTGAGGCCCCACGATCCCGTCCGCCCCTCCGTGATATCGGGACCAAAGAGGTGTGTTGGTCCCCCGTCACAACTAGCACCGTGCGACGGGGGACCTCAACCTCCAGGACACCGTCAACCCCGGGGGGCGGGCCGAGGGGGCGCGGCTACCCCGGTAAAACTGAGCTGGAGGGCAGGACCGGGGAAGTTGTCCTACCTGCTCATGATAGGGAGAGTTGGTGTTGCAGGGCCAGGTGAAGGTCATGGATGTTGCGATGAGATGGGCATTGGAATGGGAGAGTATGGATGGAAGGACGAGTGAGGCTGTGGTAACCCGAGAGAGCGCCATTTCTCTAGCCAGCCGAGCAACGAGGCTGACCCCACTGCGGGGAGGATATGTAGTCCAGCAACAAGGACATGGCAGGTATGTAGTCCAGCAACAAGGACATGACAGGGATGTAGTCCAGGGACAAGGACATGCCAGGTATGTAGTCCAGCGACAAGGACATGACAAGGGTGTAGTCCAGCAACAAGGACATGACAGGGATGTAGTCCAGTGACAAGGACATGACAGGGGTGTAGTCCAGCGACAGGGACATGACAGGTATGTAGTACAGCAACAAGGACATGACAGGGATGTAGTCCAGCGACAAGGACATGACAGGGATGTAGTCCAGTGACAAGGACATGACAGGGATGTAGTCCAGTGACAAGGACATGACAGGGATGTAGTCCAGCGACAAGGACATGACAGGGATGTAGTCCAGCGACAAGGACATGACAAGGATGTAGTCCAGCAACAAGGACATGACAGGGATGTAGTCCAGTGACAAGGACATGACAGGGATGTTTATCCAGCGACAAGGACATGACAGGGATGTAGTCCAGTGACAAGGACATGACAGGGATGTAGTCCAGTGACAAGGACATGACAGGGATGTAGTCCAGCGACAAGGACATGACAGGGATATAGTCCAGCGAAAAGGACATGACAGGGATACAGTCCAGTGACAAGAACAAGACAGGTATGTAGCCCAGCAACAGGGACATGACAGGGATGTAGTCCAGCAACAGGGACATGACTGGGATGTAGGCCTGCAACAAGGACATGACAGGGATGTAATCCAGCAACAAGGACACAACAGGGATGTAGTCCAGCAACAAGGACATGACAGGGATGTAGTCAAGCAACAAGGACACAACAGGGATGTAGTCCAGCAACAGGGACATGACAGGGATGTAGGCCAGCAACAAGGACATGACAGGGATGTAATCCAGCAACAAGGACATGACAGGGATGTAATCCAGCAACAAGGACACAACAGGGATGTAGTCCAGCAACAGGGACATGACAGGGATGTAGGCCAGCAACAAGGATATGACAGGGATGTAGTCCAGCAACAAGGAGATGACAGGGATGTAGTCCAGTGACAAGGACATGACAGGGATGTAGTGCAGCGACAAGGACATGACAGGGATGTAGTCCAGCGACAAGGACATGACAAGGATGTAGTCCAGCAACAAGGACACGACAGGGATGTAGTCCAGTGACAAAGACATGACAGGGATGTAGTCCAGCGACAAGGACATGACAGGGATGTAGTCCAGTGACAAGGACATGACAGGGATGTGGTCCAGTGGCAAGGACATGACAGGGATGTAGTCCAACGACAAGGACATGACAGGGATGTAGTCCAGTGACAAGGACATGACAGGGATGTAGTCCAGTGACAAGGACATGACAGGGATGTAGTCCAGCGAAAAGGACATGACAGGGATATAGTCCAGTGACAAGAACAAGACAGGTATGTAGCCCAGCAACAGGGACATGACAGGGATGTAGTCCAGCAACAGGGACATGACAGGTGTAGGCCAGCAACAAGGACATGACAGGGATGTAATCCAGCAACAAGGACACAACAGGGATGTAGTCCAGCAACAAGGACATGACAGGGATGTAGTCAAGCAACAAGGACACAACAGGGATGTAGTCCAGCAACAGGGACATGACAGGGATGTAGGCCAGCAACAAGGACATGACAGGGATGTAGGCCAGCAACAAGGACATGACAAGGATGTAATCCAGCAACAAGGACACAACAGGGATGTAGTCCAGCAACAAGGACATGACAGGGATGTAGTCAAGCAACAAGGACACAACAGGGATGTAGTACAGCAACAGGGACATGACAGGGATGTAGGCCGGCAACAAGGACATGACAGGGATGTAATCCAGCAACAAGGACATGACAGGGATGTAGTCAAGCAACAAGGACACAACAGGGATGTGGTCCAGCAACTGGGACATGACAGGGATGTAGGCCAGCAACAAGGACATGACAGGGATGTAGTCCAGCAACAAGGACATGACAGGGATGTAATCAAGCAACAAGGACACAACAGGGATGTAATCAAGCAACAAGGACACAACAGGGATGTAGTCCAGCAACAAGGACATGACAGGGATGTAATCAAGCAACAAGGACACAACAGGGATGTAGTCCAGCAACAAGGACATGACAGGGACGTGGTCCGGTGACAATGGCACGGCACGAATGTGCTGCACAGGGGTATGGCACAGATGTACTTCAGCACAAGGGTATGAGTGCAATCATTTGCCAGGGGTATGGCACGGACATGCTTATGATCAGTCTGTATGAAGCAGTCCATGAGAACCACATTTTCTTTCATTAAAGGCACAGTGGAAGCCAGAACTGCATGATTTGATTGCCATGGTAATTATGTAAGCCAAGAAAATTCAAGAAAAATCATGACAGTATGTGATCTTAAAATAAATCTGAGAAAAATGCACAGCCCAGATGCCTTACTTCACAAAGTTAGACATCCAGGAAGCAGCATGAGAGACCAGTGACACATATGATCATGGCTGAAGCTTTGTCAAGATATGGAAAGCAAAGCCTCACCAAATGACCTGGTACATGGTAATAGTAAATGCCTAATTACTATGGATACACATGTTAGGCATCAGCTTCTATCACCCATCCCCCTTATCAAGCCATCCCATAGAAGCTGAAGGATTTCTGTCAACATTCATCACTATTCTTGGTTACCTCACTTACACCGCAAACTAACCTGCAATGAAGGAAACTGACTGCACAAACACACCCACAGGCCAACACAATTCAATATATAGGTTCTGGTAACACCAATGTGAATAAGGGGATGCTGTATAGCTTCCCCTTTGTCCCTGGGCATATCAGTCTCCAGACATGCTAAATGGTTTCAGACTACAGCTGAACTTATTTGTACTTGACCAAATCACAAAGGACTTAACATGGAGTAACTGATTTTAGCAGTGCAATCTCTTACCTATCCATATATCTGGCTATCCCTCCTTGCTGGAAGAGAAGCACTGGCTTAAGATGAAGTACTATCATGTCAGAGCAATGAGCTGGGATTTGCTGCAATATTCCAATGAAGCTCATGCTTGTCAACACATGACAATACAGACTATGTGAAGGCTGGGCTGTGCTAACCTCAGGGCACAAAATATGTTCAGGTAATGCAAATTAATAGGTTTTGAAATGCTGACTTGTGTTCTGTAAAACTGAAGATTCCATGCAGAAGAGCTTGAATTGTCGAGGTTATTGAACGATGTAATTTTGTCCATATAGCCTGTCAATTTATCCATATTGTCCATATAGTCCAAGTAGTTCATACCCTTTAGGTTGGTTATTGGTTTTACAACACGTAGACCGTTGAGTCATGTAGCGTCGCCAATCTCTCATGCCGATTGGTCGCAGGCAAAGAGTAGCAACAGGTGTCATACCCTTTAGGCTTACAGAGTGAAGCAGTGACATGTTTTGAGAGTAAATTTTCAACCAAATAATTTCACCTAAACAAATAAAATTAGCTCATTAAATAACACACCTCTTAGAGCCACATCATATGAATAAAGAAATACATTAGTTTTACTTAACTGAGGGTTACATGATAAGAATAACTGAACAAATGCACTTACCTGGATAGAAATCATTGGCTTTTGACATTTTTACTCTTGCACCAGCTTCCTTCTGAAGTTGTGCAATTGTTTCTCCACCTTTGCCAATAATTGCACCTGCAGCAGCACTTGGTACCAAAATCTTGAAATGAAGTACAGCATCTAAAGAAAGGAAGCATTAAGAAAATATTAACACATCATTAGCATATCTGCACCTGATATTGACTTGGTCTCAGCATATCAATTAGCAAGACCTAATCATGCATGAATTATAATGCCACTGAAAGCCATACGCTCTTATGACCAATATATTATTAAATTTAGCTGAATCCACAGCATGGAACCTTAAGTTCCATACCATTTGATAAAAAATTACCAGCACCAACATGGACCAATAAAACCATATTCCCATGGTTAGCTTGGTACCAATATGCTGGAACCTATAATTTAGGTAAAACAGATCAAATACACATCAGTTGCATGAGATATTGAGACATCATGGTGATATCTTACATGCAATTCACACACATGTGAGACATTGTGATTCTACTTTGTGAGAAAAAAATAATGCACACTGATAAATAAGATGCAAATGAAGTCTTGCACTTGCTTCTTGCAAACTGAAGTCATAAACCAGGGGACAGTATCTAGGCATCTACTTGATCAATCTATGAATATTAACATAACTTCTGTGATGCCCTTCATACCCATCTTCTGGTGCTGAATGAGCTATTTTTACACAAAAATAACAACAATGAGACCAAGAAATGGAGATAGGTATGATCTTATTGTGCCATTTAATAGGTGCCATTACCTAAGTACCATGCTATGTAGATAGGTACCTGTCTATCTACTTACCTATGCACCATACCTAGGTACCTACCTAGATACACCTATGTCAATGTCCTATCTACATGGTACCTAGGTACCTATCTAGTCCAAAATTGAAGAGGATGCATCAAGAATCAAGCGCTCTTCAAATCATTCAATTTTAATACAGTCATCCCAATATTATACCATAGCAAATCTTCTTTCTCCTAAATTAAACAAATTTTCCTCGGGTTATTCAGCCATTTCTCGATCAGCTGATTCGCGACCTGCTGCTGCGGTGCCCTGCCATGCATGCGTTTCCACACCCTCGTACATAAATACGCTGTTTTACCTGTGGTGTTCTTGTGAGGCGTTGAAATGAAGTTGAAATAGGGTCCACACATTCTTCTTGAATGATCGACAAAATCTGGCGATAGTATCTCTTCGTCCAGAGATCCCACAGCCATCATTTTCGCCAGGCCGCACGCCCCGGAGGACAACCGAGGGATAGAGAGGGGTGCGAGTCGGGAAAGAGCCATAGGAAAACATATGTGATTCGTGGTAGTACAGCAAAATATATATATAAAACTCACTGATTAACTTTCAACTATTTAGCATAACTTTTGAACAAAATCAATATACATTTATATTTAATTACAGAAGCTTGTAGCAAATTATCGTAAATATTGTGTACTGCATATTAGAAAAGCATAAAAACGCAAATAAAATTGTCGGTGATGATCAGCTGTTTATGTTATCAGCACAGCAACTTGCTGCTAAATCAATTCTTCTGAACGATAACATGCAGTTCATATCCCTGAGAGCAGTTGCGTTGGAAACGATTAATGCAGCAGTTGCAGCAGTTACAAGGAAACGATTAATGCGCGACAACGATACAAATTGTGCTCCTAAGTGTATGTGAAGGGTGAGGAAACAATAGCACAACCTGGTAAATGTCAGCTGTCCACTGCCAATAGCTCTCCTGAAAGATTATCAACCATGGGTGTCACTGGATGAAGCTGGCTGGGAGTCAAATTACTTTTGTATGGCCAAAGCTGCCTCGAAAACCATTTGTGTCTAGTATGCGCCCATAGATCCAGTCCTTAAGCTTCGGCCTGATAGGGGAGGGGAATCAATGATTGAGAGGGCCAGTGGCCCCTTCAGTACATACAAAGTGACACCTATGTTGCCAACGAACCAGGGAAGTGATTTTGAGGTTCCTGCCCAGTGAACGTGCCGACAGCGGCCCAATGTCGGCCCGATGCTCAGACCTGCGTTGGACCGCTGTCGGCTGGAGAGTGAAATGTTCGCCAATGCCGATATGAAGCCGACGTGGGGCCGATGTCCGGAAAAGTTGGGCTGCTGTCGGTACGCTAGAGGCCCACTCTCAGCTCGCGAGTGAAATGTTAGACAACAGCCCTGCGTCGGCTGGCCGCTATTGATATCCTGAATTCAACCCGACATATGTTGACATATGATGATATTCAAGTTAGGTATGCCGATGTCGGGCCGAGAGCGACCTAATGTCGACATGCCGTTTTCGAGATGCCGAGCTCGCCCCGACATATGCCAAAAGCGGGTCGACAACGGCAAGTTTTCTGGGTGGGCAGGGGCGGATCCAGAAGTTTGGCTTGGGGGCAAGGGCCAAGCTGAAAACAACTTCTCAGATTTCTGGTGAAAAACTTACCATGTTTGAACATCTAACATTCGTCGGGTCTCATAGACAATATTTACGTGATAAAAGTTTTTAGATGTTGAGAAAATACTGTTTTGTGCAAATCTTGGCAAAGATCGGCCTCTGCGGGAGGGGGCATGGCCCCTTTGGCCTCGTAGATCCACGATTGCTCCTGGGAAGTGCTTTTTATTTTACTTTGCGTCCACTATGACAATGGCAAAAGCAACATCATTAACAAAGCGCCGGTGTAATCCATTGGCGAATTAGTATTATCGAAAAAGCAATCACGCCCCTCTCTCTTAAACCCGAACTGACCCGCGCTATGTTTTTGTTTTGATTTGCAGGAAATAGCGTAAAAAAATAAAGATAGGAATATTTCACGGAGGTACGAAAAAAAACGTCGGCTTCCACTTACCACAACGACGTAGACTATCGAAAATCCGAGGATTCGCAACATGAAGAAATGACTCTTAAAAATTGGGCACTGGCCATTCCCTTCCTTTCCCGACTTATTTTTTATACCCTTGGGAAGCTCAAAAGCATAGCGATAGGTGCAATTCAAGCGATGTCCTACCTGCCTGAGGTGCTTGTCAAGGGCAGATCCTGGAATTTGATCGGGGAGGGGGCACTTGTCGAGATCGAGACGCCATTTATCTGGAGGGGCGCCAATGACGTTGATAAAATTATTTCAGGCGAGGTGAGAAAGCAATGCACTTAAGCATCCCACACGAATGCTTCCTGTACCCAGAGAAACACCTGTTCTACCCAGAGCGGCGCTATCGGATAACACATTGGTCGAGTAAGGGACTATACTCGAGGTGTGCGTTTTTTTTCCAATCAGAGAACGCCCCATCCCATTGCGGTCGGGGTGGAGGGGATGGGAGGGTCGGTGGAATGAACATCCAGAGTTTCGCCCCCCCCTCCACCCCCGGATCCTCCAGCGCTGGACGGTTGCATTCTTTGGTGAACTGCGAGATGTGCCGCCCAATACGCCGATAAAATATATTACTATTCGCTCTCATTTGTAATACTTTTCAGCGAAAACCATGCCTTTCGATGCTTGTCTCCAGGGGCTGATAAACGACCAGTTGTCGGAGGGGTGGGAGGTAATAACATCTCCGATTTTCAAAAATAAAACTTGGGCTTTGATCAGGTAACTAACATTCGTCGGGTTTGCTTCAGACAATACTTGTCTCGGCATGTCTGATCTCGGGAAAATGTAATATTAGTGCAAAATTTCGGCTAAAAACGGCCTCAGGGGAGGGGGCACGGCCACTAGGTGGTCCCCTTATATCCGCCAGTGCTTGTTCCCGTAAATATCTGAAAGGCATCTGCCCATATTAGATTGGATTTTGTCAATTCGACGATTGGTAAGAGATTCCGAGGGATAGGGAATGCCCATGGACAGGCTGTCGTACACCTGGTAGCGCTGTAAGATGTTATGTTCGAGGCAACTAATGGTAGGATTATCTCAGCCACATTCCATACCACCACTGGCGGATCTAGCCCACCGGTTTGGGGGGGGCAACTTTCGGTTTTCGTCGTCAGCCCCCTCCCCTCCCCCAGTGGCGTACCTAGGAATTGCATCAGGGTAGGGGTCGAACGGATTTGGAGGGTGTCCATTCTCCCACTATTTTTGGTTAAAAGCACCGGATTTCGACCACTATTTGGCAAAGGGGCCGATTTTATAAAATTATAATTAAAATAAAAATTGACAACATAATTTCCTGTGTAGGGGCCACAGCCTACCTCCACCGTTCCTATTTTACCGGATTTGTGTTCTTGTTTGCCAAAACGTTCACGGTCACGTTCAACGTCTTGTACCACGTCAACGTTCGTGCACGTGTACACACTGGCGGATCCGATTGTCAACTCTTGCTGTAAGCAGAACTTGAGCAGCATGGGACCCTCGATGTGTGCCAGAATCTACTATGCTACAATACTGGCTTCCAAACAATTTTTCTTAATCCCTTTAAAATTGGAGATACTTTCATCCAGACGCTATTTTTTACCTCGGCAAAGGTTACTGCATTTTAATTTAGTTGACTTCTGTTGGTTTCGGGGGGGGGGGCAAGACACTATGTCCCCCCTTTAAGCGTTTCGGGGGGCCATGGCCGGAATTGCCCCTCCCTGGATCCGACAGTGCACACCATACATACATACCATACATATCGACCGGTTGAAGGTTACGCGCTTGGTTAATAATTAACCCGGGTTGTGGCTTCTTGCAGTAAGGGCTCTGCCAGCGCAACTTACTGTTATATTTAACTCTTTTAAACTAGATATGCATTATATCAAGAGTGGATTTAGAGGAGGGTATCTTCCAACACTGCTGGCACCCTGGCCTCATCTCTATGCGGAACATTCACTCCCTTCGGTTGGCGCCAATCAGTTCTGGTACGGAGAAGCACCTCGGCTGGTGGCCACATGGAAGAAACATGACGCAGACATCCCTTTACCAACTCTTAAATTGAATACTGCATCGTGGTACTATTGTGGAAATCAACGACCTGGAATCGCTCCCATCTGCACAAAAGTTGACGGATGAAGCCATCTCTGAAAGCGCCCAATTCCACGAACCTAGCAATGCAGGATGTGCAAATAAAACGCAGTCGACTACCGATGAACATTGCAATGTATTACAGCACGAGGGAGAGTTGCGACAACTGCGCATCAATCGGCTGCTGCAACATGGACACTGACGATGATGACTACACATATCCACGCTTCGATTTTGCTCGCAATAACCAAGCATGCTTCCCACAACAACCTTCTAGCAAACTCCGGCGAACCACTTCAACCGAACATCGAATTGCGCCAGACAGAGCCATCGGCAAAGCAGCAGTATCAAAACTAACCTTACCTTACCTCGATTGCAGGCGGGCTCGACAGGAACTAACCTCGATAGCGGGCCTACCTGCAAACGTGACCTCCCAGCACCCACGACATAGTCTGAACACGTACAAACGTCCCGAACATCACTTCAGAACCGAGCGTCTCGACAAACACGCACCGCTAGAGAAGCACAAACGCACGCACACGCACACGCACACACACACGCACACTGGCACCCTGGCCTCATCTCTATGCGAGACATGCACTCCATTCGGTTGGCGCCAATCAGTTCCGGTACGCACACACACACGCGCGCGCACGCACACCATGACGCTCTGAACATCCTCCGACACACGCCAGCAATCCTGCTCGGCGAACACGGTCGCATTGCTGAGTGCGACACCATCGTGCATAGGCGAGTGGCGGCCCGCGGCCGGCGGCTGGATGGTCGGCGGCAAGCGGTGGTCGGCGGCCGGCTGGGCGACGGTCAGTGATGGACGGCTGGGCGATGGCGAACGGACGCCGCCTGGCCACGTGACAGTCACCATCTTGACATCGGCACCACGCCCCGGCGGCAGCCAACATCACGGCTCGCGCACCGTCGCGGCGTCGGGCTCGGGCACGACTTGTTTGTACAGACAGGGAGAGATGGCGCCTTCGCAGGCCATCCTACTGCTTCTTATAGCTTCGCAGGATCGGGTAGATGTTGTCGAAAGCGTCGTAGATGTCCTTGCGAACCTTCGCGCCTGGAACATAAAATGGGGCGGCGAGTCAAAATCGGCAGATAATAGAGCGTAACCAAGTGATATATACTCCGCAGACTTTTCATGTAATTAGCACTGTTCAATGGTACCAGAAATTGCTATCATTTATCTGCATCTACCCACGTCCGTATTAGTAAGTCGTATATTGTGTAAAACGAACGCAGCTTGTTCCTTCAGTATCAACGAATTATAACCACCTTTTTTCTACAAATCCTTCATTCTCAGGCTTCTGCTCTTTTATCCCCAAATCTACCACTCTCATCCAGTTTTCACCTATCCCTCTGGAATACTCCCACTCGTTTTGTAACGTTTACATTCTTTCCAGACTTCTCCACATCTCCAGCACTTTACCTAGGTTCTCCGTATTCCCCCACTCTTGCAACAGTACATTCCCTCCATCACAATCATATTCTCCAGATGAAATTTCTCATCTGTTCACCATATTCATCAAGCACCCCAGCCTCTATCACTCTCTCACCACAGACTTACCCGTCAGCACCACCTTTCCCGAGACGAAAATGAGCAGAACAATCCTGGGCTGCACCATCCGGTATATGAGCCCGGGGAACAGCTCGGGCTCATAGCTGCCAACACATTCAAACGGGCTGTCAGCAGGTGCTCACGCAGTCCTACAGACGGCCTGCGGCAACAGTGTAGGTGACGAGATGGCCGCAGACATAGCCGTTAGACGGCTGGCCTTTATATTTGTACTATCGTGCGTTTTCTGTGTATCGTGGTTTGCTTTTCTTTATTCATTGTTTCATCTTTTAAACAAAACTGCATACAAATTACGGTCCTAAGGGTTCTTAGGTACAGGTACAATGGAAACGGTACTTGTTGGTATTGCAAAATAATTATCCAATGCCTATAATAGAGCCGCAATGATGCAGCACTAAAACCTAAGGACGATGTCTTTAACTATGAAGACAGGGAAATTGACAAAGAGGTTCATAGCAGTCGAGGGCTGCGCATACCTCCATCAGCGGTTCTCCTTTTTAAGAGGGAATTTGTCCTTTTGCTGGGAGCACCTCATTATATCTCCCACGAAACACAGCATGCGACTCACGCCGCATGCTGCACACGCTTCTGTCCTGCGTACACGTCAAAGCCTCCATAACCAGGATAATCTCCTCCCGCCAGTCAATAACCCCAGCACCATATACACCAACGTGTTCGATGCCTTGTAGCATTAGTGGTGCATGGAGGAGCCAGTCTTCTCTACCAGAACATCCTATAATCATTTGGGAAATGACAAGCAAACGTGGCTACTTGTATGAATATCTTTGACCCGTACCAGAAACCAACGGCTGAGTACCAAGCATGGCCCGTCCGACGAACACGCTTTTATGACAAGAACGTCCCTATCTATGCCAGTCATTTATTGGAAGAGGACACCGATACTGAACAACACAGAGCGGATGAACTGCAGCATAGCCTGATGCTGGTAAGGTGTCATTTCCTCATGCTAAAACTGGGCCGCACGTTCACAAGATAATCTCGAGGATGGGCATCACCTGGCACACATTTGCAACCCCGTTATCGAGGGACACGGACTATAATTATGTCTGGCACTGTTGCAGGACGCTAATGAGCGTAACGCTCAACCTGCAGCTTAGAGCAACGCACTTGCAACGCGCTTCTGACATATACCAACTGCGATAATAAAACACTGTCTCATGTGTATTCAAATGCACAATAAATAACAGACGCTTCAGCAAATTGCCATGCTTAAAGTCCAGAAAACAAAGACACATTTGGACATCAAATTAGAGAAAACACGAAATCAGAGCAACCCAAAGTTCATCGGTAAGTTAGAGATATGGATGGAGTAAAACTTGAAGTCAGTAAAACTCTGCACTGGCAAAATACAGACTGAATTGAGACGCCAACCAAAACACCAATGCTGTCAATGTATTGTATGTGAACCGGCACACTGACAAACGGGGTACAACGAACCGACCAATACTGGCCGAACTGCGATAATCGAACTGCAATACGATACTCACTATGATACGATACTCCCTAGACATGGGACCACGTTTCGTGGGGGATCATACTATGTTTGCGTTTAAAGTGTGAGGTGATTCGGATGTTTTACGGTCAGGAATATCTTTGTTGTTCAGACTTTCAATCGTGTATATCTGTGGTGGGGCTGTCACATCAGGGTGGTACACTAAATGGCAATCTGCCAGAGGCATGCCATCTGCAGGCGAGCAACTCCTACATGCTCATTACAGCGGAGAACTGAACAAAACTATCCCAAAGGTAGCTTTGGCTTCCTGGCTTACAAATCGGACATTGTGCTTTGCATAACATATCAGGTATACAAAATACATAAAACATTGCATTTTATGGTACATAAAATAATATGGCATATCAAATTTGATAACAATGCTCATCATGGCGGCGGAAAACTTAGCGTCAGCTGCTCCCAATATAGGCTTGACTCCCTTGCTTACAAATTTGAAGTTGAATTTTATACTCGCCTACCACGAAGACCTAAAACCAGCAGAACTGTAGTATGTGGCGGGACGGGGTAACTGGCAGTCGGTTTGCACTTGATCATTGCATGCTGCAGAATGGTAATAATGACCTCAGTTTTCATTCTACAGACATCACTCCCGACACTACCATGCAACACAAACGATTGCTACACTTCATCAGCACGCTGACACACAGCAGCCCATAGTCCACGAGCGGGTCGTGATCACATTGTTTTCCAAGATACAGACACTGAAGCCCAACGAGATTGCAACACGATCATGCCATACCTGCTGAACTGGTAGTGAGTGAGCATCAGACCCTCCAACCGGATCGGGAACTTCACGTCACAGCTTCCCACCATATTCTGCACTTTGAAGTCAGCAAACCTGGCCTGTGAAAGGCAATCAGATTTGCATGCTAAAACCCAGCCTATTTCAAATGCATTGTCTGGGAAGTCATATTATACGATACAAAGTAGTCGCGTAGGCTAATGCAGACTCAAACGACTGTTGATTGCACAAACATAAATATAATGTTGACTTTTGTTCTCAGTGGCAGTTTCTTCACAATAACAGAGCGTTAACTGCAACAATCGTGGTTAGACACGGCCTCAACAAATCGCTTCAACCAACCGAGCCAACAGGCCTTACACAAACCGACAAACGAGCCGGCAGGCCGGGATGCGAACACCGACACCAACGTGAACGTAACCAGTACCACCGACCAGTACCAGACATACCCAAACAGACGAAGAGCCCACCCGCACGAAAGTCAGGATAAAGCGCAGCGACACTATCCACACCGACATCGCCAAAACCGACTCGCGACGAGAGGATGCATTCCCAAATCAATGTAGTTCAAGTGTAATAACATCGGACTTAATTACGATAAGCACCACCCTCAGACAGCAAGCAAGACAACCCTCAGACAGCAAGCAAGAGATCCAGGAAGGCCCAAGGTTTGAGTAACAAGACACACCTGTAGCGGCAGAATTAGCGAAGACTCGCAGACAGCAAGAGCTCCAGGCACCGTAGATGAGCACTCCTGTTACTTTAGAAGGAAAACCTCCCACACCAAATCCACAACTTCTCTGTCTCCCAACTAACCTTCACCCCCATCCACAGGAGGAAACCTAACGGTGACGATCTCACTGCCCTGGGCCATTGCGGCCGGGACAGGGACCAGAGGGCGAAAGCCCGGTCCACGGGTGCAACGAATCCGGGTCAGGAGGGACACCTTGCAGGGGAGGGGGAGGGGGAGCGGGACCGATACATACACACCATGTCACTCACAACAGCGCCCACCACAAAAGGCACCTACACAGAGCCAGGCAAAACCATCACGCGAGAGTCGTCTTTCACTCTCGCGCAGACACTCCGCCACATTCCCCAATCAACACAATTCACGATTAACAGACATACCACTCACATCATCGTTCAAACACAGAGCAGCGCTGACACGCCCACGCTTCTAGATACACACACCTTCAACAATCGGCGTCCGTTAGTTAGTTATTTAGGCGTCAGGGCGCATCGACCATGTTGATCATATAGCGCCAATAATAGTGCTCTTTTCTATCTAAGTTTCAGGTTCCGGCCAGGTTTACTTCAACGTGTAAGTAGTATTCACTATGCCCAAACCAGTGCAATATCTTTACCTCCCTGGGTAGAACAGCAAATATGATTTGCGAGAAAAACTCGAATAGTTGTCCATTCTGAACCATACGTGACCCATCACCTATAAGATTTGCCATCGTCAACGTGGACACCTCTCTTCCAAAGCATCGTCTTCGTTGGGCTGAGAAACGAGGTCACACCAGAAGAACGTGTCGGGTTATTAATGGGATATCACAACGAGTACATATCGGTATATCCTCATTCCGCAGCAGGTAGCCGTGGGTGGCATAGGTGTGTCCTATTCGCATCCTGGCGAGCACCACCTCTTCCTTTCGTGAAACTCTGAATGATGACTCCCAGCGCCCCAGATTTGACTTGATGGTTCTCAGTTTGTTTTGGCCAGTTGAGTTCCAAAGTTGTTGGCACTTGTCCTGCAAAAACATATTAATTGTTTAGCTGAGGTGTGCTGTGGGGAGAGGCAGCGCACGGGTGTATTAGCCCCACGCAGCACTCTTTGCTGATTGGTCAGCCAACTCGTTCCCCGCTATTCCGACGTGGCTGGGTGTCCAACAGAATGTTACATTTTCCCCGCTCGCTTAAGCTTAGTTAGTCGCAGTATAACATCCTGCACGATAGGGTCATGCGGATAAAACGTCTTTATCGCACGAAGGCTACTTAGAGTCTGAAAGTATGACGTGATCGACATCGTTCCACATTTCGATGAAGCACGAGGCATTCGTGATTGCATTGAGTTCGGCCGTGTATTTCCCAATCCTGCGGCCCACCGGCGAAACAGTGTGGGCGACGCCATTTTCCGTGATCGTGCATAAAGTGCGTCATGAAACACTCAATAAACAAACAAACAAACTGTTGCGTGAGGAGGCAGCGTAAACGATCTTGTCGTGGCCCCACTTACAAATGCACAACCTACACCATCAACAGTCATGACTCGTCGGTGTAAGTGGCAGTACATGTGTGATAGGTGTCAATATATTATAAGGCTGTCAGCCGAAACAATTCCGGGATAACCCCATCTTTATGAGTCTCGAACAGTGTCATGTTCACGGACGGCTACACCAATTCCCAAGGGGAACGGGCGGCGTTACCAAATTTCGAATGCTGCGCATCTGGATACCGCTCCCTTCCACCAGCTCACGTAACCGCACACAGAACGGGGGCAGAACATTGCGACGTGTAACACGGAACGGCGTAAGCGTACAGTGCCAAAATAGGGCCTTGTACGCCGAATTCAGAGGGGACTGTCTCACCTCGCACGCATACCAAAGTCCCAGTTTATCTCGTCTCAGGGCAAGCGGTGCCTCATTGGCATCTGCTAGAAGGCTTACTGTCGGAGGTACGGAATACTCCTGTTGCTATACGCAGGGCGGCATGGTGAACACTGTCGAGTATGCGTTTGTTAGAGGCACTCGCACAGTCATAGATAAAATAGCCATGGTCAAGTTTCGAACGGATCAGCGACCGGTACAGAAGTAGAAGGGTAGCCCTATCTGTCCCATAGGCAGTACGGGCAACACACTTCGTGATGTTGAGAGACTTGAAGCATTCCGTTAGTTAGTTAGCTATTTGGGTTTTAGGGCGCTTCGATCAGGATTGATCATTCGCGCCCACTTGCAGCATTTCTCCCACAACGCTTTCAGACGCTTCAGTACAAAGCTTCAGTAAGCTGCAGCTGCCTTTTCATCGCAGATGAACGTGATGCCCAGCACCAATATCTGATAACAAGACCTACGACACCACTATAGTAAGCGCTCTAGACGCCCTTGCTGCCAAAGCAAATTTTAACCCTAACAACACAGAAGTCTACAACCAATCATTTACTATGCACGAATTACACTTTGCCCTCAGCAAGTGTGGAAACACGTCGGTTGGGCCGGACGACATTCATTACCAGTTTTTAAAACATCTCAGCAAAAATTATCTAACGTACCTAAAAGCGGCCATCAACGATCTGAACCAAAGCGACACTTTTCCTGCCTCCTGGTGGGAAAGCGTAGTCATTCCATTGCCAAAGCCGCATAAAGAGCACTCCACATCAAAATGTTATAAGCCCACTTCACTCACTAGCTGCGCTAGTAGGCTGGTCGAACGTGTGGTCAACACACGATACAGACATTTTCTAGAACACAACGACCTACCCGACAAATTTCAGTGCGGCTTCCAGCGTCAAAAAATACAGACACCGACTGCAGACTACAGACACTCTCATTAGACTAGTGCACGACATAAAAAGTGGTCTACACATCAAACGCACAACACCAGTTGCCCACTCAGACATCTTAGTTAGTTAGTTATTTGGGTTTGATGGCACCTCAACCAAAAAAATGTAATCATTTAGCGCCCATAACGTTCATTTAGCATGCCAGAATCCTATGCAGTGTTACTGATGTGAGTATATGGCCTGAAATCATATCGCCCTTAGGTACCTGAATATGCTACCAAAATGAATGATTTCGAGTCATCTGTTAGCACGTCGCGATATGTTAGATGTCCGATCCGATTTCCGTAAAACAACCTTCGCTCCCTCGAGGTGTTTGCACAAGAAAAGCAAATGTCGCACCGTAAGGGCTTCCAGACAGCGGGGACACTTGTGTCTCTCTTTCCCACAGAGGAGGTATTGGTGAGTAGCGTGTCTGTCGCCAGTTTGAAATCATCACAGTCACCTCGTCACTCCTGGATCTGAGATAGTCTCCAAGGTGACCAGTCTGTTTGAGATGACCAGTCTCCAAGGTGTGGTTTAATTGAATGCAGCTTATTGTTCGACTGTGCGTTCCAACTCCTCTGCTACTTAGCATTCATGTGCGATGAGATTTCAGAGATGTGGTCCATGGCGGGAAGTGTTGTGGGTCTCTGGGCTGCCCATTTCGCTGCGGAATCGGCTCGCTCATGTCCATAACTTCCGACATGGCTCGGAACACAGCACAAACGCTTCTTTTGTCTCGTTGCAGAGTTGTGAGACGTGACAGAATGTCGATCAGTAGTGTATGTGGGATAAAATGCGGCAAGTGCCAAAAAGGCCGCTAAGAGAGTCAGGCAGTATGATATATTAAACATCTTGTGATACCTCGATGAAAGAAAGCGCTTTAATTATTGCTATCAGCTCATAGGCATACACTGAAGCACACACAGGCAGGGTAAAAGATCTAGCGAAAGTACCACATACGAAAGGACATCCTTCTCCAGTGCTGGTCTTGGATAAATCAGTAAATATTTGCGTATGTCCTTGATATGTAGCCAAGTGCTCCAGTGTTTTCATGCGGAAAAGTTCAGATGTTACATCATTCTTGCACATCGCTGTGAGCACACAAAGCATACAAACTTGTGAACACACAAACTCCACAAGATAGGCTTACGCGGACACATGGCATACTTCATTCTCAACTTTCTCAGAGACGGGACACTTAAGGTACGATGCGGCAGTGTCACATCAAACACCACACCTCAGGAACAGGGCCTGGCACAGGGGAGCATGCTCTCACCGAGCATCTTCATCATCATGATTAACGATATACTTGCTAATGACACAGACACTTCACTTCAACACTCACTTTTCGCGCATGACATAGCCATTTGGACAACAGCGAAATGCTTCCTAAAAGCTAAAAAAAACATTCAAGCAGGTCCAGACCACATCGCAAAGTAGTGAAAAAGGTGGGGATTCACCGTCCGCAGAAAAATCTTTCACTGTCACATTTAGTTGTCTCCGCCCCACACCCACAACTCTACTTAAAATCGATGGCAAAGCCATCGAACAGGTGAAAAGTTTCAAATTCTTAGGAATACATTCAGACGAAAAAACTTACTTTCAACATACACACACCACCTCCATCTCGAAGTGATGCGCGAAGCGCGTCAACGTACTACGTGCACTTGCAGGCACATACTGGGGCGGAGGCAGGAAAACACTACTACGACACTACAAATCAATCATACGATCCATCCTAGAATGCAACAGCATCATCTTTGCAACCATTTCAGAAAGTCAGAGCAAAGTTAGAAATCATCCAAAACAACTGCATCAAAGCAGCCACAGGTGCCCTCAGCGCCACACCGATAGCCAGTCTTCTAATGGACTCAAACACGCCTCTACTCCACTTCAGGACACAGTCGCTGTGCCGCTACCACACTAAAATGAAATCCATTAGAAATCATCCGACACAGCGCTGCTTTACGCATGACAGACACGACAAGAGCCGATTTGGACGCAAACTTCCACCATATCGCATTCAAATTGCCACTGCTCTCTCAGATCTTACCCTCACATTCTGGACACTCAGTTAACCAGAGGTACTTGCTATCGGAAAAGAAATCGACTCGCCTCCGCCTTCGCCGATTACAACAATCACAAAACACTCGTATTCACGGATGGGTCGAAACAAGAAATTAAGGTAGGCATCCGTATCATTGGGCCAAGCCTTAAGCTTTCCAAGCTTCCACCGGATAACTTCTCCATCTACTACGCCGAAGCAATGGCCATTCTGGCCGATATCTCCATCCTTATGAGGCGTAAAGCTAGAGACGTAGTAATTTGCTCAGATTACAAATCCACCCTTCAGTCAATTAGCAACACCCACGACTGTCCACATCAAGTCATTGGCAGAATCCAACAAATCGTGGCAGATAACATAAATACGTACTATTCCTTCCCCTGGATACTGGGCCACGCCAACATCCTAGGTAACGAAGAGGCAGACCGGCTCGCAAAGCAAGCCTTAGCAATGATAATCTACCCCAGTATGGAATATTCGGTGGACGATTGCAAAGCATTCATGCAACGCCACATTCGTCAGCATCATCAGAACACATGGACTCAACTCAACACACACTCAACTCAACACACCACAAATATAACCACACCCACGACATAAACCAACGGTAGGCACATGAAACACATCAAATCAATCTCACCGACAAAAAGAGGTCATCCTCACTAGACTTAGAACTGGTTGCACAAAACTAACACAAAATCAACTAGAGGGTAACCAATATACAACACCACATTAGGCATAGCCCACATCCTGCTAGACCGTAGTAGCTTTAACTCTCAAAGAAAACCAATTAAGGCCTTCTGCCAAGAGGAGGGCATCACCCTGTCGCTTCCATCGCTTCTGGGTGACAAGCACCCAGAACTCCTTTAATTGCTATTTGAATATCTGTATGCCACAAAACTAGCAGGAACACTGTAGACTCCACACCACCAGCACTCACTTCAACACGCAATGCATTCCAGCGAAACACTCATAGGAAACACGTAAATAGCCACTCCCGAATGGCGTCGAACGTACATGAGTCGATTTGCATTCCATTTAGAAATAAATGGTTACCTAGCGGTGCGGTCGGACGTAGATGAGCCGACTTGCTTTAGGAAAACAAAAAAAGAAGAAAAAATAGCATAACGTAAAACGACTACCACGAGGTGTCATCGGATGTACATGAGCCGATTTACCTTGTAACTCAACGTAAAACAGCCACCCCGAGGTACAACGGACGTAGATGAGCCGAATTGCAAAACACCGTACTAACCCAACTGACAACTGCCATATGATAAATTATGATAAATTAACCATGATCCATGTTTGCCCAAACGACAAACCAGCGACATATTGCAGTGTAGTGCATGGCAAATATGCGTTTGTGTAGCGGCATCTCCGTTTCAATTACATGAAGTCCAAGAACAACTCCTCATCACGAAAAGAATCTCGAGCTCACAATGTCATCCTTTCTCCATTGGATTGTATTTATTTGCTTACTTGTTCCCTTTCCCTGCATCCTCCTACGTGCTGTTTGTTGAGCGAGGCGATGATACTGGTTGACACGCCCCAATCTGCAGTATCCTTACCTTACCCAGTCTCAACTTGTATCCTTCCCAATATCCTATCACCTATCATATCCTCATTCCTGTTGATCTCACTCATTCGACGGGCACGATAATAGCCACCGTGGTCTGTGGATGTGTCTGTAGTAATACAATACAACACAATACAACCCTGCATGGCATGCTTAGACGAACACACTATTAACAACTAACACGCGGCGGCCGGCATGAAATGCGGTGTGGACAACTACCTCCTTGTTCGCACGGTAAAGACCCCTCGGTGCTCTTCGACAAGAGTAGATCAATGCCGGGGCACCCTGGCGCAATCAACTTTCTTGCCACTCTCAAAATGATCCCCCACCCAGCTATAAATTACCTTGCGGATGAGTAGAGTAAAACCAAAACAATTTAGACATCCGGGAGATGTCCCGCACCCAGTCTTCAGCACCTAAAACATGACACACGCTATAACGTAAAATTCCCATAACGTAAATGTGCCTGCGCTTTGCTTGTAGTAAACGCTCGCTTTAAAGACGGCGCAAGTGACCTTCATGGTCCGACACGCCTATAACTCACTCTCCCCCGATAAATATCCAGGAAGAAGTTGCCAGTACTGCATGATGTATTGCACCTCATCTTCTACAGTGTCATTGGTGTGACATTTTGAACATTAACATCTGATTACTCGATATCGGGCGACAGTCTGTTAGTGATATTGAACTCAACCAAGACACGACGCAGACTCAAACTGAACTCAAACCACGCAGACCCAGGCCAATAAGGCCATGGAAACCCATGCCAGGATGACCGAGGGTAACCGACATGGGATGTGTTCCCCGTCGATGGCGTCGCGGCACTATAATTAATAGCTGATGTTTCAGCATTCATTGCTTGTTCTTCCATGTTCATTATGAAAAAACGATATGACATGAAAATTACGTTCCTAATGCCCGCATATTTACTAGGCCCCAACGCCTTATCGCCTAATCTTAGCTTGGCTTGCGCACTGTTTTCTGGAGCAGGGGATATACACACCGCTGCATTTAGACTTCCACAGAAGTCCCTCCATCCCGACCACATCAGCACCAACGGAGACACCACTTGTTGGCACCACCATCAGCACACAGATCGCCAGAGGCTTCCTCGACATAGTAGCAGCACCACCACTCATGCAGAGGTTTCCCCCACCGCAGCAGAGCTTCAAAACTCACAAAGAAGCCCCTTTCCACAACAGCAGCACCCAAAGACTCACGCAGCAGAACCTCCCCACAGCAGCAGCGCCCAGACTCACAAAGTCCCTCCCACACCATCAGCACCGCCAGACTCACAAAGAAGGTCGTTCCCCCAACAGCAGGATACCCAAGTTGCACACAAGTTCTGCCCACAGCAGCAGCACCACCCAGATTCACACAGGCCCTCTCTCATCACCAGCATCGCCAGTGGGGACAGCACGTGGTGGCACCCGTCACCAGTGTACAGACCACACGGACCCACACGGACGCCACGACACCACGCGTATCATCTGCACACACACGGACGCTGCAACACTACACGGATCCATGAGGAACCACATGGATGTTGCGACACCGCGCGGATCCCGCCGACGCTGCGACACCGCGCGGATCCCTGCTGACACTGCTACACCGCGCGGATCCCTGCCGATACTGCTACACCGCGCGGATCCCCGCCGACGCTGCTACACCGCGCGGATCCCTGCCGACACTGCTACACCGCGCGGATCCACATGGACGCTACGACACCACACAGAGCCACATGGACGCTGCGACACCACACAGAGCCACATGGACGCTACGACACCACACGTGGCCACACAGACGCTACACCACGTGCCACCCTCTCCTCTCACCAGCAGCACGCGGAGCCACATGGACGCTACACCACGTGACAGCCTCTCCTCTCACCAGCAGCACGCGGAGCCACATGGACGCTACACCACGTGACAGCCTCTCCTCTCACCAGCAGCACGCGGAGCCACATGGACGCTACACCACGTGACAGCCTCTCCTCTCACCAGCAGCACGCGGAGCCACATGGACGCTACACCACGTGACAGCCTCTCCTCTCACTAGAGCACAGGGCGCGCCGTCGCCGCTCACCTCGAAGCCGAGCTTCTGTATGATGCGCGCGTACTTCCTGGCGGCGAGTCGCGAGTCGTCCTCGCTTTTGGCGCCCGTGCACACCATCTTGCCCGAGCTAAAGATGAGCGCCGTGGTGCGCGGCTCGCGGATCCGCATGATGACTGCGGCGAACCGCTTAGGGTTGTACTCGGCGTTGCGCGCCTGCATGGCGATCTTGCGCAGGTCTAACTTGCACAGCATGTTGATAGTGGAGACAATATTCCTGCGGAGATGCGGACGGAATGTGAACGTGGCATTGTCTCCAATGGATGAGGCCGGGAGGAGGGGGGGGGGGGACTGGACGGATTGGCGGGGATAGACTGGTGCGGACGGACTGGGAGCGTAGCATTGCTTCCAACGAGTGAAGTCGTGAGGGGAGGGGGGCTGGACTGACTGTAAACGTGGTGTTGTCTCCACTGAGTTAAACCCGGGTGGGGGAGGGCTGAGACGAAGGGAAAGTATGCACGCCGCGGGCGGTTAGCTGTGAGACAAAGAAAACAGTATGTAGGCAGGTGACTGATTGATGTTGAGGTGTAGTGCGCGACGATTCCGTTGGCCATTTTGCATTCACGTCGTACAACTAGAGGCCATTTGTCCGGCAGTATTCGAGGAACGTGGCTGGAAGTGCATACATATCGGGAAACGTGGCTGGAAGTGCATACATATCGGGGAACCGTGAGTGGAGAAGAGTGTACCGGCAGAACGGGAGAAGATACGTGTAAGGGTGTGTGTATTGATTGGTTATTTGGGCTTAAGGGCGCGCCGACTACACGGTCATTTGGCGCCCATAGGGTGTGTGTATGTGGGAGCAACACTCTGAAAGATGGCTGTAGCAGGTGCTGGGGCTATGTCCAATAACTGGCTATTGTAAATCTTGCCAATAGCATTTTAGGTCTGCTCTGTAGGGCACAGGTTAAGACCAACACTCCCTCCAGCATTAATCGGCAACCAACCATTCGTCGATCCGAGTAGCTACGGACATCATTTCGAGGTTCATGTCTCCCGCCCCATTACAAATAAGTGTTTGCACCTCACCCGGCCGAAAGTTTTGGATTCGTTATGAGCCACCCCTGTACAATTGGATATTTGTATTGATGGCGATGAACACAGCACCTATATCACAACTAGAAATGCAAAATTGCTACAAATTCGTATTGTGTGCACATGTTCGCTCCAATAAAGTTGCACACAGAAGCTGGCTGATTTCGTAGAACGTGTCGTGTAAAAAAAAACTCAAAACGCGAATCCAGTGTATGGATACCCAGATTTCGTAGAAAGTGTGTAAAAAAAACAAGAACAACTTAAAACGTGAATCCAGTGTATGGATACCCAGATTTCGTAGAACGTGTCGTGTAAAAAACAACAACTCAAAACGTGAATCCAGTGTATGGATACCAAGATTCAGTGCTATCGGAATATGCGGAGCCGAAACAACTGAGTTTGAGCACCTGCTTGCTTTCACCACGACATGCAAAATTTTCTGAGACTGGGATTTGGTAATTACTTTCGATACAAACAAACTAGAATGAAACACATGACCTGGGGATTTCGAGGCACGAAAATTGCACACTGCACGCAATAAACACGTCTTTTACGTTACTTCAACTTGCAAACCATCTCTATTTCCATTTCAGCCCACTTCTACTCTTTTCCCTTAGCAGAGGCAAAGTGCCATCTGCCAGAGGTTAGTTAGTTAGTTATTTGGGCTTTAGGGCGCTTCGACCAGAACTGATCATTCGCGCCCGTAACCTTTATACTAGTACTTCACTGTTGGTGGGTTCACCCAGGCTATTACCTGGGTGTATACGTGGTTTGAAACCCAATCGACGACAAGTAACGGAACAAGTTTCCGGAATGCACAAGTTTTGAGGTGTTCCCAAGATGTCTTCATATGTCAAATGATCCGCGTCTCTTCCATAAAACAATCGGCGCTCTGATGCAAAGTGCTGGCACGTCAGAAGCACGTGACGCACAGTCAATGTTTCCAGACAGCGGGGGCACCGCAATCTCTCCTCCCCACACAGGAGGTAGCGATGGGTAGAGTAGGTGTGCCCGATGCGCATCCTGCAAAGAGTGACCTCCTCTTGTCTGGACCTACGAAGGCATGACTCCCAACGTCCTAGATGTGGCTTGACTGCATACAACTTATTGTTGCTTCCTCTATCCCATGATCTTTGCCATTTAGCAAGCATGAAATTTGTGATCCTTGAGAGGTGGTTCCTAGCAGGAAGTGGGCGTATGCGTGAGCGGGGGTTCTGAGCTGCCCACTTCGCCGCAGTGTCCGCGCGCTCGTGTCAACACACCCCGATGTGGCTTGGGATCCAGCATAAGCGGACGGTTTTTCCCTCCCTTTCCAGCGTAGTAATTCGTAAGAGAATGTCAAGTTATAGCGGGTTCGAGGGATACAATGCAGTCAGTGTCAAACGGCTGCTAAGGGAGTCAGATAGAATCACATACAGAGCATCCTGAGAAACCTCTATGAATGGCAATGCTTCATGATCGCAATGAGTTCAGAGCTATAAACCGAGACATACACAGGCAGGCTGAACGAACGTACAGTAGTACCGCACACAAAAGCACACCCTGCTCCTGTGGTACTCTTGAAGCCATCAGTAAAAATCCTTGCGTGTCCTCGGTAAGAGTCCAGGTGCTCAGCCGTTCTCAGCCGACACGATTCCGACGGGATGTCTCCTTTGTGCATGCCTGATAGAGACACGCCAATTGGAGGTGAAATCTGATCCCAGGGTGGTATTGGTAGTTTTTGTACTCGCATCATTCGGCGCACTCTCGTTCTACTATTCTAAAAAGGTTCTGCATCCGCATACATAATGGCAATGTCCTCTGATTCTGCCCATTGGAAAAATGTATCAAAATGCGGCGGGAGAAAACTGCGTCGTAAGTGGGGTACGTGGGAAACTGCCACAGCCCACACGCATATCGCAGGCCCTACAATACAGTCAAATTGTACTCCCAGAAATTTCACGGTTGGTCTCACTGGGATAGGCTCGCCGTACAGCTCAACGTCCAGTTCCTGGATACATCGTCGGCGGCAGAAATGGATTGCAGCCGTTTTGTCGGTGGAAAACCGGAAGCCATTTTTAATGCTCCAGCTCTGGAGCTTGTTTACTGCAAGCTGTAACTGTCGTGTAATTGTTGTAGTATTTGAGCCATAAGACCAGATGGCGAAATCATCGACAAATAGCGAGAGTCCTATGATCGGTGGTACATCAGCGTCAATATCATTAATCATCATGGCGAACAGGGTAACTGAGGACACTGCCCTGTGGGACACGACTGGTTTGCTGGAACCATTCAGATAGCTCGTGTCCCACCTGGACGCGAAATAAATGTTCAGTCAAAAAGTTGTGAATAAAAATGCCCAGATGGTCACGGATTCCAAACTTTCGAGCCTTCATCAAAATACCGTGGCGCCAGGTGGTATCATATGTTCCTTCGAGATCGAAAAAGATGGCTCCAGTGTGTCGCCTTTGCTTAAATACTACACATATAGCAGTGTCAAGTGTTAGGAGATGATCCGGTGTCCCACAATGCTTTCTAAGACCGCACTGGGCGTTTGTAAAAAAGTCGTGTGTTTCTAAAAACCATGTAAGTCGCACATTTACCATTTTACCCCCAATAATTTACACAAGCACGAGGTAAGGGCGATGGGCCGGTAGCGCAGCGGATCGAGCCCACTCTTGCCTGGCTTCAAGACCGGGATCACTGTGGGTTCCCGCCATGTTTCCGGAAATTGACCTTCCTCCCATAGCATATTGAAAGTTGTGAGTAGTGCCCGTAGTACTCGTGTTGGGAGATGCTTTAGCATTTCGTTGTGGATGCGGTCAGGCCCATCTGCCACACTTTTCAAGCTCTTTATTGCCGACCATAGTTCTGCTGTGGTGAATCGCTTGTTGTAAGAAAAGTGCTCGGACGTGGAAAAGTTGACCACTTGGCTTTCTAAGCGAGCCTTCCGACGACGGAACTCCGGGTGGAGACTTCCTGCTTGGCCGCGTGTTACCATTGTTCGACCGATTGCATTTGCCACATCGGCAGGATGATTGATCTCTGCACCAGCCACTCGGAGCACTGGGAGAGGGACGGAATTAAATTTACCGGCTATACGTTTCACTCGAGACCACACTTGTACCACTGGAGTGGATCGGTTCAGCGTGACCAGATACTCCCTCCACGATGTGCGCTTAGCCTGTCTAATTGTTCGTCGCGCGGAGGCTCTCGACTTTTGAAAAGCTACTAAGGTGGCCGAAGAGCAATTTTTGTTAAATTTTCTTAAAGCTCGTCTGCATTCGCGTATGGCGTCTCGACATGCCACGGACCACCATGGTACTGGGGTGCGGCGGGGAGCTCCAGACGTCCGCGGGATGCACGCATCGGCCGACTGCAAGAGCAGGCAAGACAATTGTTCTATTGACAGAGTGGTGTCATCGGCATCGTCTCCGAAGGACGCTTGCACCTTGTTTCGAACTTCTCCCAGTCAGCCTTCTTAAAATTCCACCTCTGAGGTATCAAACCAAGCACAGCCCGATCCCCATACTCGAGCAGCATCGGAAAATGGTCACTGCCCAGAGAATCGTCCTGCGCTGTCAAGGTAAAACATTGCGACAAATGTGGGCTTGTAAGGCTAAGATCGATCGCATATGTGGCACCGGAAGGGAGTGTAAAATGAGTGGCAGCACCGGTATTAAAAAAACAGAGGGATTCGTCGTGAATAAAACTCTCCATAGCGCGACCTCGAGGATTGGTACCGTCGCATCCCCAAGCTACGTGGTGTGCGTTCAAATCACCAAGAAGCATAAGGGGAGGAGGGAGTTCCAAAGCTAGCCGTCTCAGCTCGACGGAAGGGAACGTAATTGCCGGCGGGAGATATACTGAACACAGTGTAATTGTGCG
Organism: Ashinkailepas kermadecensis; assembly: GCA_034440615.1. NCBI lineage: Eukaryota > Metazoa > Arthropoda > Thecostraca > Neolepadidae > Ashinkailepas > Ashinkailepas kermadecensis. The sequence goes on from JAOTOM010004995.1 coordinate 248,478, forward strand.
GCGGCCAACGCCAACTCTAGCAGCAACGGCTTGGAGAGGAGTGTTAAGGGTGACCTCCTCGCACGGTGCGCTATGGCTCACAGCCAACATAACTCCTCCGTGTGCGACTGTATCCGATGGCATGTTTTTGTCAGCACAGTGTAGCCTTTGAGACCAAATGAAGAGTGAAGAGGTAGTTTTGTCTCCTGAAGGCATATGGCAGTTGGACATTGCGTCTTTAAAAATACTTCCAGTTCCGCCATATTGGAACGAATTCCCCTGCAGTTCCATTGTAAAAGGAATGGAGTCGTCACGTTAGTTACTAAAAACAGATTAAAAGGCATAAGTGCCGTGGTGAACCAGAGTTTAACTATGGTGCGAGAACTAAGAGTGGTTATGACAAAAGCAATTAAAGCGCCGGCTTCACCCTCCGCCCGAGAGAGGGGACCGCTGGCAAGCCGGAAGTTTCAGCACGACCCGGCCCTAGTGACTGAGTCCTCGGGCGGAACTTGATGACCCATCTCCTGGTGGAGAGCCTGATAGTGGTAGGCCTCGTTTCTGGGGCGGGCCCATCTCATTGACAGATGGAGCCGGCCCCTCCACTCGCAGTCGTGGCGATGGGGTGGTCGGCCTTCGAGGAGGAGCCTTCTCAGCTCCTTGGTGACTCTTCTCGCGGGCCCTTTCCATCTGAACAAGTCGTGCTCGCTTTCCTCGCGGGCGAGTCTCTCGGCTTCTTGGTAGTGGAGGCTGATATCCAGGATTTTGATTGGTTCTCGGAACGGAGATGTAGGTGCGGAAATGGAAGTCGAGGGTGGGGTGAGGCCTGGCTCACGGGAAGTGGACAAGGTTCAGTTAGGGAGGAAGTGGATAGGAGGGATTTGGGGGTGGTGCTGGGGAATGTGTGAGGCGAGGGGACGTTGGAGGGCGGATGGGACATGGGAGATGGGGATTTCTAGGTAGGTAATGAGGTAAATGTAGAGGACCTCGGATTGTGTTGAAAGGATCGAGGAAGCCTCTTGGACCGTTGGACCAGAGTCCACTCCCCACCCTCGAGGATTGATCTGGAAGGGGCCTATGCAACGGTGATGAACTCGGGGAGATCCGTCGTGCGGAATGTTAGTATAAAATTGTCGGTTCGCTGAGTTTCTTGCTCTTTCCTAATCATAATCCTTCGAGCCTGTACCACTCCCTACTCTGCCAAGCCATCCACAATGTCTGCGTCCGACACATCTCCTAGGTCATAGCAGTTGATGACGCCTTTAGAGTAATTTTTCGTATTGTGTGGAAAAACTTCGATATTTACGGTGATTGATCGCACACTGCTTTCATTTCGTACAGTGTATCTTAATTCCGTTGCTTCCATCGCCCTCTTTGCGTCATCTGTAGTTTTAAATTCCACCTCCAGACCACCGTCTCTAAGTTTTTGACACCTCAGTACCACCCCCCATCCTGTCGCACGCCTTTTCTTTGAAATGGTGTAAGCGATGACAAACTTTTACCTTCTTCTACTGACTTGATAATAAAAATACGGGGCGCGGGAAGACTGACATTCCGACTGGTCTGTCCCCTACTAGAGGGAACAGGAGTTGTATTTTGTGTTTGTGGTTGCCATATATGTGTGTTTCGGCTCCGCGAACGACCCACCACAGAGGGGCCCTACTGGGGGGACGCCTGTGCCCCGCAAGCGAGAGGACATCAGACACCCGCGGAGTTATACAGGGCAGGCGACGCCATCACCCGACCGGGAGAGAGAGACTCACCACCCCGACCTGGATCCAGCGAAGCCCACCCCTTGACCCCTGCCGGCCAGACCAGCAGATACTGGGCTGGGGCCCAGACCTTCGGCCTGAGGCGACAAGTCGTTTGGCCAGTTTGGGGCCCTACGGGCCCGCCCGCCCCTCCGGGATATCGGAACCAAAGAGGCGTGTTGGTCCCCCGTCACAACTAGCACCGTGCGACGGGGGACCTCAGCCTCCAGGACTCCGTCAACCCCAGGGGACGGGCCGAGGGGGCGCGACCACTCCGATGAAACTGAGCTGGAGGGCAGGACCGGGGAAGTTGTCCTACCTGCTCATGGTAGGGATAGTTGGTGTTGCGGGGCCAGGTGAAGGACATGGATGTTGAGATTGGATGGGCATTGGAATGGGAGCGTATGGATGGAAGGACGAGTGAGGCACTCTTGGGCTGTCCCCTCACCGGTAAGATGGGAACTGGATCATTGGGGCACGCCCCCCCCCCCACGGAAAGGTGGTGCCCCGTCGGGGGGGGGGGGCATCTGCTAGAGAGATACGCTAAAGAAAGGACTACTTTAAACCGGCTTATGTGGCATCCGGTATCAAACAATCAAGTCAGGAAAGTAGGGGAACACAGGCAAACAAGAAAAGTGGCGCAAGGGGTGGGGTACATGCATACATACATTCTACTTCTGCTTCTAATTTTTAACTTACAGTACAGATGTTTAAAAAAGCAGATTTGTACTCTGCTGCTTTACTAGAATTATACCCCCTGACGCCACCTGCATTCCGCTAAACTCAAGAACACGGCCACGTACGGTACTAACCTGCACGGGTATCCCCTCCCGGCCTCAGGCGACTCAATGCAGCTGCGATGAGCTACTGCAGCTACTGAGCTCAATGCAGCTACTGAGGTCGTCAACGGTACCTCCTGTGGCCTGACATGACCTGACGTGACCCGACTCACTGAAGCTGAGGCACGATGCCGGGGTCGTTGCTGGCTGGCGTAAGCGGTGTCATGGGTGCCGGTGTGGACGGGTTGTATAGGCTGGTCTGGTCGTGCTGGGAGGGTGTCTGCTGCAGGTGGTGGTGCACTGCCGGCGACATCATCGGCGTCTGCGGCTGCAGCAACGTGTGCGGCGTGAAGCCGCCCAGCTGGCTCGGCGTCTGCTGCTGCTGCTGCTGCTGTTGCTGCTGTTGTTGCTGCTGCTGCTGCTACCGGCAGGACGACAGCCGGTGTTATGGTGATTGTCTGCACACTGCCAATGCATCAGTGAGTGTTAGTGTGTTTTATCATGGTGCTGCTTCTGCTACTGTAGTGTTCTCAATATAGTTAGCATGTGTTGTATGCAGTGTTAGCATGATTCTTGTAGCTGCTGCCTTGTTGCAGTGTTAGCTGTGCAGCTACACTTGTGTTGTGTAGCTGCTGCCTTGTTGCAGTGTTAGCTGTGCAGCTACACTTGTGTTGTGTAGCTGCTGCCTTGTCTTGTAGCTGCTGCCTTGTTGCAGTGTTATGTACTTATGTACACGGATGTTGTGTGGTTGGACTTCAGCAAAGCTTTTGATAACGTTACACATGGGCATATAATTCAGCAATTAGAGCAGCATATATACATACATACATACATGCATGCACACATAATACATGTATGCATGCATGCATACATAATTCCTACATGCATGTATACATGCATACATACATACATGCATACATGCACATACGTCCATGCATGCACGCACGAGCACGCGCACGCACACATGCATGCATGCACGCACGCACGCACGCACGCGCACGCGCACAGACACAGACACACATACATACATACATACATACATACATACATACATACATACATATATACATATATATATATATATATATATATATATATATATATATATATATATATATACTTAAATATGCACTAGCAGACACAAAATCTGCCTCCATATCTGCTGCCACCACATGGTTCTTCAGCTCACCTGCTGCTGAGGCTGCTGTTGTTGCTGTTGCACTGCTTGAGGCAATATCTGCATGTCATCATCAGGCTGATGAAGAGGAGTGCCAATGCTGGGGATACTGAATCCCGGAGATGACAGCATTTGGTCCATGGCTGCTGCAAATGGCAAAGCAGAGTAGTAGATCATTCTTCGGCCAAGAGTGGCCGATGAAATCAAGCTTGGCACCATTCGCACTGCTTTGAATGATCACCTCGACCACTGGATGTGGTCACCACGATTAAGCATCCAATTCATAGGTTGCATCAATGAAAAAGCTTCACAGCTGTTTTTAACATGCAAAATTGTCTACATTTTCATATTGACGGACGCCCCCAATCCGTTTGGTAATGCCTATTTTTAGTGAAATTAAAACACACTTCCCTAGATTCTGGCACATCATCCAGCTGTATCTGTACAACAAAGAAAAAGAAGTAACACATTTTGGAAACTGGCATCACAATGGTCCACTGTTCAGATTTCCACACAATTCATACTTGTCCTATTGAATTCAAGTGTCTTCAAATTACTTTCTGGAACATGATTTAAACATTTTGTGGATAATGTGGTTTAGGGGCGCATCGACTGCGTAGGTCATACAGCACATTTTGTGGATACCAAGTTGTGTGGGCAAGCCTGGAAATCTGTAAGTAGATAAAATACTAAACATACAGATTACAATAGCACAAGATTATATATTCGAAAAAGGAACACCAACGTTTCGGCTTTATGACTTCATCAGGTCACCCTGATGAAGGCATAAAGCCGAAACGTTGGTGTTCCTTTTTCGACTATATCATCTTGTGCTATTGTAATCTGTATTTTACTTGTCCAATACACTAATAACAATACGAAACATACAGTGAACAAAAAAAGAAGACAACAGCACCTGTCAATTATGATGACTATTTTCCCTTCATCAAACAAAGAATGGACAACTTGTTTGATGTTACAATGCTACATGGAAACAAAGTCATGACACAAAGTTCAAGCATGTCAAGACTGGCCAATGTCCAACCATCAGTAGGACACTAGAGTATCTAATCGAAGTTCTATGACACAATCGGCCCATTACACGACAAATCGACAAGTGAAAGGACCAAAATAACACCCAATATTTTATATTTTGATGAAAATATTTGTGTCTTATGCGCCGAATCCAGCTGTGCCATTTTTAGAAAGCTCAGGTCAATGGTCAAGGAGCTATAGCCTCGGGCATTTTTGAGAGGTCTTTAACCCAATGATGAACAACTTGAATTGTGCAAAAGTATATATCAGTGAACTCACAATGACCCACTGCATCTTTTAGCTATTTCTAAATTGTCGTTTTCGGGATAATTGAAATCGTGACATTGTGACCTAAGGTCACGTGACCTATGTTACCTTTCGGGACAGTTGCAATGCGATTTGGAAAAATGCAGAAATGAAGTTCCACATCTTATCTTTGGAAGCAAAAAGTAAAAAATTGGGTTTTGCTCCTAAAACCCGACATATCCATTCAAAATTAGGCATGCATGGTTGTTTTCGCGAGAGTGTATCGTGGCCTTTGTGAATGTTTTCAGAGCAGTATATTACTGAAATACAAGTCTTTTGACGTTCGAGGCACGTGATGGGTTGATAATGTTAGTCATCTGATCTTGAATGGTGTGTTGCACCAGTGTGCTAACTCGTGAGGTGGGGACGAGTGGTCTAGGGGTTAGATGCTTGTCTCACAATCAAAAGATTGCGGATTCGAATCTCACCTGTCGCTACTCTTCGCCCGCGACCAATCGGCGTGAGAGATTGGCGACGCTATATGACTCAACGGTCGACGTGTCGTAAAACCAATAACCAACCTAACTCGTGAGGTCAAGGGTGAACCAAAGTGGCAGAAATTTATCTGAATTGTGGTGGTAGATTATTTATGTGTTACCTTACTATGAATTACAAGGAGAGAGAAGCATCCACAATATAATAATCACATTCCGATAACCGAGAGACCATTCGCAAAACCATCCATTGCCTCGCGAAAATAAAAAATCTGCGAATGTAGTGAAATATCAGGAAGGGCACAAACAAGGGCAACAACATCACTGGGTACCGTATTTGGGTGCCCAGTGCTCACTGCTCACTCTCGCTGAACATGTTGCCTGTGAAGCGAGGAAATTTATGATGGTGTCAGATGCAGTCAAGGTGAAAGTAGAGCTATTTTATGAGTCGGACCAGATCAGCCGGATGTGTCTCGGCAAGACCGACCGTGTCACGGTGCGACATGTTGTGGAGCAAAAAGTAGAGTTCAGAAAAGGCTTGCTTTGGGAAATTTGTGAAATATGATCTATTCAAGCAGAACTCTGAAAACGCTCGCACCATCTTCTTAACCTTTGCTGCCCTTCGTCCGAAGCATTGCGTCAGATCAGGTTGCAGAAAAATTACATTTTTGCCACCTGAAAAAGGACACATTTATCTTAGTCCTGAAACATACATAGAAAATAGTATGTCCAGTCAAGATTCAAGAATATCAAATTTGGGCATGGATGGTCACCAATCCTCTTGTCACCAGTTTGTATTTGTACTGCACTTGTTGTGCTTCTCCCAAGTGCATGGTTGGTACATGCTTTTATCCAGGGATCAGTGTGCACCTTTTATGAAACACCTGGTGGCATTTGTGGTGCATCTCATTGAGCTGTCTGCAATACATTGCAGTCTGGCCAAAATGTAGTTCTGAGTCCACCACCAAGTCCACCCTATTTCACGAATAATTTATCACTGCATCACTAAAAGTACAGAGAAAAACTTCCAGCGAGAGTCCAATTTCACTAACATCGCATGCTGTGTAGTAGTGATAAATTATTTTTAAAATATGGTGGAATATACCACTTTCTGAACACTCAATTGGCATCTTTATCCAAGAAGTATTGACATCCTGCTTGTTGATGGGTGCTTATGAAGACTGTATGTCTCTTTTTTCACAGTATCTCACTTATAAGCATCATGATCATGCTTCCAATAATGGATGGCGATACAGGAACATCTCACAACTCATTTTCAGGTAAAGGGATTAACTATAATGTGATATGGCACATGATACCAGTCCCTAGCATAGGTGTTTTCCTGCTATCCCAAATATAGCTCTAACTAAATCATGAATCGCAAAACAAATGATAAAGGTACAGTCCTAAGTATGTCATTGGACCAAATTTCAGTCTGAATGACATCAAAAGTATTTTAAAGGACACCAATTGCATGGCAAATTTCGACATCCTACTGTGCTCGTTTTGACATCTTACACCTAATGAAAAACCATTATTTTAACACTGCTGTGTAATCACATCGAATTTGGAGTGAATACACCTTTAGGTAATCATATTTAATTATATTTTATTTAATAAGATGTATTTAAGTAATTACATTTAATCTGATTTAATATTTAGGTCACCAACATATGACTGGCAGTCAGCTGCTGGTGACTTAAATACCTTAAAGTCATAAAGTGTTAAGGCTTAATAAGAGCGAAGGGGCCCATCTGGGTTAAGCCTATCTAGAAAAGATACTAGAAAAGTACATGCTCACACCCCAATCAATCTGCTATCTGAAGTTCCTAGGGAGCTATATATCCCAGCTTATCTAGCACCATTCACCTGATATTGCCCAAACTCCTCCAATCATGCCCCATTGTGCTACCATAGCCAATCTCATCAGCATCACATCCCGAAAGAAGGTGCCTAATCCACTGCTAGGTACACCCTATATAGTATAATATAATACTAGTAGTATAATATACCCTATATGGCTAGTATAATACTCAAGTTATTAGAATGATCAAAACCATAAGGGTCCAAGTTTTAACAATAACACAGGGACCAACATCCCCACACTCATCAATGTCTTTCTACCTTACATATCCAGCCCTATTCACTTGATCTCATGTAACAAATGTGACTTGAGTGCCCTACCAATAATTTTCAGGCTCCATCCACACCCGCCTAAAGGGGCCTGTACAGTGCACACCCACTTAGCATAGATACCACCACATCCACCACCTGTTAGAACTCAAAAACAAGATTTTGCAACCTAAAATAGTTGTCCCCCCTATTTTAAATACATTCAATGAGGGACTCCCCACAACATCAACAGGCAGGCTATTCCACTGATCAACAGTCCTTTGACTAAATACCTGTTGTTGCTTAACTGTCCTACATCTTGATTTGTCTAACCTGAATTGATGACCCCTATGTGACAGTCCAAATAAAAGGGCATCATTCAGATTGACCTGATCTAGCCCTTTAATAATTTCATACATTTAAATCATATCAACCCCTAATCTCCTATGCTTGAGTGAGTACATATCTAATGTCATAAGTCTTTCCCCATATTCCAAGTTACCCAGTCCACTGATCCACCAGTGGCTTTGCGCTGCACTCTTTCTAGCACATCTATATCTTTTTCTAAGAAGGGGCTTTTTTCTTCTTCTTTTTTCAAAACTCTCGTCTAAATTAAGCCATCACAGTATCTCGTGTTATCTCCGTCCTATCTCCAGAACCATACCCATAGTGTCAGCCTCACTGACAATCTGTGTCACGGCATACAATATGTGCCATTTCCTAACATCAGAGTTTTCCAAGGCTCATCTCTCGGCCCATTGCTCTACTGCATCTTCGCCAACGACCTCAGTCTGTTCGCTGAGAGTGCAGTAGTCATTCAGTATGCAGGTGACACACAAATTTTGGTCACCGGAAACAAAACTCGCATACGAAGTGTTGTTGCCGAGTTGGAACACGTCCTGGCCTCCCTTGACATTTGGTTCCACGGAAACGGCCTAAAAGTAATTGCGGAGAAAACCCAGCTTATGGTCTTTGGCAGCCAACAAAATGTATGCAATCTCCCCAACTTCACGGTAACATTTCGCGATCAGCATTTGCTCCAGTGTTCGGAAGTAAAAAACCTTAGACTCACTTTTGATCACACCTTCAGCTGGGACTAGCACGTTTCTAACATAAATAGACAATGTTTGAGAACTTTTGCCGGTCTGTCACATCTCAGAGGCCACCTGCCACCATCTCGGTGCTCGTCAATACCTTGGTCCTCTCTCAGATCCGGTACTGCATTTCAGTGTACGGTAATGGTACCCAAAAGAGTATGTCTCGGAATAAAAAGGAACTATGGAGCAAAAGTTATTTTCGGACGAACTAAATTTGATCATGTCGAGGATCTGTTAGAGCACCTTGGCTGGGTGAGTGCGGATAACTTGGTCTCATACCACACTCTGTGCTTGCTTCACAAGGTGCGCCGTCTACAGGAGATGGCTTCGTTAGCCAGTTCCATTAGCACAGTAGCCGAACACCATGGGTTCGGTCCACTGAATAGGATAGCCGGTCCCGGTGCTGATGGGTGTGGCGGTCACGCCACACCCATCAGGACCGGGACCTGTACGTCCCCAGATCGCGGACAGAGATGGGCAGGCGCCGTTTTTGCTCTTGTGGTCCTGCTCTGTATAATGTGCTGCCACACGACTTGAAGCGACTGCCAGTTATCCTGTTCAGTTGCCACCTTAGGCAGCATTTGTGCGTGGGACTGGACAGACTGTTCTAATTGTACAGTTCCCATCATACTTGCTGATTTCCACCTGCTGCTGACTCTTGCATTATTCCTACCTGTGCCACTGGTATGCACAATTGTTGGATGTTTTCATGTATGCCTGTGACAGCCCTTATTTACTGATGACCCTTGTTTTAAAACTTGACAATAGGTTGTAGTAGCCATGAGTATTGTGGATGGCCAGAATATACGTCTTTGTCTTTGGGCTCCATGCCTGTACAGAATATTCTAAAGTGAGGTCGCACATAAACCAAGTACAACATTTTCATCACTTCTTTGCTCTTATACCTCACTCCTATTAATAATTCCCAGCATTCTGATTTCCCCGTTCCTAGCTGAGACACATTGTTTTTCTACTTTAAGATCGTTTGAAACTAACACACCTACCCTCCCATCGTATATCTGAAAGTCTCACCTCCAGACCCAAGATGCATAACATTACATTTTGCATAGTTGAAAGACATCTGCCATTGATCAGCCAACTTTTTAGGTCCTCCAAATCTAGTTGAACATTACTAGATTGCTCACTACTGTTAGTCACTCCTACCCATTTGATGTGAACAGCAAATTTGAACACCCTATTCCTCAGCCCTACCTCAATGTTTTTCACAAAGATGATAAAGAGAAGTGGACCCAGAACAGAGCCCTGTGGCACTCCACTCAGAACATCCTTCCATTCAGAATTACACCCATTTAACACTACCCTTTGTTTCCTTCCCATTAACCATGTTCAATCCAACCTTACCATCCTTACCATCAATCCCATGCTGTTCTAGTTGCTGAATTAGATACCCATGTGGAACTTTATCAAAAGCTTTGCTAAAGTCCAAGTACACTACATACATCCTGCTTTGATTGTCTACTTCTTTAATTACATACTCCATAAAATCCAATAGGTTAGTTGAACAAGATTTTAAAGATCAAAATCCATATTGGGTATCCCTTCAAAAGTTGTGCCTATCAAAATGAGTCTGCATATTTCGTTTCACAACTTTTTCTAGTATCTTGCAAACTATTGAGGTCAAACTGACTGGCCTGTAGTTTCCCACACACTTCATACTTCCTGTTTTGAAAATCGGCACTACATATGCGTTTTGCCAATCTTCCGGTACTTCAGAATGCCCCATAGAATTCCTGAAAATGATACCTAGTGGAACTGCCAATGCTTTAGCACAGTTTACTAAGATCCTAGCATATATATCACCTGGCCCAGAAGCTTGATTTGGTTATATATTCTGCAACTGTTTTCCTACAGCTTTTGTTGTTATTGTAAGATCCTCCAACCTTTCACCTAATATGGCATAGCTTCCAGTTGTTTCCAATGTACCAGTGTTCTCTTTAGTAAAGACTGATGAGAATTGCTTGCTTAGGGACACCACTATATCACAATCATCAACCACTATTTTACCATCTATTTTCAGTGGTCCTACATTACACTTTTTAGACTTAAATTTGCATAAACTAAAGAGCCTCTTAGCATTGCCTGGTGAACATTCACAAGCTAATTTCATTTCAGCCAGTCCTTTAGATGCCTTACCACACCTAGCATTATTTCTAACCATTCTATATGATTCTATATTTTCCTCAGAGTTAGTCTTTTAGTGCCTTATATGCCTGCTTCTTTGACTCCAGTAAATACTTTACTTCCGTGGCCAGACATGAAGGGTGCTTAATCTTGTTTAATCTAAATTACCTATTGAGAATGAACCTATCCTGACCTTGGAACAGTCTGTCTTTTACTATTCTCCACCTTTCATAGGCATCTAAGCCGTTCAATAACTCTTCCCAGTGAATTTAATTCAGGTAGTTCCTGAACTAATTGTAATTCCCCTTAGCAAAATTTGGAATCAATGCTTTATTGACTCCTACATTTCCAACATATCTGGAACCTTGTTGATGTAAACCATGTGTGAGGGGTAATACCATGGATGATGTATGCCTGGATTGGAAACTCAGCGTCGGTGCCTTTGATCTGCGCGTATCAGTGGCACCAACCTGCCCACCTAGCGGAGAGTAAGTAAAAACACAGAAACGTGGCCAGTTTTAGCCTGTGTGCCTATGGAAGTTTGGGGAACACATTTCATATTGGAATCGTTTCCAGTTGATTCAGGCAACCCAGGAGGATTGCATCTGCCATTCATGATACAGAATTAATCAAGGAACCTAACAATTCTTTCCTTATTCATTTATTATGCTCCTTTCCGAAGTTGTTGTGACAGTGAGTGCATCTGTGAGAGGGAGCTCATTTCGCCGAAAGGGTCGGCCCACTGATGTTGATTTCTTAAAAGGATCGGAGGGGCAAAGAACATGAAGGTAATAGGCAGATCAAAATGAATAGGGGGTCACATTCCATAGGCTCCCATGTTAGAAGTTTAAAATATTGCAGGTGGGGGGAAGCAAGCATTGAGGGGGCAGTTTCACCCTCAAAGATAAGAATGAGCAGTTCTGCTTTTGCCCCCATCCTCCTTGCTCTCCAGATTTGTGGCTGATATTTTCCAGTGGAGTGGTTTACACAACTTAATGGGAGAGCACAGACTTTGACGTACCCACCAATCTGCAGAGGATTGAGCAGGAGTTCCATGGAGGATACAAGCCCCCTTCCCCTACACCATACCACTGACATATTTCTGATTTTGCCAAGGAGGCATCACTTCCCCAGAGGGGCGGCTCTTGGTCCAGAACATTTGGACGGGGTACACTCCGATCTCCCAGAGGGACACCATTTGTTTTTATATGAGGAGTGCCTTTTGCCGAAAAAAATTGTGGAGTGGGTTCGGACTACCAGAGGACTGCCATTCCCTGGCCGAGGAGAGCATTGCACTGAGAAATTCGAGGGAGGGGGTACATTAGAACCTCCAAGGGAGACATCCTTTGGGTCATAAGGGGCGCCACTTTTGCTTCCTCCCCCTTGGATCAGCCCTTGCAACATACCCTAGCTGGCAAAGCCACTACCTCTCGCCAATTTGCTACCACTTGCCAGTTGTTTGACTCAGGGGTGTTGTTTTATATACCTTTGAGGGGGAACTGCCACCTCAATGTTTGCTTAACCCACCCCCACAATTATTTCAACTTAGAACATGGGAGCCAATCGAAATATGCCCCCAAAATAATTTTGGTCTGCCCATTACCTTCATGTACTTTGCCCCATCCAATCATTGCAAGATCAAGATAAAGAGAGATAAGAGATAAAGATTTAAGATAAAGATCATCAGGATATCAACATTGGTGGGCGGACCCTTGGGGCAAGGTGGGCTCCCTCTCACAAATGTCTTCACTTCGCACCACAGCAACTTCTGAATGGAGTGTAATAAATCAATAAGGAAAGAAAGGTAAGGTTCCTTGATCAATTCTGTATCATGAAAGGCCGATGCAATCCTTCTGGGATGGCTGAATCAATTATAAAAAATGCAAATATGAAATGCATAGCCTGAACTCCCATAGGCACACTGCCTAAAACTGTTTGTGTTTCAGTGTTTTTACTTACCCTCCACTTGGTGGCTGATATGCAAACAGCTGTTGGTTTCCAATCCAGGTGTACATGATTCATGGTAATACTTCAAGAATGCCACCAGACTGCCTGATTACCTTCCAAAATGAGTGGTCAAATAAAGTTAACCATGTTCATAAGCATTGACATTGCATTGGAGAAAAACGAAAATTATGTTGAAGCACAGTTGCCAAAGTTACGAATTCATGAAGACTGAATTGACTGAATTGACTGGTTTTAAAACAGCTTTTTGCTCCTAGGTCATGTGGGCTCAGAAACAAGATAGAGCAAGGAGACATTGCATAACAATCCACATAAATTAGAAGCAATCACTGATTCTAATTCCCATAGTAGTTTCAATAACAAAATGGTTTTTACTATCGCTGCTGTTGAAATAAGTTGAATTAAACTGATCATTATCAGCAAATAACAATATGCTTTCTGATGTTTCTTGAGACTGCACTCAACTCTACAGGAACTGGCAGCCAATGCATGACTGCTAGATGACAAATTGGTGCTATGGTTAAATTATCAAAATATATGGTAATAAGTCAATTTTCTAAGCAACAGTAGATAAAATGACAACAAAAGTATACTTCAATCAATACCAACCACATTTATACATCCATACCTGATACTCCTGACATGCTCACACCCCACAAATAATGAATATTCACAGCACAACTCACAAGTACCATGCTTATGTAAGGACTGATTCACATATTGGGGCATGGAATTCAGAATATAAAATGGTTTCTTAAATTAAGCTAAGGACGCTCCTTCTAACACTGTTTTCTTTCCACCAACCAAACAATAATTGTTATCAATGTCATCATTGTCTGATGATGTAGTAGCCTTAACAGACCTGGGTGCATTTAAAGCATTTAAAGCTGCACTGCACTCAAATCTCTGCACATTGTTGTACTGAAATACTGAATAGATGATGATGATAATATACTAATCAAGCTTGAAGAGCAGCTTTACTTCTCTATATTCAGAATATAAAGATCCCTATATATCTCTATATCCAATCTCTATATTCACTATTTCAGAAATCTTGACTGACAACAAAATATTAGCAGATGTAGTGGCTACTCTAAGCATACAAATTCTGCTTAAGGTACACTTTCCAGTTCCTGTGTCTTGCCCTGTTTATCTGATAACCATATTTTTCTTTAATCTAGGAGACTGGCATACCTGCAGATACAGGCTCCCCTCAATCTGGCACGGAACTCATCTCGGTATATATTAACATGCGCCCTGGAGGGCCTCTGAAAATTACCCGCACTGGAGGGGGCGATTCCGCCACCCCCCCCCCCAAGATCTCGGCTCCTATTAAAGCTGGAGGAACGAAATTGGCAGGGTGGATGGGTACGTTAGTGAACTCTATTGTGTGCAAATTTCATGACCTTAGGTCAATATCTTCAAGGTCAAATGAGGTCACATTTGTCAAAAGTTTCTTGTTTTGCATGGCTTGGCTTGTCATTGTTATGGATCGCTGTGATTGTGTTTAAGTGCTCCAAAATGGGCATCAATGATGTTTTGGACATTACTAATGATGCAATACAGATGCTAGACCTGGAACCAGAAATGGACCTAAACCGGAAATTACTGGAACCGGATCGCCCACCCGACTGCTCCGTCAGGCAGCTCAGCACAATCGGCTTCGCGAAGAAAGGAGTGAAGTACATGAATAAAGTATGGGAATGCAATGACAAACAGTACAAATGACAAACAGTAGTGCATTTATGACAACATTCCAGTTGATCATGTTTGGTTCCATTAACCTGTCATGAACTTGACCTGACTTGATCTCAGTGACCTAACATGACCTTGAAACTATATAGCATATCAATATACATCAAACAAGTCACTAGTGTTGCCAAGAGCACTTCCCTTTTGTGAACATACGGGAAGCGCATCAGCCGATTCTTGTGGTCTGGTGCTAGGTATTTTAAAAACTTTAACTGCCCCTAACTTGAATTTTTTTGCCGATTTCCATTTTCTTGCTTTAAACGATGCGCCGGTCATTTCGAAGCAGGTACACAGAAAATCACTTATATTGACCAGTAAAATCTGCAGTTATGTATGAAAAACCAGAGGGGTGGGCAGATTTCGCCCCCTCCAGTGCACATGTTAAGATCAAGGTAAAATGTGTTTTGAGGATTTATTTATATGGGGTATTTGAACGTGGAAATGACGATGCGACTACTGATTTTCTCTGCAAATGATTACTTTTCAGTTGGCAAAGAAATACACTATCAAAATCTTCACTCTACAAATATAGCATATCGAGCATACTGGTTTTCCTGTTAGGTTAGGTTAGGTTAGGTTGGTTAGGTTAGGTTAAGTTAGGTGAGGTGAGGTGAGGTTAGGTTAGGTTAGATTAGATGGTAAATATCAAGATCAAGGTAAAATGTGATTTTTATTTTTTTTTGTAATGGTATGCTTTCTGACATGATGAAGATGATGCGGTCACTCATTTTCAGCATAATATATAAAATGTATCATAGCATAATATAATCTAATCTAACCTAACCTAACCTAACCTAGCCTAACATAACCTAACCTAACATAACAAAACATAACCTAACCTAACCTAACCGGGAAACCAGTATACGCAATATGCTATATTTGTAGTGAAGATTTTGCTAGTGTATTTCTTTGCCAAATGAAAAGTAATCATTTGCAGAGAAAATGAGTTGTCACATCATTATTTCCACGTTCAAATACCCCATATGAAAATAAAAAATCCAAAGTCGCATTTTACCTTGATCTTGATATATACCGATTAGATTATATTATGCTACATTATCTTAAGCTAGATTAGGTTATGTTCGGTTATTTTATTTATTCTATGATATATTATTTAGTAGTCCATAGCAGGGTGGGAATTAAGGCACTTCTTAAGAGATTGTATCTCTGAAAACATTTTTGCACTCCGGGTTCATACTGGATAGGATGGGCTTCACATGTACTCTGACACAAATGTGGGAACACAGATATCAATAAAAACAAACACAGAACGACAACCAAAAAAAAACGCTGGTTATTTCACTTATGGTCACCACTCAAACTAATCACTTTTTGTAGCAGTCAGCAGCCGGACCACAGCTTCACACACTCCCTCAATTTCAACCACCGGAATTCCCGACAACACGCCAACAGCAACTTGCAAGATGATGCGCATGCACACTGAGAACACTGTTCTCTGGCTCTGGAGCCACGTCTCGGAATAGCTGTGTTTCTGCCACCCTATAGTGGGAAACTTTGATGGTTTTAAGAGACGTCTCCAGAGTCCCGGAGGCCACCGATCAGAATTGGCTGCATTAGTGTTTTCTGTTCTGAATTCTGTCTGTCAACCAATCAATGCAAGGTATTTTGTATCTGACGTCATAACCGTTAGCAACTTTGAACACATGGTTAATAGTGTCCACACAGGTTAACAGTAAACACAAGACCTTGACTGATCCTTTGCTTTGATCACATCCAACTGTGTCGTGTGCGGTAGCAGAGTCGTGTTTGTATTATGTGGGAAATTGTCTGTGTAGGTAGGTATGCGCTCTGAGCTGAGGGTGAAGTGTGAAGTATTTTTGCTATATTTGAGCTATAAGAAACAAAACAGTGCTGATTATTACGGGTCACTGCTGGGCGGTGCCATCCATTGTTCACTTTTTTGTTCGTATGTTTTGGCATTTGATTTGACCAAAAATGAGAATATTACTTATGCATATTATGTAGGTACTGATTTAGGTTTTTTTCAGTTGGTCACTGGTAAACAGATTCCATGCATAAGAAAAGAATTTCCATGAAAATGTACTCCGGAAGAAATCGGTATGCACTCCGACTCCCAACCCGGAAAGTAAGTTTCCCACTCTGGTCCATAGACAAACCTTCTTGGAGCATCGGGGCTATAAGTTGCAGACCTGTGCCTATGACATCATCAGTTGTATCGACTGCCATTGACTTAAAAGTAATAATTTGCGGTGAAAATGAGTGACCGCATCATCTTCATCATGTCAGAAAGCATACCATTAGAAAAAATCCCAAAAATCGCATTTTACCTTGATCTTAATATTTACCCTCATCTCTGGGCGAGTGATGCTTGAGTACCTATATGGGGAGCCAACCAGGTGAGAGAACCAGGTGAGAGAACCAGGTGAGAGAACCAGGCGAGAGAACGTGCAAAAACCGATTGAAGCCAATTCAATAAATGTTGACATCAGGGTAAATTTTGATTCTTTGGAATCCATTATCAAATACGATGTATTTTAACATGAAAATGACGGTACGACCACTCATTTTCTCGGCAAATTATTACTTTTCATTTGGCAAAGAAATACACGACCATAATCTTTACTCAACAAATATAGCCCATCTCGTATAATTATCCATACCTGGTGTGTCACGGACGTGATAAAGGAGAAATTGAACACCTCATGCACTGGATTTAATACTCTTTGACATCGAAAACCTTATGTATCTGGCTTAATTCGACACTTAATCCCGAAAAGGAACGCTTGCAGCCACCAGACGCGTTCTTAACCTGCGATCAAGGCGGGGCCCTCCAATATTGTTTGGCAATCGGTGACGTCACATGGGCTGGACAATTGCTCGGTCCCGTAGGCGCTCCAGCCAAACTTCCGTGTTTTCCACACGACATTTCAGATCTTAAATACCATCAAAATGGAACAAAATTTGATTCATTTCAAAGCTTGAAGAATTTTTTCCACGAATATGAGCTTTATTTTCCCCTAACACTAGGACTTTTTGCTTGGACCCACGTGACTGCATTCATGTCGAGCGCCGCAGGAATCGCTCGGTGCCCACGGGTAGTAGCAGTAGGATGAGACAGGCCAACTGAAGACCACGGCTGGGAAGGAGGGGTAGGAGCAAGTAAGAGATAACTGTTGCAACACAATTCCTCCCCACTCTGTGCAGGGGCGTAAACAAGGGTGGGGGGCACTGGGGGAATGTGCCTCCCATGAGAAAGTTGGTACCCCTCCGGCCAGGAAAAGGCGCCAACATTATATTTAGGCTACCGGCGGAGGTACCGATACTGGTTGGAATGTCACGCCCTTATCACCTATGTGCAGATACGGAACATGCAGCTGGTTTTCAGGATTGTTTTCCACTTTTCATTCATATGCGTCCAGACCAGGGGTATTGTTTGATATATTTTTGAGGGGAAAATGTCCCCTCAGTGTTGGCTCTGTCCCCAAATAATTTATACTTTTAACTTGGGGTACCATGGAGCACGTGTCCCATCGATGTGGGGCTTCCCATTAACTGCATGTATTTTGCACCTCAGTAATATATAGTATAATAATCAATAATATGTATATATATATATATATATATATATATATATATATATATATATATATATATATATATATATGGCAGCCATTTCGGATTATGAAATATAATTATATGAAACCGCAATGATAAATGAATATATGATTTTATTGCCGGCCATTTTATATATGAAAACTTGCCGGCCATTTCGGAGGCATTTGAACAGGGAGGAGAGGGTTGATATCCACTGACTTCGAAATGATGGCGATAGGTTTGGCACCTTGCAGCGCCAAATTAAGCTGTTCCTACTCATCTTAGCATAAATAATAATGGGTACTTGTGAAAAATACTGGTCCAAATCCGGCGACTATTTGTATGAATGATGCTTGAGCCAACCCGAAATCCGTTTGCCACCACATGCAAATACTAGGTACGCCACTGTCCACGCTACTATATCTAGGATGTGTGAACTTTGAGCCTTAATCACTGAAAGGGGCTTAGACCTCCAATGTAAAATCCAGCCCATGAAAATATAGGTGTTTCTGTTGTTGGGGAAGGGAAGGTGGTGTAAACAGTAGGAGCAGTTCCTCCCACAATCTCAAAACACTGCAGGATAAAGCTGTCGATTCCTTGATTTTTCAAGCAAACATTTGGAGACATCTGGATAAAAAGCTTGACTTTTCCCCTGCACCAGCCTTGAAGGCCTGTCAATAGCACTGACCATGAGTGTATCCCAGAGTAAGGCCACAAGGTGACCAACCCCCTCCCTGAACTGATGAAACTTTAATTGAAATTGACCTGAAACTGAATATCCAGTGTACTGAAGCTTATAATATTAGTATGAATACACACAGACATGTCTCAGCCCCTTTTCCATACCATTTTGGAATAAGAGAAGACCACAGATATAATTAATACTGTTCTCCAACATTATACCAGGTACTCCTACCAAATGTTGAAATTATTTGCTATCTCAGAAAAAAAAATGCACCTTACTTGTCATAAAAAGAGGTGGCTTAGTGCTTTATTCATCTTTTTAGGCATGCATGGCCACAAATCCTCTTCTCAATAGCATCTTTTGCACTGCACTTGGTTTAATTTGTATCCCAAATGCACTTAGTGTGCCTTTTTTTAGGGGTCATGGGTCTCTGTGAACCAGCACATAGTGCACATAGTGCACCTCAAGTTGCTAAGATTTACAGTCTAGGATGTGACCATGCAGAAAGAATGCTCCAATTCATATGCACTCCAGTAAGAAAATGGCATTAATTATGCATGGTAATTCACAAGCAAATTGAGTTGACAAAAGCATCATAGTTGAAAATGAGGATATTTCCATCAAATTGCACTTTAATGCTGCCCTTAAAGCTCTGGAGCAATTCCGACATGTATATACTGATACACATAGTTTTTTAATCAATTTTGATAACCTGCATCGCAGATACTTCCCACATACTCTACAAAATACTTTACCTTCTTATTACTTCACACAGCACTAGAGAGCAGATAGTGAGGCACATGTCATGCCAAAGATGCTGATTTTTTAGTGCCATCTAATGGTTTCCATATGATGGGCAATGGGTATTGAACTACTGTTATATATGTCATAACATATATGTTGCTTTCATCTGGTGTTCATGGCACATTTAAGATTATAATATTCCAAGACATAGCTAGCAAAGCTTTTTGTCCAAAGGGAGCTAACCTCCCTTTGGACAAAATAGGTTAGGTTAGGTTATGCTGCATTTATTTAACATTTATTTTTATGCTATGCTACTTAAATGCCTTTTTTGGTGTTATTTTGCTCACAACCTGAGAAGTAAGCATTTGCACAGAACATTAGTGATCCCATCATCGGTAAATATCAAGATCAAAGTAAAATGTGATTTTTTTGATTTTTTTTTGTAGTGGTATGCTTTCTGACATGATGAAGATAGATGCAGTCACTCATTTTCACAGCAAATGATTACTTTTAAGTCATATACCCTATGGGTAAATATGAAGATCAAGGTAAAATGTGATTTTTTATTTATTTAATGGTATGCTTTCTGACATGATGAAGACGATGCGGTAACTCATTTTCAGCATAATATATAAAATGTATCATAGCATAATATAATCTAACCTAACCTAACCTAACCTAGCCTAACCTAACATAACATAACATAACATAACATAACATAACATAACATAACATAACAAAACATAACCTAACCTAACCTAACCTAACCTAACTGGAAAACCAGTATATGCAATGTTATATTTGTAGAGTGAAGATTTTGTAGTGTATTTCTTTGCCAACTGAAAAGTAATCATTTGCAGAGAAAATGAGTAGTCACATCATCATTTCCACGTTCGAATACCCCATATGAAAATACAAAAATTCAAAGTCACATTTTACCTTGATCTTGATATATACCCCATCATCTTAGTCACCTTCATAAACATTGCATTGGAATGATAAATTCCAAGGATTCATAAAACACATTAAAGCATAATTTACGGGTAAGCCTAGGTTCATATTTGGCAAATTCAGACGTGGTTTCAATTTCAATTTGTGAAACTTTAATGGTTATGAACGATAACAGGTTGAGGGTTGTTGTATCCTGTGAACTGAAGCAATTATACACCAAACTTAAGAGCATGTTCAATAACCTAGGAATCCAAACAATATTCATCAGCCTCATATTTCAATTTCCCATGCAAACCATCAGAAACACCGTATGCCCAACCATAACAACACTCGGATGTCTTCGCTGCGCTACAGATGAATCTTAGCTAGGTTTTAAAACTTATTTGGAATGTTTACGTGACGTCACAGTATATACCAAAATCCTGGTAGATTCTACTGGAAATATCGCACATTCCTGCTTACGTCCCTAGGGCTGGAAATAGGAAACCTACTAGGTTCCGTTGTACCCTTTAGTATTAGTACCCAGGATCAAGGCCCGAAGCGGCCCCTGTCAATGTTATTGGCAGGCGGTGACGTCACCTGGGCGCAGAATTGGGTTCAGCCTGTTGTTTCGACAGCAAAAAATACTACTTTTCCGCCTGTACTCCTGACTAACAAGTGTAGGTGATATGTATAATTGATATGTCATGTGAAAGCTTGTTTCATGGTATTTCGATAATCATGGTAAGATTTTATATGATCGTGTTATTTATTGTGTAAAATGATGTTATTTATTCCCATGTCACATCCATCGACACTATGTAATTTAAGCGCGGACGCGTCGCCGGTGCTGGTAGCGCAGTTGGTAGTGCGTCGGTTTAATATCTCGGAGACGCCGGTTCGAGGCCCGGGGCGGACGAGCTTCTGGCGGTATTTACGGGGAATCCTTCTAATTAGCGGCGCTAGATTATGATTTTGCTTACATGGGACGAGCTTTTGCATAAAGGGAAATGAAGCACGCAGATATTCTGTAGGGCTAGGGTTCGGCCACAACAACTTCTGCTATGGTTGATCACTTTTCTATCCAATCAGCCATAGGAAGTACGGAACGCGTTCACGGCTTAGGACAGGGTGCAGGCCCCCAGACTCTCACTGGCATGGGCAACGTGGGATCAGGGACAGGGGAAGGGGGCATGTCCCCCTGAATTGAATAATTTTAAACTTGATCCTACGGCGGTGCATGACAAATATTGAGCTAAAATTGACGTTTTCCCCACCCACCTGCACCCACCGGCCAAAATGCGTGGTGCCGTCCTGCTTCTTGAGGTGTGCATACGGGTGTTGATTTTTGAAAATTATTGGGGGGGGGGTTCATGAAGGCAATGGGCAGACCCAAATGGATTTGGGGCTACACTCCACAAGGTCCCGTGTTAAAAGTTGAAATTATGGGGAAGCCAACATTGAGGGGGAACTTGCCCCTCAAAAGGATGTAAAGCAACACCCCTGGGTGTGCATATGATCAGGGTAGGTGATTGGTCATCAAAACCAATCAATTGAATATGTTGCCGAACAGTGAAATGACTTGACCCGGACTGGGGTGAGTGATAGCGATGCCAGTTCTAAGCTCGGCTCCATGCCTCTCCAGAGACTATTCTCGGCGAGCACACGTCGCCAGGACTCCGTCGTAAGCCTTGCTTTGACAAGGACAGACCTCAACTATGTCCGGATCCTCGCGAAATACATGATGATAAATTTGTCTTTCGAGGTGAATTGGACTCTAACACATGGCGGAAACTTTAAATGAGCTTCGGATGTCTGTTGAGCTGGTCGGATTTTTGGGCATGGTGAACACAGAACGCTACATTCATCTCTCTAGATTGGGGGAAGGACCACATAGGGTCCCATGTTAAAAGTTGAAATCATAGTGAGGCCACAGCCAACATTGGTGGTGGTGGGGGGGGGGGGAGAGCAGTGCATCCATCCCAAAGGCAAAGGTTTGCTACTGCCCCTGGTTGCTGGCTTCGATACTAAACATTCTTTTTCACGGGATGGGTGCCGTGTTACAAAGACAAAACGATAAATTTGCAGCATATATATTGTGTCAATCAATTTACATGAATGGATGGGTGTTAATAGATTTGGAGAAAAAAGTGTAGAAATATCATGCTGATGAATGTCAGTAAGTTGATGTGATCCCTCAGTTCTGTCAAAAATGCTTTTCCTCATTTAGCAAGGAAAATAATACCATAAAGGAGCTTTGAGTGAGGTAATATGAAATG
Organism: Ashinkailepas kermadecensis; assembly: GCA_034440615.1. Taxonomy (NCBI): domain Eukaryota; kingdom Metazoa; phylum Arthropoda; class Thecostraca; family Neolepadidae; genus Ashinkailepas; species Ashinkailepas kermadecensis. Next base: position 271,218 of record JAOTOM010004995.1, read on the forward strand.
AAAAATGTATATTATTGCAGCTTAGTTTGGACACAAGATGTTACTCAAATCATGCCTCTTTCAAGGAAAAATCAGTCAGCTAGGTTGGGTTAGGGTTGGGTAAATATGCATAAGAAACCCCAAAGCCAATGTTTAGTTAAAACACGTCTTGTTCTGGTGTGTCCTGATGTAATTTGAAGGAATTTGGTATTTATTTTATGGGAGGTGAAAACTTTTCGAGATATAAGAAGTTCAAGTTGATGTGCAGATATCCTAACAAACAGTAATTTGACGAGGAAAATAATATTAATATCATTCAAGTAACATTTTTGAAACACTAGAAACACGTCTTTTTGGCAGTGCAGGTACATGTTATTCCCCAGCCCTAAACAATATGGGAGGTGTGAGGAAAATGGGGTTTTGGATGACTAACAAAGAATACTGATGTCAGATTAAAAAAAAATCCTAACTGAATATAACCTAACCTACTGATGTTAGCCCGCCTATAACATCTTCATGTTCAATCATCTAAAACCTACTGATGTTGGATGTGGGATGTTACATGTGATTTCCCAAAGAAATGGTCCAGGTATTGTGCTTTAATTGTACCATTTTGCCAATCATACACTGTACATTAATTCACAATGTGATCTGGACATTCAATTAATGGATATATATATATATATATATATATATATATATATATATATATATATATATATATATATATATATATACATATATATATATAGGTATATGTATATGCATATGTATATATATATATATATATATATATATATATATATATATATATATATATATATATATATATATATATATATGTGTATATATATACATGTATGTATTTATTTATTTATTACTAAACCTGGTTTTGGTTTTCATGCTTGAATGTTTATCCTGTCTTCTTCCAATCTTTGACTATTTCCAAGTAACCTTGTTCTTCATTCAAGACAGTTTGATGGAAAGTATTTTTAGGATACTGGGAAGAAGTTGCTAGGTAATTTTGAAGAAGTCCAGTCCATACATTTGTCTCCCAATTTGTCTTCATTGGGGCTTCTTAAATATAAATACCAAGGTTTTTGGAATTTGGAAACTAAAAAAGGTGCAACGCAATGTTTTCTCCTGAAAAAGAGACTAGGCTAGGTTTGGTTTGATGAAGATTGGTGGTGCTAACTTGAGTAGCATTGTGGTATATGCTATAGCAAAGCTATTAAAAGGCTGGGTTTGGTTTGGTTATGCTGTTTGTATATTTAACATTATTCTGCATTATCTACTACCCCTCTCAAGGCCACAATTTTGGCATTACTTTGCTTCCCAACTGAAAAGTATGTATTTATGCTGGAAACTAATGGTAACATCATCTTAATCACATCTTGATCTTAATCCTGCAACTGCCACCTCAGCTGAAATGTAAATCCTCGTCTGCACGTACAATTGTAAAAACCTCATCTAGCAAAGCATAGCCTACCCTTGCCTGGCCTCTTTAACAAAAAATAAGTTCCAACCTTCAAAAAAACATCTAGAAATTGAGCAAGTTAAAGAAACACCTCACTTATCCTAACCTCATTTTAGCTTTATTCAGGAAAAAGAGTGTAAAACATAACTCGTGAACACTCCAAACTGCAATAACAAAACCAAAAATGGCCCGATTCAAATCATATCTCACACATGAAAGCTGAGAGTGGTCAAATGTTAACCACATTCATCAACATTGAATTGGAAAAAGAAATTCCAAGAAGTCAAATATTACTTAAAAATCACAAATTCACCCTACAAATAAGGATCTGGGCAACCCTGGTTAGGAGTGATATTCCGCATTGCACCTCCAGTGCTAGCAATTACCCAGTTGTGATGCCATAGGCAAGCAAGTACCAAACTGTGCACAAGTTGGTGTGTGGCACAGCATGTATGTACATGTTTACACATAGCGTAATAGGAACAATATGATAGTTGATAGGAGACCAAAGCACATGCTAAGTTGGCATTAATCACAAGATTGGAGCCAAAACGGAAAGTTAACATCAATGGCATCAATGGCATGATGACAAAGTTGGCATTGCGTACGGCTTTAATTGAATTAAATTGTTTGAGATGCATGTTCTCCATCAATACCAACCACGGCCAGATTTTGCTACGTTAATTCAAAGGATGGTGCCTGTCGCTTCAAAGCCACTGACACGGGAACAAACATAAACAATATAAAAAAAAACCTTGATGCTTCAACGAAGATGTATTACAAACGAGGAGAAAACAAATCGTGGGAAAAGCGCCATAATTGTGCTGAATTGAAAGCACCATATTCAGTAGATTTATAAGTATAGTCCAAAACTGGAATATAATTCAGCAGTATTCTGGAATAAAACGGCGCTTCTGGTGTAGGCGTCACGTGGCTTAGGTTTTGTCTAGTTTAAACCAAATATACTAGATCTCCGGACATTAGAGTACTTGTTGTGTCTAGTTATCTTGACCCGAAGTTCCTTGCTATGCTGTTCTCGTTAACGGCAGCTCTGACAATGTTGTATATATTTGATGACGTCATGGCCGGAAATTGGGTTGTTTTGGACGATTCTGGTTTTCTGGCTAGGTTAGGTTAGGTTAGGTTATATTATATTATGCTACATTATCTTAGTCTAGGTTAGGTTCGGTTAGGTTTTTTTCCAGCACCAGAGCCACTCAATGTTCTGGGAGTGGACAGCGCTTTCTGACGAATAACCTAAAAGAAAGAAAAAAGAAAGAAATATAAATAAAAATACAATTACCTAACCTAACCTGACCTAGACTAAGATAACGTAGCATAATATATAAAATATATTATAGCATAATATAATCTAACCTAACCTAACCCGAAAACCAGAATTGTCCGAAACAAATTTTTGGGACATATCAAAAACTATAATGCCAAAAACCAATAATGCTTCCGAACCTACAATACTCAAAACACATAATGCTTCAGAGCCTCTAAATCGTAGTCTTGGGGGATTTGTCAAAACCAATAATACTCAAAAACCTATAATGTCTCAAACCATATAATGCTTGGAACATATAGTTTTCGAAATATATAATATCCAAATCCTATAATGCTTCAAAGCCTATAATACTACGTCCTGTGGGAACTTACAAAACATGCAATGGTCAAAACCTATAATGCTTCGAAACCAATAATGCTCAATTCCTATAATGCTTCGTTTCAACTAGTAGTCAGAAATTATAACTCTCGAAACATCTAATGCTTCAAAACCGCTAAAGCTCAAAGCCTATAATGCACAGAATTTATAATGCTTAGAGCCTATAATGCTCAAAACCTATAATAACAGCTGACGACTGCATGCCATAATCGGCCGTCCATGGGTGTAACCACGGTTTCGAAATGGGGGGTGGGGGACAAGCCAGGGACGCGGTAAGCTTGAACAGGATAGAGGGGTAAGCCCGCCCCCACCCCCACCCCCACCCCCAAAAAATCCAGTGATTCAGACCCTTCTTTTTCAATGTCTGGTTTTCAGATTTGCCATTGTTAAAAATGATATTTTGCGGACAAAACGTTCCGCCAAAATTAGCAAGTTTCACTCCTTGTCACTGCCTATGAACATCTAGCTTCATGTCGTATGTGCTGGGCCCGATTTCACATCACCATAGAGCCATTCTGTAAGTATGCTAAACGTTGCCCTCCTGTAGTAGGAAAAACAAAATATTGGACGATGGTTTTATTGTAGCAAATATGGACATACTGCATTCCTTGCTTACTTTTCCCATGCTTTCCTGTTTTACGGGGACACATTTCGATGCAATGACAATTAGGGCGGATAAAGGGTGTGACACTGAAGGCATGTGCCTCCTTGTGGAAGGTGGCATTCCTCAGGCCGGGAAAGGGCGCCCCTCTGAAAAGGTTCCAGTGTTCGAGAAAAGGTTCCAGTATCCAGTGTTCGAATTTTTCAGCCAGAAACGACCCTATGAAAGAAAAAATGCACCCCCTTGGAAAGAAAGGCGCCCCATCGGGAAGGGCCGAGTGCATCCCGCCCCCTCGAAATTTGCAGCCAGAGACTTCAGGTGCTTCAAGTGCTTTCGCAGTGGCGCGCACCAAAGAATTGCCGCCCCTCCAGACAAGTGCCCCCATGACAATTCCTGGATCCACCCTTGATTACAACATTGCTCTCTCATGGTTATGAACTCCGGCTGGTTATAAAATTGTGCGCATTGACGTGTGGCTTCTCTTCCAAATTTGACAACTTCCGTTGAAGCATTAAGAGGAAAGCGGACAATTTGAAAAAAAGTCTACATTTTACATGTTCAGAACAGCAATGTGGCATTGTAAATTCTAAAAAACCAGCGATGAGAGCGCCGTTCGAGCAGGGTATGACGGGATTTCTTGGGGGAGCTTCTAGTCATATAGGATATGAGTGCCTGCTATCACAACGGCTGCAAACAAAAACAAATTTGATCCTCCTATTCCTATTACACTCAATCATTGTACACAAAGCGGACCTTCGACACCTTTGAAATTATTTCGATATCTCAACATTCTGATACAGTACGGCAAACCACATCGAATGACACCCACATAATGCAAATTGAAGCCATTGCGGCGAAACGATGCGAGGACTTAAAATTATAACTAAACTAACCTTGATCTGAGGCTTGACCTGACCTGTCCCGAGTTGAAATTTTGTTCCAGGGTTACCCACGAGCTATCTCCTGATACCAAACGTGGGTAGCTTTGGGAGAAAACGAAGAAACGCGGGGCGACCGAAGAAATGAGCTCGACCATTGACTTTGAAATATAATGTGATTTCTGAACAGTTTGCTAGAGTACCTCACGGCACGTTGAATGACTCCCACTTGATGAAAATTGAAGACATAGCGACGAGGTGCGAGGTCTTCGAACAATTTAAGCTAACCTTCGATCTTGTGGTTTGACATTCACACGTTCCGGTTTGAACTGTTACTCGAGGTGCGCCACGGGCTATTGCTTAATACCAGATATGGATAGGTTAGGGCGAAGAAAAAATACGAGGCGACCAATGAAATCGGTTTGACATTTGACCCTTGATATTAGTTCGATTTGATAACATTATAATACGGCACAAGCCACGTCGAATGACACCCACTTCGTGCAAATTGAACTCATAGCGACGAATCGCGAGAACTTCGAAGAATTCAAACCAGCTTTTGACCTTAAGGTTTGACCTTGATATATCCCGGTTTCGAAATGTTACTCGATGGTTCACCATGGGCTATCGCTTGATAGTGGATCTGGGTAGGCTTGGGGGAAAACGGAAAAAATGTGAGGCGACGGAAGAAATCAGCTTGAATTTTGACTAGTCGAGATTATTTAGCATTATCAACTTTCTGATACCGCATAAGAAGCGACGTCGAATGACATCCATTTTCTGCAAATTGAAGCCATAGCGACGAAACGCGAGGTCATCGAAGAACTCAATCAAACCTTTGACCTTGACATGTCCCGGTTTGAAATGTTACTCGAGTGTTAACCATTGGTTATTGCTTGATACCAGATTTGGATGGGTTTGAGCGAAAACGAAAACAAAATTGAGCGGACCGGCTGATCAGCTTGCGCTTTGTCCTTGAAAACGAATTCGATTGCGTAACTTTCTGATACCGCATAACTAGCCACGTTGAATGACGCCCTTTTTATGGAAATTTAAGCGATAGCAATCGAACCTCGCATTCGGCGGATATCGCTTCAATATCGCCATCTAATAAGTCAAGCTAACCTTCGACCTAGAAGGTAGACTTTGACATGTGCTGGTTTAAAAGGTTACACAATGGTTCATCACAGGCTATTGCTTGATACCAGATTTGGGCAGGTTTGAGTGAAAACGACAAAAAAATATTGGAAACAACCGAAGAAACCGGTTTGGGTTGGACCTTTACCGTTAAATTGGTAATGTGAGACCTATGTAGTTGCTTGCAGTGTGTTCAGTGCAAGCAGAAGCAATTGTGGTAATTGATTCGAACGATCATAAACCCGTCGCTGAATGCCGATGCCAATACAAATACGCCTCTGGCGAACACGTCGCTGAATACAGATACGACGTTAACTTGACGTACCTGTTTAAGGCTGCCCATAACTTCCCTCCTGTTGTGTCCTGAGCATGCTAGTGGACACTGGGTCTCCAGTCAGCATTGTCAGCAACTGCACAGCCCTCCCTGACCTCAAGCTGCGACCCTGTCGGCTGCGACTGACCTCATTCACAGGCCAGACCATCCGCCTGCGGGGCGAGGGGGAGGTGCTGGTGCAGGCAGGTGGCCAGTCTGTGCGCCTGCGTCTGGTGGTGTCGGACATCGGTCCACACCGCCCTCTGCTGGGACGGGAGTGGCTCAAGGTGCTGAAGAAGAGGGCAGAGCTTGATGCACCTGCGGTTTGCCCAGTGATGCCCGGGCTGACACTGCAACAGGTGATTGAACGACACCAGAGTGTGTTCGGGGAGGACTTGGGCAGGATTCCCACCAAGGTGTCACTGAAGCTGAAGCCGGGGGCCCAGCCAGTGTACCGGCGGGCCAGGCCTGTGCCCTTCGCCCTCCAGGATGCCATCGAACGCGAGCTGGACAGATGGGTTAGCCAGGGCATAGCAGAGAAGGTGCAGCCTGGCGACTTCTCTGGCTGGGGCACACCTCTGGTGCCTATCCCCAAGCAAGATGGAGTGCGACTGTGTGCAGACTACCGGATCACAGTCAACCCTCAGCTGGAGCCATTGAAGTACCCGATGCCCACGCCAGAGGCGCTCTTCGCCAGCATCAAGGGCAAGAAGTTTGCCAAGCTGGACTGTCGGAACGCATATTTGCAGTGCGAGCTGGACGACAAATCCAAGGACGTGACGACAGTCACCACGCACCGAGGTGCGTTCCATATGAACCGACTGCCCTACGGCATCAGCATCTGTGGGGCGGTGTTTCAGGCCATCATGGACCGTGTGCTGGATGGTCTCCCCGGGGTTGTGAGCTACCTCGACGACATCCTCGTCACGGCAGACGGTGACCGTGAGCTACTCCAGCGGTTGGACAGGGTCCTAACGCGACTGGAGGACAACGGAATGCGGCTCAAGAAGGAAAAGTGCGAGTTTGATTTGCATGAGGTGGTGTACCTCGGGTGGAGGGTGTCGACAACAGGATTGCGCCCTCTGGAGGAGAAGACCAGCGCCATCAAGCGGGCACCGGAACCGCAGAACGTCCACCAGCTGAAGTCTCTGATCGGCTCCATCAGCTACTACCAGCGGCTGTTGCCAAACCTGGCGGCGGTCCTGGCTCCGCTGTACGCTCTGCTGAAGAAGGATGTGAAGTGGAAGTGGACCGAAGCGTGCTCAGCGGCCGTGACCCGCATAAAGCAGATGCTGGTAACAGCACCGGTTCTGGTGCGGTACGATCCGGCTCTGCCTCTGCGGCTGGTCACAGACGCCAGCTCAACCGGACTGGGAGCGGCTCTGCTCCAGGCGATGCCGGACGGGATGGAACGACCAGTCCAATACGCTTCCCGGACCCTGAGCCCCACTGAGCGCAAGTACGCCCAAGTGGAGAAGGAGGCACTGGCCGTGTCCTTCGGGGTCAAACGGTTCCACCAGTTTGTCTTCGGGCGGCCTTTCACCCTGGTGGTGGACAACAGGACTCTGTCACGGATCTTAAGCCCTGACCGGGAGCTGCCGTGCCTGGCCGCGGCACGTATGCAGCGCTACGCGCTCCAGCTGGCTGCATACCAGTACCGGGTGGAGCTACGTCGCACCGATGCGATGAGGGTAGTGGACACCCTGTCGCGGCTGCCGGTCTCCAACCCGGCGGACGAGCGGGCGGCGGCAGAAGAGGAGGCGGAGCATGGCAGTGGCTGCGTGCTTTTCGTCGCGGACGAGGGACCAGGTCTGACTGCACGCGACATCGCCACGGCCACGCGGCGGGATCCAGTGCTCGCCCGAGTACTGGCGGCGGTGCGATCCGGCTGGCCGGCGGTGGTGGACCCTGACCTTGTCCCGTTCAAGACTCGACAAGAGGAACTCTCCACAGACGCCGACTGCGTGCTCTGGGGCGGTCGGGTCGTGGTTCCGCGTGGGCTTAGGAGTGCCGTGAAGAAGGAGCTGCACGAAGGACACTTCGGATCCACGAAAATGAAGCAGCTGTCGCGGCGGTTCGTCTGGTGGCCGGGGCTGGACGCCGAGCTCGAGGCGCTGGCGCGCGACTGCGACGCCTGCGTCGCCAGGAGGGCAGCGCCCCCTCACGCGGCTCGGCACGCCTGGGAGCCCGCCAGCGGGCCATGGCAGCGCATCCATGCCGACTTCATGGGCCCGATGTTGGGCTGTAGCTTCCTCGTCGTCGTGGACAGTTATTCCAAGTGGCTGGAGGCGGTACCGATGAAGACAACGACGGCCGGCCGGACAGTGGCCGTAATGAGGGACATGTTCGCTCGGCTGGGGCTGCCACTGCAAGTAGTGACTGACAACGGCCCTCAGTTCGCCAGCCACGAGTTCGCCACTTTCATGCGAGCCAACGGCATTCGTCACGTTCGCGTCGCTCCGTACCACGCCTCATCAAACGGGTTAGCGGAGCGGGCGGTCGGCACGTTGAAGAACGCCCTGAGGACGACCGTGGCTGCGGGCGGCGGAGTGGACCTCGCGTTGGCCCGCGCACTGATGGCCTATAGGGCGACTCCGCATGCGGCCACAGGGCGTACGCCAGCAGAAATGCTGTACGGCCGGGACATCCGCACACGGCTAAACCTGCTGGTGCCGAGTGCGGACACAGCCCTACAAGAGGCCGGCCAGCGGCTGCAGGAATCAGCAGGTGGCAGGTTGAGAGAATTTCGGCTAGGGGCAGCCGTGTGGGCGCGGTGTTAGACCGGCGCGAGTAAGTGGGTGCGCGGGACAGTTGTCGCACGCCCCGGTCCCGTGTCCTACGAAGTGGACGTGGGGCACGCTATCTGGTCTCGCCACGTTGACCAACTGCTGGCGGCGGAGCAGCGAGGTGACGCACCCGCCACGGATCGAGGCGACAACGGAGAACAGCGACCGGAGCGCGGACATGGTGCGCCACCAGGCTGGACACGTGTGGCTGCTGCATCTCGCGAGACCGCGATCGCGGCACCGCAGATCGTCCGTAGCGGTGGCGACTGCGCGGACGCCGGCGAGCGTGCGCCGAGCGCTCATGCCCCGGAGGGCGGCAGGGGACGGCGAGTGGTGAGCGCAGACGACGGCGAGGGCAGCGAGAATGCCACCACCACGGATGGCGAGCGCGGTCAGCTGGCGGGCGCGGAAGACGAGGAGGACGGGACCCCGGAGGCTTCCCGTGGCGTCGGCGACCGCAGCAGCAGTGCGGCAGGTGGCGACAGACGTGACGCAAGCAGCGGTGCTGGCGGCTGGAGCCGCTCGGCCTACGGCGCTGACGCTGGTGGCCGTGCAGCTGATGCGGAGATAGCCGCCAATGCGAGTGCCGCCGGCGGGATTGCGCGTGGTGCCGCGGTATCGGTGGGACCGGGCGTCCCACGGCCTCGGCGATCGGACAGGGCCACGCGAACGCCCAAACGTCTGATTGAGGAGATGTAGATGTGTTTAAGGGGGGTGGGGTGTTGTGTCCTGAGCACAGCCCATCTAGCGGCCGAGTGAGGAACTCGGGATTTCACGCCCAGCCGGCAGAGGGGTCATCCGGTGACCCCGGCCGGCCGGCGGGAGTCGGGTGGCGTGAGGAGTCGAGAGCGGACTGGTGTCAGAGCGCCGGATTGTGCTTTGCGTTCGTACAATACTAAGTGCCTTGCTCGCCGCTGGTGCGTGTTTGTGACCCATCGGAAGAGGAAGACAGGAGGGGATAGAACACCTCCATGGTCGATGATGATGATGATGATGATGTGTGTGAATTTGGCCAGCCTGCCACCGTGAGGTGATGTCGGCTATTTCCGGTAGAGTGGAGATGAATGTGGTGGTGGGTTATGGTGCATAGAACGACGTAGTCGGGGGTAGAAGGAATAGGATAGGTAAGGTTGACTTGTTGGAAGGTGCCAAAGTTAAGGTAGTTTTGAAGATAACAGAGTATAGCTGGGTAGAGACTTAATGGGCTGTCTAGGTTGTTCAGATGTTGAAGAAGGCGCAGTAGTGAAGAATGTCGAGAAGAGAAGCCAGTCCGTACGGTGCTGCTTGGGGTATGGGGTGCAGAGGGAAGGGGGGGGTCATCGCCGTTTGGATCCTTGGGTTCTTTTACGACACATTCAACCGCTAGGTTATATAGCGTCGCCAACCTCTCACGCCGATTGGTCGCGGGTGAACTCGGTAAATTCCGTCGGCTGTGAGATTCGAACCCACAATCTTACGATCAAGAGTCCGACACTCTACCAGCTGAGCTACCGCGGCCCCATCGCTGTTTGGAGTGAACATTAAACAAAAAATCGACACTTAGGGGAGCATGGATTAAAAAAAAAAATATATATATATATATATATATATATCTGTGTGTGCATGCGTACACATATATCTTTTCTTCTTTTTTTCCTCTTTTTAATATGGTCTTGAAGCAAGGCGATATATACCAGGTGGCGTCATCCCTACTGCACAGCTTTTTGCGCAGGTCCTTAAATGACGTCATCAGGGGTACACACTTAACGTGGGCCCAGCCGCTTATACGCTCCGAAGATACGCAACGCATGTAAACTACGGGGGAGAAAACGTGGGTTTAATAGGTGTAGGTGAAAAACTTAGAGCGTCATAGTCCCGGAAGGGATCTCCAATACCTTTCATATGCATATTATACCCGAAAGAGCGTGCAACGGGCAAGTCAAATACGGTAGAGGATTAACATCTTACCGCGGCGATATGCAGTAAGAACGTATCTGAAGCGTGGTCGTCGCCATGATGGAACCAGGGGGGGGGCGAGTCCCCAATCGGTATCAAATTTAGCATTGGACTTATGGTGTTGCATGGCAAAAGTAATTGGCCGAAACACTTTTTCATCCCCCTCTATAATGGGCGCAAAATGACCAATGCAGTTGACGCGCCCTAAAGCACAAATCCACCACCACCATCCCCCTCTATATGCGGCAGCGTCCCTGATTTAGGGGTCATGGAAGGTGACAATTGTTTTTTTCTTCAGATCGACAGTACCATAGGGAGCACGTGAGAGGCAGACATTCCTTTTTATGGGGCATCTGTACGCCTCCGTGCCAGCTCAGCAACAGGGGCGGAACTTCCAGAAATTGATTTGGGGACGCAATGACTGGAGGCAAGGGCGTCGCCACCGGGGGGGCAGGGGGGGCAGTCGCCCCCCTGCCGTGAGACTGGGGGGGGGCGCCGCCCCCCCCTGAAATTTCAGGAGGCCCCTATCCGGGAATGCACAGCAAAAAAAGTGAGCAAGGAGGCCGACGAGACATGAGAGGAGGCCTCCAAGACGTGAGAGGAGGCCCCTAATTTGAAGAAGGAGTCACCTAGGAGAGGATAGGAGGCCCCCAGGATTACAAAGGAGGCCCCAATATTGAAAAGGATGCCCCCAGGATTGCAAAAGAGGCCTCCAGGATCGCAAAGGAGGACCCCAGGATTGCAAAGGAGGCCCCCAGGAATGCAAAGGAGGCCCTCAGGATTACAAAGGAGGCCCCAGGATTGCAAAGGAGGCCCCCAGGAATGCAAAAAAAGGCCGCCAGGATTACAAAGAAGGCCCCAGGATTGCAAAAGAGGCCCCCAGGATTGCAAAGGAGGACTCCAGTATTACAAAGGAGGCCCCAGGATTGCAAATGAGGCCCCCAAGATAGCAAAGGAGGCCTCCAGAAATGCAAAGGAGGTCCCCAGGAATGCAAAGGATGCCTCCAGGATCGCAAAGGAGGACTTCAGGATTGCAAAGGAGGCCCTCAGGAATGCAAAGGAGGCCCCCAGGATTACAAAGGAGGCCCCCAGGATTACAAAGGAGGCCCCCAGGAATGCAAAAGGAGGCCCCAGGATTGAAAAAAAGGCCTCCAGGATTACAAAGAAGGCCCCAGGATTGCAAAAGAGGCCCCCAGGATTGCAAAGGAGGACTCCAGTATTACAAAGGAGGCCCCAGGATCGCAAAGGAGGCCCCCAAGATAGCAAAGGAGGCCTCCAGGAATGCAAAGGAGGCCCCCAGGAATGCAAAGGAGGCACCCAGGATCGCAAAGGAGGACTTCAGGATTGCAAAGGAGGCCCTCAGGAATGCAAAGAAGGCCCCAAGGATTGCAAAGGAGGCCCCAAAGATTGTAAAGAAGACCCCAGGATTGCAAAGGAGGCCCCCAGGAATGCAAAGGAGGCCTCCATGAATGCAAAGGAGGCCCCAGGAATGCAAAGGAGGCCTCCAGGATTACAAAGGAGGCCCCAGGATTGCAAAGGAGGCCCCCAGGAACGCAAAGGAGGCCTCCAGTATTACAAAGGAGGCCCCCAGGATTGCAAAGGAGGCCCCCAAGATTGCAAAGGAGCCCTCCAGGATTACAAAGGAGGCACTCAGGATTGAAAAAGGAGGTCCACAATATTGCAAAGGAGGCCCCCAGGATTGCAAAGGAGGACTTCAGGATTGCACAGGAGGCCCCCAGGAATGAACAGGAAGTCCCCAGGATTGCAAAGGAGCCCTCCAGGATTGCAAAGAAGGCCCCAGGATTGCAAAGGTGGCCCAATATGGGAAGGGAGAGCTCAGAAAATGAGAGGAGGCCCAAAGACGGAATATAAAGCCAGTGGATATGAGATGAGGTTTCTGAGACGCAAAAGCAGTCCCTAAAACGGGTAAGGTTCCACCAAGATAGAAAAGGATGATCCTGAAACGTGGCAGGAAGCACCTAATTCGGAAGAGGGCGATATAAGATTGGAAATGAGACCCTATGATAAACGAGGAAGCCCCTAAAATATGAGAGAAGGGCAATTAGATAAGAGGGATGGCTCCCAGGCGAGAAATAAGGCTTCAAGACCGGTAAGAGGGTCCCCAGGAAATGACAAGGTAACTGAGATAGGAAAGGTTGCTGGTAATTTGGGAGAGGAGGTACCTGAGAGAGAACAGGAATCCACCAGGAGATAAGAGGCCACCCTTAAAATGGGCAAAGATATAATCAAAACGCAGAACAGGAGGCTCCGAAAACGTGAGAGGAGGCCCCTAATTTGAAAAAGAAAGCCTCTAGAAGAGAAAAGGAGGTCCCTGCCGGACTCGAGAGGAGTCCCTCGAGATCGAGTAGGAGGTTTCCAGGGCCGAATGAAGCCCCGACGACCGGAAGGAATTCCAAGGAAATGAGGGAATGAGAGAGAAATGAGAATTGAGAGAGAAATGAGATGAGATGAGATATATTTTCAAGTGATTTGCGTAGGTGTAATTTCAGCAGTGCGAGGTGACTTGTCAAGGGATACCAAAATAATGCATTGGAACAGGGTGGGGGAGCTAGGGTTGAAATCAGACGAATCGAAATGATAGTGATAGATTAGGCCCCTCCACAGGTTAATCCAGTCGATCACTAATTATTGTATTTAAAATGGTCCCCCTTGACAAAATAGTCGTCTAAATCGGAAAACTTACGCCCATGGAGCAAGGTCAACATTTCGGGGGAAAATTCCCCCTCACAAACATACAAAACAACACTGATGCCCCATATTAAATTGGAGGAACGATGTTTTAAAACGTATTTTCTTCCTACATAGTTGTCTTCTGTGATTACAGCCTGCATGATTAGAGCTTCCCAGCTTCAGTACCTTCTCAACGACACAATTTACAAAACGGTACAGCACAGCGATAACCATGGGAGTGAAGGCGTGGAATTCGAAGGTTTGCATTATTTATGCATTATCATTGTTACATTGTTGCATTGCCATTGATGCATTGTTGTTCAATGCTTGTTCTTGCCGTGAATTTATTCGCGGAGGATTTATTATCTTAGCTTCTGTGCCAAGTACCTTGCAGCCAGCACCTAATCTTATTTTTTTTTAAATCCCTAAGATGACGATCAGAAAACCAATTCAATTCACTTCTCGTTGTCGCATTCGCGAAATTGTCGTCCGAGGACTGAGAAATGATCGTTTAAGCTTGTTTATGAGATCAAGCTGGTGGGAATTACGAACAGTAGTGATGAACCTAGCTATATTCAGTTAAACTTGGTGGACATAGAAGTGGGTTGATCAATGGGAGATATATTTCAGATATGCTCAGCACGAGCCCCACCAGCTCGCTACAATCTAGAGGCCAGTGGGAAGATTCTTCTCGTCGATAAAGCATAAAGATATTGGTTTGTTTTGGCACTGACTTATTTATCCACATTTGCTTATTTATACCCTGGTATGGCTTAGTTCTCAGCGAAAAAAATGATTCTTGCTATTGCGTTTTGCGTAAATGATGCACCATGCCAAGAACAAACAAGACATCAATATGAAATCATGTTCCCATTCGGGAACCATGCTAAGAGATTACAAAGCAATAGGAGGCCCTAACACAGGACCTCCTGGAACAGTGTAATTTGCCAAATATTTCCCAGAATAGAACAGGTGCCAAGGAAACAGGCAGTGCTAAAGAAATGTCTTGGACGCTACTTTATGGAATTATACAAATCAAACGAAAACTGAAGACAGAATCTAGTTCATATAATTAATAAAGATAACTTCTTTTTTTTAAAGTCTACCTTGCCATAGAGGATGTCATTGTTGATGATATATGGCAACACAGAAAGGTATGATGTGCCTGAATGAATGTGTTTTTTTCTTCTTTTTTTGTGATGGATTATTTTGTTAGGTTCGTATTCACCCATGCATATTATGTTTAATAATATTTTTTTTTTAAACAGTGGAGGCCCCCTTTTGGGGAACAGGAGGCCCCCTATGAAGATTGCCCCCCTGGAAGAATTTCGTGGCGACGCCACTGACTGGAGGTAACAGGAAGACCTTCATTCCACAGGCCCCATTAGCGCCACATGTTAAAATATGTAATTATCGGGGGGAAGGTGAGCTCACGTCAGTTTTAAAGGGGGCTGACGCTTCCCAAAATTATGTACAATTTAACTCTAGTTAGGACGCTATATTCGGCGGACGGACTGGAAACATGGGGCCCCAAAAGCGGTCAGACATGTATTGGTTGCATTCCTAAGTAGTTGCTTCCAGTGTGTTCATTGCAAGCAGAAGCAATTGTGGTAATTGATTCGAACGATCATAAACCCGTCGCTGAATGCCGATGCCAATACAAATACGCTTCTAGCGAACACGTCGTTGAATACGGATACAACGTTAACTTGACGTACCTGCTTAAGGCTGCCCATGACTCCCCTCCATGGTCTTGAAGATACCCAAGGACACCAAGGACACCAAGAGTCATGTTTGTTCAAGATATATCAATATACGCGCAGGGAAGGCAACCTAGGACTATAAAGCCTTCCGATAATACAAATTTGTTGCCTCGCAGGGCACAATTTTCCACCCAAGCGAAAACACAACTATGGTTAAGATTCATGTTATTCAAGAATGGTCCGGAAGCAGAACTTTCTAACGTTTGCTGATTTGCCATTCACAGATTGATTTTGTGACGACAGATAGCCCGTGAAGCCCGTTGATTGGCTAGATCGGCTTCTAGTATTTTGGTAATTATCTTGCATATATATTTTCACTTTATAAATGATTAAGTAAAATTTTTCAACGATCATACTCAGGTAGCTGAGGCTTGGGGGGCACGGAAAAAAATTGAGGGGGACAAGTCGCCACTTTTCATATTTTTTTTCCTTTTGGGGGGAATTTCAGACATGTCCCCCCCCCTCCCCCCAGTGGTTAAACCCATGGGCCGTACGATTCACTCCACGTCTCCACCGTAGTCTACCAATGGGAGACACCGTGCGAAAGCTTCCAGGCGCATCCGTCAGAGCGGCGACACATGCGAATAGGACTTGGATTTCTCGCCGCATTGGCCGCGTTCATGCATTTAGCTTGCGAAGAGTGGAGTGGATGCTCATTGAATGGGAGACATCGCGGAGTTTCTGCCATGGGGCGGGTTGATGCTGGTTTTTAATAGTTCGCGCATAATATCTCAGTAACTATTTTATGGGATGGGTATTTTCTGTCTCCCTCCATCCAGTTGGGGATAAGTTCCCGGTCGAGGAATCCGAGAAAAAGCATGGATAATTAAAAATTCAAGAGAAGCCTTCTTCAAACGAACTAAACACTTCCGTGTAGGTATCCATGTGCGGCACATTTCGAATAGTCTGATTGTGTTGCTGAGATGTGGCATAATGAGTATTTCTAGACAAACATGAAATATGCTAATGTTTGCTTACCCATCGCCGACGATCTTCCTCATGTACTGTGTTTGAATACCTTACGGTCGGAGCAGTGCCTGGGAGGACACTTGTTTCCCTCCCCCGTGTTGGATGTGCCCTTCCAATAATTTCAACTTCTAATATTGGACCTTAATGTGGTATCCCCCCCCCCCAACAAAAATAAATTTGTGCCTGGCCATTGCCTTCATGTATTGCCATCCTGAAAAAAATTAAGAAACCTACACCTATGCTAGGCAGCTACCAGGGGCATTGTTGTGTATACCTTAAGAGTGCATCTACCCCAGGGGCGGATACAGGAGAGCACTGGGGGTATGCCCCATAAAAAGATGGCGCCCATCTGACCGGAGTACCGGTCTGGGAAGGCTAGAGTGCAACGACCCCCCCCCGCTCAATTTTCAGCCGAAGACGCTGCTCTGAGAGGAAATGCGCCCTCTTGAGGGTAAACGGTGCCCTTTTCAAGTCGGTCGAGTGCACACATCCCTCCTCTCAACAGACATTCAGGCAAATGCGTACCTCCAGGGACTTTCGCAGCGGCGGCCCTCCGAGGAAACCTCGCCCCCACCCCCAGACGAGTGTCCGCATGGAATCTTCTGGATCCGCCTGACCTGTCCGTGTGCCCAATGTTGAGATCTCCTGGCCGAAGCTAAGTCCGGAAACCTCATACTACATGCACAGTGATGGTAGTTTCAAATATAAAATTTGATAGCTTGGTTGTTGGATGATCTCACCGATACTTTTAGAACCCGGTGGGACCTGTCATGTCTCTAGCGTGATTTGCAGGGGCCCGGGTGAGAATTCTTAGTACCCCCAGTCTCAGCGTGATTTTCAGGAGGTCCTGCCCGACCGTTTGTGGCCCCCGTCGTGATTTTCTTGAACCCCCGCACGACTTTTTGTGGCCCCAGCGTGATTTTCAGGGGCCCAGGTGCAAACTTTTGAGGCCCCAGCGTCATTATCAGGGGCCCCTGCGCTACTTTTGGGGGCCTCCAATGTGATTTGTCTGAGCCCCGGTGCGACTTTTGGTGGACCGAGTGAGATTTTTAGGAGCATGGCGCATTTTTTTCCTGAGCTCGCGGAATTTTTTGGGACCCACAACCTGTCAGGAGGAGGGGGGAGGTAACTGCCCACAATGCCCCCTCCCCATTCGGTATGTCACTATGCCATGCAATGATGCAACATAAGAATCCAGGAATAGTTCATTTGCTTCATCACTCACATGTGATTTCAACTCCCCAGTTGTCCAGACAGTTTGAGGAAAGTCAAAGATCTGCTACATGGATCAGCAAGGATGGATTATAAGGCAACAGGGATACCATGGAATTCAGATCACAGTAGTTATGCTGCACTACATACATTCTTCCACAGACTGCTTTGGAGATGGATGCGCTCCTGAACTTTGGTCAGGGCTGGAGTTGGAGGTGGATGGAGCAACACTGTGAAAGACATAACATATAGTTCAAGAGACTTCTGTTTACATTAACAATACAGGGGATGAAGTAACATTTTTATTCATTGACTTCTATGGTGTCCTGAGTAAGTAGGACAATCGAGATGGGCTTCTGTTATATGCATTGTAGAAGCAATGTTATGATGTAGCTTTTATACCCCAGTGATAATGATATGGATTCACTCATAAGTGAATTTGCAAACATACTGATATATCAGTTAACAACAATGCAGGGAGCTATATGATCAACATGGTCGATGTGCCCTAAAGCCGAAATAACTAAGTAACAATGCAGGGAATCTGCTGCATAACATTTGCCCGTAAATTAGCCATGATATATGGCATCATACTTCCCATGCTATTTAGAATAGTGAGCTATATTTGGTGTACAAACATCAGTACATTATAAATGCTAATTAAACGTTACACACATAAGTTCAATACAACGAAGAATGGCTCTTAGATGCTCCTGGGTTTTAGACATTGCGTGTAAAGAAAGCATACGACCTTCAATATACCAGGAGGTGCTGAGTTGACATCAAAAGTAACGTTAAGGATTATACTTTTATTAGGTACTCAACGTTTCGGCCAGGGGCCATCGTCAGGAGTGATATAAAAATGTCAAGTTTTAACAATTGAAAAAAAAAAAAAAAAACACGCCAGCAAAAAAGCGTGCAAAAGACACGTGGAATGCGGGAAAGCCTCCTCCAGTGGTGCAGACACTTAAAGAAACTCCAAACCAGAAACAAACCATGCCAAGATAGAATTATCTGAGGAAGCCCGAGCCGATGGTCCATATACATATCGATACATACACTCACGCACATATATAGACATAGATCCAATATAACGCGTAATACATAAAATATAATTTGTGTTTATGTAATTTAAGTGATATACCAAGACGTCGTTTGTGTGTTTAGTTGCGGCCGTAGATTACGTATGTGTAGAGATTCGAGGACCTTTAGATCAGCGTTGTCCCTGGCTGTTGCTAGAATTTCTACTTTGAAGTTTGTGTTAGTGTCGCTGTGTTCCATGTTATAATGTTTGTCGATCATGTGTTCGCCTAAAGGTGTGTATGCTCTCGAAGTCTGGCATCTCCCAAGTGCTCATTGTACCTATCCCTGATACTACGTTTGGTTTCACCGACATAAAATATTCAAGACAGCGGTTGCGTTATTTTATGAACTACGTTTTTCGCGTGCATCTACCTTTGAGCCCGTTGATACCGGTGTGGCACGTTCTTCTACCAGCAGGGCATGGCGGCATTTCTAGGGCTGAGCGGACCAGGTAAGATTTCAGCGTAGGTCCGCTAGTCCAGGCATCTATGCCTGGACTAGCGGACCTACGCTGAAATCTTACCTGGTCCGCTCAGCCCTAGAAATGCCGCCATGCCCTGCTGGTAGAAGAACGTGCCACACCTGTATCAACGGGCTCAAAGGTAGATGCACGCGAAAAACGTAGTTTATAAAATAACGTGCAACCGCTGTCTTGGAATATTTTATGTCGGTGAAACCAAACGTAGTATCAGGGATAGGTACAATGAGCACTTGGGAGATGCCAGACTTCGGAGAGCATACACACCTTTAGGCGAACACATGATCGACAAACATTATAACATGGAACACAGCGACACTAACACAAACTTCAAAGTAGAAATTCTAGCAACAGCCAGGGACAACGCTGATCTAAAGGTCCTCGAATCTCTACACATACGTAATCTACGGCCGCAACTAAACACACAAACGACGTCTTGGTATATCACTTAAATTACATAAACACAAATTATATTTTATGTATTACGCGTTATATTGGATCTATGTCTATATATGTGCGTGAGTGTATGTATCGATATGTATATGGACCATCGGCTCGGGCTTCCTCAGAGGATTCTATCTTGGCATGGTTTGTTTCTGGTTTGAGTTTTTTAGTGTCTGCACCACTGAGGAGGCTTTCCCGCATTCCACGTGTCTTTTGCACGCTTTTTTGCTGGCGTGTTTTTTTGTTTTTTTTTCAATTGTTAAAACTTGACATTTTTATATCACTCCTGACGATGGCCCCTGGCCGAAACGTTGAGTACCTAATAAAGTATAATCCTTAACGTTACTTTGATGTCAACTCAGCACCTCCTGGTATATTGAAGGTCGTATGCTTTCTTTACACACACATAAGTTCCTTACAAGTGTCAGCAATACATTTCCTTCATGCGCTTTAAACATGATTCAAGAAAGCACTGTCATCGATTTTAAACTTGTAAAAAGAGTGGGCCACCTGGTGTTTTGAATGCTATGTAAGTGAATATGCTGTCTTGTTAGTGAACTGACCACTTATTGAGATATAAGTACTTTAACTTTGCCTGCTTCTAGCATGAAAATTTGTCATTTTCCAATACATCAGAAATCATCCGAACAACTTCTTGTCCACAAACCGGTGTATGCATTTCTATGAATTTATCATATTTATTAACACAAATGATGTAGATCTGATCTGCAAATTATAACTCAGAAAATGTTATCAGCACAGGATTCCATTCCTGAAAACATAGTACTTTCAAAGTTTCAACATGTTATTGTTCTTTGTGAAGCAATAACTGCAATGCTCTCATGCAGCATGCAGATGGAGGTTCATCACGTGCACCAGGTAGCACAAAAAGAGGCATTATTGCAGTCTAAGGTAACCACAAGACAGGTTTTACACCCATTTTACCTCCACGAATCATTCAAAGGCGCTAGGTTTGGCCTAGTTGCGTTAGGCTAGGCTTTTGTTGTAAGTTAGTACATTTTCCTCCACAAAAATTCTTCAAAAACGGTTCAAGCTAGATTAGGTCATGTTAGACTTTTTAAGTTGAAAATGTTTGAGAACAAAAAAGAAATGTTTGGAAATTGGGCATTAAAAAAAAATGATTGCATGGAAGGCTAGGCTATGTTAGGTTAGGTTATGTTACATCTATTTTGTAATCTGAACATTATTTTTCATCCTATATTACTCAAATCCAAGCCCTATTTTGGGTGTAATTTTGCCTCACAATTGAAAAGTGTGCATCTGCAGAGGAAATGAGCGGTGAAATCATGTTCAGCACATTAATAAACACTGCATTAAACAAAAATTCAAAGAAGTCAGAGAGTACCATGAGCTGAAAAATTACCCAAAAAGCCAGGTATTATCCCAGTTTAAGGTAACCACAAGGCAAGTTTTACACACATTTTACCTCCATGAAGCATACAAAGAAGTTAGGTTTGTCAGGTTAGGTTAGGCTTTTGTTGTAAGTTATAAAAAAAACATTTCTTGGGAGATAATTTGTGTAATGATTCTTGAACAAACAAAAAACAGTTCAGGCTAGTTTAGGTTAGGTTTTTTAAGTTCAAAATATTTGAGAAAAATGCCTCGGAAATTTCAATTAAACACAATTCATTTCTTGTATGGGATGTTGGACTATGTTAGGTAAGGTTATCTTACATCTTGAACATTATGTTTATGCTATATTTCCTAGCTCAACACCCTTTTTTGGTGTTACTTTTACTCCCAATTGAAAAGCATGCATTTGCAGAGGAAAGGACACTAAATTTGTGCTTTTAGGTGTTTTATAATTTTTTTAAAAAACTTACATTTCCAATCCAATGTTTATGCATGTCACTAAGCTGATGGCACCACTCATTTTCTGTGTAAATGCTTACTTTTCAGGTTGTGAGCAAAATCACTTTAAAAAAACTGTCTTTGAGTTAGGTAACATAGCAATTAAAAGAAATACATTAAAAATGCAACATAACCTAACCTAACCTAGTCTAACCGGACTTTGGAGAAGACAATTATGAAAACAAAATTGGAAAAATATCAAGCAATTTATTTTCTTGAAATTTTACAATTGAAAAAACCTAACCCAACCTAACCTAACCATAATTATTGTACTTTAAGGTGGTAACAAGACAAGATCTTACACATTTGCCTCCATAAAGCGAACAAATGGGCTAGGTTTGGTTATGTTAGATTAGTTTAGGTGTTTTAAGTTGGACATTTTTTGCAATAATTGTTCCAAAATGTAAAAGAAATGGAGCTTCTTTCTTAAAAAGCAGCTTATGTTAGATTAGGTTAGGTTTGATTACGTTTTTTTATTTAAAAAAAATATATTGCTTGAAATTTATAAAATTTGATGTGTTGGTGTTGTTTTTCTCGAAAGGGAGGTTAGGCTAGGTTAGGATAGGTTATGTTGCATTTCTTTTTATTTAAAACAAAATATTTTACCCTATGTCACCTAATTCAAAGCTTTTTTTGTGTTATTTTGCTCACAACCTGAAATGTAGGCATTTGTATAGGAAATGAGTGGTCCCATCATCTGAGTCACATTCATAAACATTGCATGGAAATGATACATTCCACAAATTCATAAAACACCTCAAAACACAACTTTACCAAAATGAGCGGTCACATCATGTTCATCACATTCCTAAACATTGCATTAAATAAAATTCCAGAAATCAGAAATTACCTTAAGCTGTAAATTTACCAAAAGGTGTGCCAACCCCTGGACGGAAATGCAACACTAGGTGCCCAATCCTGGGCAGAAAAAAACACTAAGAGCAGTGGAATGAAAAGTTTAATAAAAGTAAACTAAAAACAGCTCTTCTTGGAGACAAACATGGTAGTTATATGGTATTAACATAGAAACCCTGAGCACAAATCAGAAAAAGGCATGGACTGGACTTGTTCGAGCTTACCTGCCAACTTCTTCAACTACTGTTCCTTTGGGAATTAAATATCAGCAAGCTATTTATTCACTATTTAAAATCACACCAATCTGCAGATACATCAGAAGGTGCGAAGTACAAAGACGAATCAGTACGACGTCAGATGAGATTGGCCTCCGGATTAAACACCGCGCGCAATTGCACCACAAATGTTTCACCTCCGTCACATTTGTCGACCGCAACCGCAAATTTAGACTTCAGGCGCTGGGATTTCTGTAATTGGATTTTTTTTCTTTGGATGTTGCGATTTTGGATGTTCTGAGGAACGCCCATCACGATTTGTGGCAATTCATGCGCGCTAGTGTCTATCAAGTCTCTCCAGACACATTTGGTGATGGGCTTTGACCTTGTATAACTTACAAGCAGGTGGTTGTCACTTCTGCAGCAGCCATTGGCCCATATTTCTGAGCTGTGACGTCACGAGCGCGATTGCCAGGCTGCGCCGAATTTCTCCACCGAATTTGGAATATGCTCGATTTCTGCTCGGGTGCGTCAGTAAATAAGCCTCGGTAAAGCGACGATGAATGTACCGCGTTGCCAAGTATTGAGGTTGCAGTTAGCGTGTTCAATATGTGTGATGGCACGCAGTAATGTTCCTACCTAATTTAAAAATGCAAAATAGTGCGGTTGAAAAAGCAGGGTTCTGGGAGAGATTCGAACCCGCCAACTCTGGATCTCGAGTTTGAGTTCATACCTCTTCGCCACACGGCTGGGCGCAACCACCCCGGAAGTTTGGGATGCGGGTTGGGCAGTGTGCAAGAAAACGTTGACGTTATATACCGCGATAGTTTCGATTGCTAGAGCAAAAGTGGTAGATAGATTGGCGAAAGAAAGTGAAGCGATCCCTCTTTCAGTGCCAGAATCATGCGAAATGGCGCAATATAATCCGATATATGGTTTTTCTGAAATCTCAGCAGCTCCCTGTATAGCATAGGATTCGGGCTACATCGAACTGGTGACGTCACGATCAATCAGTCAGAAGCGTTCAAATAATCTAGTGACTGTACCTGATTATATGGCCTTGCTTACAAGGTTGTGTATTGTATTTGCGAGATTTAACAAACTGATTCCATAAAATGGATTAATATTTGGTTTGTGTCAGATTACACTCAGATACAGGGAAAACCGAACACGTGAAGTCAATTTATAAGACGTTATTCAGCATCGCGACGAACTCGCCCCGTGTCCGAGAAGCGGAAGTGGCCGGCGGCAGTAGGTTCCAGGCCGATGCTGTCCGGAAGGAGAAGGCTCTACGTGACATGCTGAGGCGGAAAGGCGGTGGCTCCAGTGCCCCAGCCACCGTCGCACGAGTGGAGCGCCGGGAGACATCCGACCGCCGGCGGAACAGTGAACGGATCGTCTCGGGAGCTCGCGGATCATTCAGGGCTCTGAACACGGCGATGTTGTCGCGGTGGGTGACGAGGTCACGGACGTTTCAATTTTGCAGCAAAAGGTGGAGAGTCAATCCACTATCCAATCCAAATCTGTTTCATTTCAGTACAAAATGTGGTGGTTGACATCAACTAAGTTTTGTAAGTAGCATGGTGTTTTTTCATTTTTTTCCTTTAACTTTCTTCTGAGCATAGAAATAGCATAGGTTATTGGGGGGGGGGGGCAAATCAACATTGAGGAGGCCAAGATCAACATTGGCGGGGCCATGGCCCCCACAAAAGAATACAAATAGACGCCCCTGGTGATGGTCATTTCAAATACAAAATTTGATAATTTGGTTGGGAAATTACACCCAAGCGCGAACAAATTGTAAATTGGTATGCGTTGCTTCCGGATACTTAATATTCCTTTTCCACATTTGTTTTAGCCCATGGCAAAAACAAGGCAGACGGTAAGCCAAAAATATATGCTGCATACTTGATGGAATGGAATAAGGGATAAACCGTAAACGATATCGTGCATTATGTACGAAACATCACACCAACCGCTGAAGACATTAGGTACACAATTCAGATCACATCACACAATATACAGGTTTCATAAGCGGCGAATCCATGAGCAAAGAGTGCCACACCCACCCATCATGCAAAGAGCGGGGGCATGGCACATGGACATGCTCCGACCTTTTAGGCCCCTTGCGTGATTTTCAGGGGCCCGGTCCGTCTCTTTGGGGCCACCATCGTGATTTTTAAGGGCCACCGCATGACTTTTTGGGAGCCCCAGCGTTATTTTCGGGGTCCCTTGGCTCGAACGTTTGAGCCCCTAGCGTGATTTTTAGGGGCCCGGCCAGTCTTTTTGGGTCCCTTAGCGTCATTTTCGATGACCACCGCACGATTTCTTGGCCCCAAGCGTGATTTTAATGGGGCCCGGCGCGACTTTTTGGGCCCCAATGGTATTTTCAGGGCCCCTGTCCCCCTTTTTGGTAACCCCAGGCAGGGTCATTTTTTGGAGGTATGAAGCGATTTTTGGGGCCCCAATGTAATTTTCAAGGGCCTCGTTGCAATTTGGGGGCCCAGTCATTTCAGCGGTCTCTGTTCGACTTCTTGGGGCACCCAATGTGATTTTTGCATGGGCTCCGGTACGATCCTTGGGGGCCCAGCGGGATTTTTAAGCGGTCCGGTGCAATTTTTCTGTACCCCGGCGACATTCTTGGGGGCCCCAACAGTCTCTCAGGGATTGTGGGACAAAAGTGCACCGTCCCCCTTGCCCCTCCTTCGGTAGGCCACTGGCTCTATCCAGACACATAAATTACCTATATGCGAAACCAGGAACCCAGCTCCGAACTCCCCAACACCAAGTAATTAATATAAGGAAACTTCTTCCATTCCATTCTCTCGCTCTTCACAAGCAAAAGGCATGAACACGGGTAATGCGGCGGGAAATTCACGTCCTACTCGCATGTGTCGCCGCTCTGGCGGCTGCGTCTGGAAGCTTTCGCGCGTTGTCTCCCATTGATGAGGATTAAACCTTTGCCTGCCGGAGTGTGTAAATCGAGTGATTTTCTGGTCAACCTCAGCCTGCCGCAATCGTGTAACTTTCTGTAATTGCTTCCACCCCTGGAGTGGGTGCGACTGGGCGGGCCGCCTTGTCAAGGTCTGGTGATCGATGGGTTGGCGGCACCTTTCATGGCGTGCCTGACTGCTGCGGTCAGAAATCCATCGCATCCTTTGGGCGGTGTGTAATTAGGATCGTGTTCAGGCATGATTCTCATTGCAAAATGATGCTTATCTTCCATTTATGCTTGCGAAAGATGCATCCAGCTCATCAAGGCCTGTCATTTGATATGAAGCATGTTACCAATACTCCAAGGTACGCATTCATGCTCTCCACGATGTGTACTTGCTTTCCGACTTGCTTATATGATGTTGGGTATGCAATGATAGGTCTCAATCAGAAATGGCCAAAACATTTGTACCTCAGAATAATTCATTCGTTGTGAACACGATAATAACTACAATATTACCATTTAACCTCCCATAAAATATCCATGATCTCGAGTTGTGCCCACTCACCCTATTATTTCAGGGATCGGGTTTGTTCTGACGGACTTGGAGAATATATATATATGCATAGCGTACCAGTGGCATTCCGAAGGGGCATTGGGGGTGGTTGCCCCCAACCCCAGACAAGTTATGAGATCCCAAGAATCCCATTTGTGCCCCCAGAATCGTTCTGGGCCTCGTAAAAATGACGCCGGCGGCTCCAAAAAGTGGGACCGGGCCCCTGAAGATACCGCTGGGCGCCAGAAAAAGTCGCGCCGGGACCCCGAAAATCACGCTGGGGCCTCAAACGGTCAGGCCGAACCCCTGGAAATCACACTGGGGACCCCAAGAAGTCTCGCCGGGGCCCCAGAAAATGACACTGTGGCCCAAAAAAGACTGGCCAGGCCACTGAAAATCACA
This sequence comes from Ashinkailepas kermadecensis, assembly GCA_034440615.1. Lineage (NCBI taxonomy): Eukaryota > Metazoa > Arthropoda > Thecostraca > Neolepadidae > Ashinkailepas > Ashinkailepas kermadecensis. Next base: position 297,468 of record JAOTOM010004995.1, read on the forward strand.
CTGGGGCCCAAAATGTCGGGACGAACCACTGGAAAATCGTGCTGTGGTCCCCAAAAAGTTGGACCGGGTAACCTGAAAATTACACTGGGGGCCTCATAAGTTCGCATCTGCGCTCCTAAAAATCATGTTGGATGTCCAAAAAGTCGTGCCGGGGACCTTGATAATCACGATGGGGGCCAAAAAGGCTGGGCCCCTAAAAATCACGCTAGAGGCCAAAAGATCGGATCGGGCCCCTGAAAATCGTACTGGGGCTCCAAAAAAGTCGAACCGTGGTTCATGAAAATCATGCTGGGGCTGCAAAAAGTTCGCGCCTGGGCCATGAAAATCACGTTGGGGGCCAAAAAAGTCGTGTGCCAGGTTCTTGAAAATCGCGACGGGGACCCCAAGAGGTCGGGCCGGGGCCCCTGAAAATCACTCTGAGCCTGGCGGTACCAAATAGTCGCGCCTGGTCCTCTGAGAATCACGCTAGGGGCTCCACAGGTCGCACCAGGGCCTCAAGAGTCTCATCTTGACCACCCAAGAAAATGAAGCCGAGAAACGAGAGAAAAAACGAGAGAAGTGGAACGAGAGAAAAAGTCCTGACGTGGAAAGCCATTCCGGGGCCTCACAAATAACTCCAAAAGCCTCCAAAACGTGTTGGGCCACCAAAACCGTGGCGAGGTCACTAAAACTCGCAATAGGGATCCCAACAAATAAAGACGGGGCCCAAAGATTGCACTTAAATCCAAAAACGTCGCGTCTCTGCCGTTGAAAGTCACACTGGGGGCCCAAAATGTCCCGCCGGAGCCCAAGAAGTCGAAGCCGGCTTCCAAAATATCAATCCCTACACGGAACGTCACTCTGCGGCTAGAACAATTGCGTGAAAGACCCTAAAAACGCATCGGGCCCTGGAAAAGAAGCGTGCTGGGGCACGACAAAGATGCACCGGGAGCCCTGAGAATCGTACCGCGGCCTACAAATATCGCGCATGGGACTTACAAAAAATAGAACTCGACCCCAAAAATCGCAAAGGGACTCATAATCGAATCGACACGAGCACAGCAAAAAAAAAATCCGAACAGATTTAGTGGCCTGTCTTTCTGTTCGTTTTGGGGCCATGTTGCAGCCTCAGCCTGTTTTCAGGCCCTTGTGCGCCTTGTGTGCCTTGGCAGGCGCCTTGTGTGCCTTGGCCCCTGTGCGCCTTGTGCGCCTTGTGTGCCTTGTGCGCCTTGTGCGCTTTGTGTGCCTTGGCCCCTGTGTGCCTTGAGAGCTTCCGGTGTAATTTTTAGACCTCCCGGTATGTTTATTTACGGCTGCAACACATGTTTTAAGGCCCTGTCGCTTATTGGAGACCCTGTGCGCTTTGGAGGGCCAGTTGTATTTTCGCCCCCCGTTGCGCTCTTAGGGTTCCGCTGTATATTTGGGGCTTCTGACGCATATTTGTGGGGCCCCAGTACGATTTTGAGGCTTCGGTGCGATGTTTCTGGATTTCAGTGCGACTTATCGCGCCCAGGCGAGTTGTTCCGGGGACCCAACGACAGATTTCTTGGCTCAACGCGACTTTTGTAAACATTTTTTTAAAGTCTCAATTCCGGTCTGATTTTTCGAGCCCCTGGCGACATGTTTTTGTATCCCACCTCGATTTTTCAAGCTCCGGTATGTTTTTTCTGGTCCGTACGCGATTTGTGAAGGCATCAGGTGATGTGTTCGGTGCTCCAGAGCCATTTTCCTGACCAGGACATTTACGTTTTGGAATCCATCCATATTTTAGAGGGCTCCAGCTTGATTTTTTTCGGCTACCGATGCGATTTTTGTGGTCACACTGTGCTTATGTGAGGCCCTGGACGCCAATATTTGGGAGCCCTAACGTGAATTTTTGGTGCCCAGACCAAATTTTTGGGATTGCCGATGGGAATTGTAGGTCCCGAGCGCGATATTTGGGAGGACCGGTTCGAGTCTGCGGGGCGCATTGTACTTAGCTGTGGCCCCAACGCGATTTTGGCGGTTCCTGTTGCAAATTATCGGGCCTCAGATATAATTTTCTGGGGCCCGCCGTATTTATTTGGAGACCCCGGCGCAAATTCTGGTGGACCGACGCGAATTTTGGTGGCCCCAGCGCGACATTTTTTGTTTGTGTGGGGGGGGCACGATTCTTGGAAGCTTATCCCTCTCAGGAGAGAGGGGGCATTTTCCCCTTTGATATGCCACTGCGGCCACTGATGACGTTTTATTCTCCGATGGCACCTTTCGGAGTAGAAAAACCCTCAGGGTAATTTTTTCAGACCTGTTCTTGATTTTCTGGTGCTGGGGTCAATTCGATCGAGTCTCAGTGCGAACTTTTTGGACATTGAGTTCTATTTTTTTGGACATTGCGGTCCTTGTGCGATATTTTTGGGTCCCGGTACGATTCTTCGGTCTCCCGGTGCCTTTTTTTGGTGCCATGACACGTTTTTTCCGGGGCCCACCGGGTTTTTGTGGGACCTCGACCCGGTTTTGGAGGCCGCAGAGTGAATTCCGGTTAAGAATTGATTTTTGGGGCAGCTGCAACTTTTGGAGCCCCGGCGCTGTTATGTCTCTTATTGGTTGGCGCTCAAAATGATTCGAACTCAGACGGTTGGGACGGTTCAAACGCTGCGGCTTCCGGGGTTAGACTGCCCATTCGTGGGCGGCCGAATCCACATTATCTTGGGCTGCCATATTCGGCGGGAATATGGCAGTGAATCAGAAAGTCTCCATAACCACACAACACCTCCCCCCAAGACGCACAATCACTGGACTCATCTGCGTCTGATAACAAGTCGTCAAACCTCGCCGAAAGCGCAATGTCGCACAGGTACGATAGCACCGATACCAACACTGACGGGCACCACCAGGACTGGCTACACATTGTGGTACGTAGTCCCGCCGCAGGTCACTACCATGCGACTCGGTCTTCCGACGGCGAGTCCCGCGTCTCGGCACTCGGTCATCACTGGTCACCTCACCGTCGATCTTGTCCAAGCCGCCATCAGCTGCCTGGTGTCGACAGGCGGCGTCCTGGCTGCCGTTCGTCTCGCCGGCAGGATCTGGCGGCGGCTCCTGCCGGGCACTCTGCTGGTCTTCGTGAGCAGCGCTGTGCTGCTGCAGACCGACCTGGACAGCCTCAGCAGCCTGCTGCCGGTCGCTACCGGCGTCGTGACGCTGCCGCCCGATCGGAACGGTCACCAGAGGGCGGAGGGGTCGGAGGTATGTGCTCGTGGTATGTGCTCGTGGTACCGTGTAAATCTTCTCAAGCTCAACCCATCTAAAACGCAATTTGTGATTTTTGGTTCTCGCCAGATGATCGCGCGGCTGCCTACCATCAGCCTCTCTGTTCTTGGATCGGATATTTCACGTGTCTCATCTATCAAAAACCTGGGTGTGACCATGGACGAATCGTTAACATGGAGTGAACAAATTGGCGATATTGCTAAGAAATGTAACCGCATCATCTTTCCTCTAGCCAAGCATGTACGTTCTCTTACTGAAGAAACGCTGTCGAAGTTAGTGCTTGCACTGGTTTTCCCCCATGTAATGTACTGTTGCTCAATCTGGTCTGCTGCATGTGACACCGAGCGCGTGCGAATCCAAAAAGTCATAATGAGGGCGGCTAGGATCATAACTAGGACCTCTCGCTATGGTCATATATCGCATGTTATTGAGCGGTTAGGCTGGCCTAGCTTACAACGCTTTGTCGACATTAGGGATTGCTCACTGGTTCATCTTGCAGTGCATCACTCGGGAGCACCTGAAACCCTGCGTGATCTTGTGACATTGAGAAGTGACGTCAGCTCTCGATCTACGCGATCAACACCGTTTTCAGTAGAGCGCCCACGCCTGAAAACTTCTTTTGCGCAACGCTCTTTCATGTACCGTGCTGCAGTTCTTTGGAACAGTCTCCCCGAGGAAGTTAGGGCCGAGAATATGCGACTGGCTTTTAAGTTTAAGCTGAAGGAGGCGCTGAAAAGAGCTGTACGTGGGAATGTTTGAGTATTGTATGCATGTGTTTTTAATGTTTTAGTAGCCTCCTGTCCCACCCCTTTTTTTTAAAGCGTTTTTGACATTTGATACTGAGTATCTCTTGGTACCAATACAAGGATTGAATTGAATTGAGGTACCGGAGGTTCCGCCAGTATGTCCGACCGCTGGGCATACGGATGACATAGTCGCGCCGTCTCCCGACCGCTACGATTGTTCCGGACCGGTCCCACAGACCAGACCTCTCGTCCTGTAGCAGGACGTTCTGGCCCGGGAGGACGCTGCGGGCGCGCCGAGGAGTCATACCGATCCGCTGTGTGGTACCCCATGTCCTCGGCTTTCTTGTCGCAGATGTCGGCTGCCTTCTGCCAGACTCTGGCGAATGCACGGTGGTGCGCCGGCACCGCTGACCGTAGCGGATGGCCATATATCACCTGTGCTGGCGAGCGGCCGTCCGCTCGTGGTGTGTTGCGCAACTCGAGTAGGCCTTGCGCAAGCACGTCTGTGTTGAGGTCGCCGCCCACCATTATCTTCATGACGAGCCTCTTCGCCGCCTTAACCGCGGCTTCCGCATGTCCATTGGACTGGGGAAAGTGCGGCGTAGAGATCTGATGCTCCACACCTCACCTTTGGATAAAAAAAATCCCGAGTGCCCCGAGCTGGGAACTGAGGACCACCGTCCGTGCGCAGAACGCAGGGCACGCCCGTGCTAGTGAACAGGCCTCGGAGCTGTGACACGAGGTATCGAGCGGTCGCTTCCCCAGTGACGTGGGACACGAACTGCCAGCCAGATAGTCTGTCGACGTACACGAGGTAAGTACGTCCAGCCTAGGAAAAATAGTCGGCTGATACCGCCTCGAATACTCGGGTGGGCGTCTTCTCAGATATCAGCGGCTCCTTTTGCTGGCTCGGGAGATGCGTCCGACACGCACCGCAAGTACCGATGACGTTAGCGATGTCCTGGTCCATTCCCGGCCAGTAGACTACTTGTCGAGCTCGCCTCTTCGTCCTGCCCACCCCTTGATGACTGGCGTGGAGTATCTGCAGTGTCTCTTGCCGGAGACCTCTGGGTACGACCAGTCGTTGTCCGCAGACAATCAGGCCGCCGTCCACCGTCAGACGATCTCGTACACCCCAGAAGGGTCGTAGCAGAGGGTCCAGCTGGGATTTGTGCTCTGGAAATCCAATTAAGACCACTTCCTTCAGCGCGATGCACTCTGGATCGCTGTCAGCAGCTGCCTGTACCTTCTTCAGCGTTGTATCTTCGAATGTAGACACACAAGATCTGTCTTCCTGCATTGCGGTGACCAGTCGGGTGACCATGCTGGCGATCTAGTGGGACACACCTTTCTCGGCTTCCTCATCTTCTGCCGATGGGATGTCCACTGGAGCCTTAGACAATGCGTCTGGGATGGCGTGTAGCTTGCCCTTCCGCCATGTGGCCCAGAAGTTGAACCGCATCAGCTGTTCACGAAGACGCTGGAGCCGCGAGTTCTCGATGTCAATCAGGCTCTTCGCGTTCAGGATCGGAATGAGAGCCCGATGGTCTGTCACCACCTCGAAACGCTGTAAACCGCTGAGGTACAGCGAACACTTTCTGCATGCCCAAGCCAGGGCTAGCATCTCGATCTCGATGACCGCGTTCCTCGTCTCGACGTCAGACAGGAAGTGAATACCGCACTGGATGAGGCGCCACCGTCCGACCTCATCCTGCTGTCGTAGGCAGAATCCAAGACCGCGGAGACGCGCAGTGTCGGTTTCCAGGACGGTTCGACGCTGGGGATCGAAAAGATCCAGAATGGGTGTCGACACCAACGCCTTTTTCACGTCTTTGAAGACCCCGGTGTGATCCGGTGTCCACATCAGTGTTCGTGGGCCGGAGAAGCTGTCGGAGCGGCTCTGTGGCAGCTGCGACGTCAGACGAGAACTCGCCTAGCTGATTAGCGAAGTCGATAAATGACATCAGGTCTGTAAGGCTTGTGGGCTGCGGGAACCCGGCGATCGCCCGGAGCTTCTTCTTGTCCGCGGTGTAGCCGGATGCACCGATCTGGAATCCGCAGAAGTTCACTTCTGACTTAGCAAAGGCGCACTTCTCTGGGTTGAGTGTGATACTGTGCTTGTTACACCTCTGTAGCAGCTCCCAGACAAGGCGGATGTGCTGGCTGTAGTCATTGTCGAACGCCAGCAGGTCGTCCACCACCTTGCATGTATTCGGCACATCGCCAAGTGCTGCGTCCCCCCGTCGGTTGTATTCGTCGCCGGAAGAGATCAGGCCCATGCTGGCGCGCTTGAATCGGAAGCGGCCCCAGGGCGTGATAAAAGTCGTGAGATCACGATCCTCTTCACGGATGGCGATCTGATGATACCCAGACTTGCTGTCGAGCTTGGTGAAGTAGACTGCGCCACGGCCGATCGACGCCACGGCGTCGTGCGGAGACCGCACCGGGTACGCAGGTCTCTTCACGAAACGGTTGGGCCGGGTGAAGTCCACCGTCAGGCGACATCCAGATACCCTACCGTCTTCAGATCGCCTGGCCACCGGCACGATGGGATGGTACCATGCCGTCGGGTGTTCCACCGGCTCGATGATGTCCTTCGACATCAGCTCCTCTAGCTGAGAACGAACGTCCTCCCGCCAGCAGAACGGGATGCTGCGTGCCGTTAAGAGAGCCGTTGATGTTGCATCCTCCGTCAGTTCGATCTTCATTGGTCCGCATGCCATCTCCCGTAACTTCGACATGTCGAACACTCGTGGAAAGGCATTCTTCATGGCAGCAAAATGCTGCATCCGAACTTCCACGGATGGCACGCCCTGACGTGCGGCGTCCCACACGGTGGGCTGCCGAGACACAGCCTGCCTGGCTGTGTGCTGCCCCGCCGTGGCCGTACCCTGCGGCTCGGCGGCGGGTCCGGCGTCATGGTCCAGATGCTCCTCGGTCGGGTACCAGATATCTGCGACCCCGGTCACTGATCCACAGCTGACGCTGCCGATCTGCTGTGGAAATTCAGCAGGTAGGATCCGGAACGTCACATAATGATGCCACCATAGCAGGGCACTGTGCAGTGTCGGAACAACCGCCACTGCTATGGTGTGGACGACGTCACCGAGCTGAAGGGTGACGTCACACGTCCCCAGGCATGCGATCTCGCGCACGTCGGCCGCATACAGCTTGTCTGAGGAACGGAGCAAGTCCCGCTGATGAATGCCCAGTTTGCCCGCTACTCGTAGAGGCATCACGGATACTTCAGCTCCTGTATCCGGAGTTCAGACGGTGTCTGAAGTCGATCCACCAGGTTCATGCAACATCAGGTGTACCTGAGGGAAGCGTCGGGCTCTTATCACTCTCAGCACCACATCTGAGATCAGACTTCTTGCTGCCGTCGGGGGCGGGCGCGACTTTCGCCGCCCGCGATCTCCGCCACTGACTTGCGACGACCAGTTACACTGCAAAAAAACCTGCGGCCCAGCGCCCTGCACAGCCGGTCTTCAGTGTGAGGAGCTGAACCACAGCGTCCACACTTGCCAGTACGCACGTCGGCTGGCCTGCCACGGTCACTGGACTGCCGCGGCCGGCTGCGATCCCGCCTGTACCGAGAGACCTTGGCCAGGAACGCTGCACCGATCCACGAAGAGCAGAGCTATTGTTGGCAGAGTTCTCAGACGCACGACATATATCGACTGTTGTATGGAGAGTCAGGTCCGGAACTTCCAGCATCCGCCGCCTCGCCTCTTTATCCCGCGTTCCCACGACGAGATGATCTCGGAACCGATCGTCGATGCATTGGGCACAGAAATCGCAAATTGACGCGATTTCTCTCAGAGCACAGAGGTAGTCGTCTATCGACTCACCAGACTCTTGGACGCGAGTGTTGAAGTTCCGACGGTCGATTATTATGTTCCTCTGACGGCGAAAATGCATTTGTATCGCTGTAATGACCGCCTTCATTCCGGCGTCCTCAGGAACCTGCAGACCGAACCGGACCACCTGAGTCCAGACGTCGTCCATGACGGCCAACATAGCAGCTCTCTGCTCCGCACGTTGGAGACCGTTGATGCCAGTCAGCAGGCAGTAGCCGGAGAATTTGCTTCGCCATGCCTCGAAGTCCTTCAGTGACGCTGAGGAAGACAGCTGAGGCACCTCTGTGGCGGCCGCCGGCAGCCGGTGCCGGGCCCTGGGCTCAGCGGCGTTGTCCGTCCGCGGGCCGGCAGGCGCGGCCACGCCCGGCGCCTCGGACGCCGTGAGCGAGCCGCCAAACAGTCCGCGTTCCATGAGCATGGTCAACTGTTGCTGCTGCTGGGCCACCAGCTGCGTGAGCAGCTCCACGGGCGAAGGCTTTGCCTCGGTGGCCGGCTCTCCGGCCGCCGTGCCTGGCGACGCCTCTGCGCTATCCATGCCCCGCGGCGCCGGGATTCCAGGTCACAGTCACTATATTTCACTACACTCCGCACGCACATGAACTGTCCGCCCCGAGAGCACTGTCCGTCTACGAGCACACCGACCGCGCCATGTTATGTCTCTTATTGGTTGGAGCACAAAATGATTCTAACTCATAGACGGTTGGGACGGTCCAAACCCTGCGGCCGAACCCACATTATCTTGGGCTGCCATATTCGGTGGGAATATGGAAGCGAGTCAGAAAGTCTCCATAACCACACAACAGACGCGACCTTTTGGAACCCCAGCGTGATTTTCAAGGGCTGCGACGCGACTTTTTTGAATCCACTGTGATCTTTTGGGCCCCGACGTCATTTTCTTGGATCCTTAACGCGAGTTTTAGCGGCCTCGACACTTTTTGGGGTCCAATACGTTTTGGGGGCTTGTGGCGTCATTGCTGGGGTTCCAGAGTGATTATCCATGTTCGGATTGTTTTTCGTTGCTCCGGCTTCATTTGTTTTGGTCCCAATGAGACTGTTGGGGCACGGTACGACCTGTCGTGCCCATAGCGTGATTTTCATGGCCCGGGCATGACTTTTTGGTACCCACAGGCTCAGCGTGATTTTCAGGTGTCCCGGCCGCATCTTTTGGGGTCAATATCGTGATTTTCAAGTACCCCCAGGCTCAGCGTGATTTTCAGGTGTCCCGGCCGCATCTTTTGGGGTCAATATCGTGATTTTCAAGTACCCCAGGCTGAGCGTGATTTTCAGGTGTCCCGGCCGCATCTTTTGGGGTCAATATCGTGATTTTCAAGTACCCCCAGGCTCAGCGTGATTTTCAGGTGTCCCGGCCGCATCTTTTGGGGTCAATATCGTGATTTTCAAGTACCCCAGGCTCAGCGTGATTTTCAGGTGTCCCGGCCGCATCTTTTGGGGTCAATATCGTGATTTTCAAGTACCCCGGCACGACTTCTACTATTTCTTAGGGGCTTCTGGCAAATTATAGGCCTCCTCTCGCGTCCTAAGGGTCTCGTCTCATTTCCTGGAGCCTCTTTGCCGGTTTTGGATGTCTCCTCGTGTGTCCTACCCTCCTCCATATTCAATGGTCCTCCTTTCACGTCTTGGAGGGCCTCCTCTTACATCCTAGGGCCCCTTTAACATGGCATGGGGCTTCCTCTCATGTTCCATGGGGCATTCTCTGCCAAATTAGGGGCCTCCCCTAGTGGAAAAATCCTACAGGATTGTCCTGCACAATTGTGCAGGACAGCGTCTTGAGGGATCCTGCAGGATTCTGTGTGAGATATTGATACAAGGATACTACAGGATCCTGCAGGATCCTGCCCATAAATCCTGCAGGATCCTTCACATAAATCATGCAGCATCCTTCACATAAATCCTGCAGGATCCTTCACATGAATCCTGCAGGATCCTTCACATAAATCCTGTAGGATCTAGGGCTGTCCTGCAGGATCATGCGCATAAATCCTGCAGAATCCTTCACATAAATCCTGTCATCCAGGACTGTCCTGCATGATCCTGCACATAAATCCTGCCGAATCCACTGTAGCGCCTAGGTGCGTGGACAGGTATAGGATCTGGGAAAGCCACCAGGGAGAAAAGGTACTATGGTGATGACAGGTAATGGATGAGAGGTACCGTGGTAGTGTTCAGGTAATGAAAGAATGGTAATGCTGGTTAGTCTTAAGCCAGAGAGATACTGTCGCCAATTGACACCCATGAAGTGTGCTATCTAAGCGTGGTCGACCTCCAGAGAGATGATCCCAGAGACACAAGACATTTATTCGTATGCCGGCACAATAGGTAACCGAACAGTTGAAGCCTGAAACCTAGTTATTACATTGAAGAACGAAGATATCGAAAAGTACATGCATTTGGGAAAGTGTACAGGTCAGTCAGTTGAGTGAAGTAGACAGCTATTATGGCAGATGGCTATTGGACACAGGGCATTAGATATAAGCAGAGAAACAAGCTATAATTGACATGGTTAAGCACGATTAATGACACTGTCATCTTACATCAAAGGGTGAACCTTAAGTACACCACATCGTCTAATAGATGGCAGCACTCATGCACAGCAGTCAACCACCAAGCATGCTGGTGCTCTCACTCGTGCTCCGCTACACCACAACTGTCCTGCAGGATCCATCACATAAACCTTGTAGGATCCAGGGCCATCCTGGAGGATGATGCTCATAAATCCTGTAGAATCCTTCACATAAATCCTGTCAGATCTAGGGCTGTCCTGCATGATCCTGCACATAAATCCTACAGGATCCTTCACATAAATCCTGTCGCATCCAGGGCTGTCCTGCAGGATTCTTTACATCAATCCTGTTGGATCCATGACCGTCCTGCAGGGTCCTGCATGCAAATTGAATGGGAGCCTACCGGATCTTGTGGTACCCTGCATATAAATCCTACAGGGTCCTGCACATAAATCCTACACGTTCCTGAATATAAATCCTACAGGGTCCTGCACGTAAGTTTTGCTGGATCCTGTATGTGAATCACACTGCATCCTGTACCTGAATGGTACATGACCCTTCATGGTTTTGTGAAGGATCTTGCATGATTATTGTCAGAATTCTGCACAATAAACCACATGCCCTAGTGGAAAAATTCTACAGGATTGTCCTGCACAGTTGTGCAGGACAGCGTCTTGAGGGATCCTGCAGGATTCTGTGTGAGATATTGATACAAGGATACTACAGGATCCTGCAGGATCCTGCCCATAAATCCTGCAGGATCCTTCACATAGATCCTGTCGGATTCAGAACTGTCCTGCATGATCCTTCACATAAATCATGCAGCATCCTTCACATGAATCCTGCAGGATCCTTCACATGAATCCTGCAGGATCATTCACATAAATCCTGCAGGATCCTTCGCATAAATCCTGCAGGATCCTTCATATAAATCCTGTAGGACCTAGGGCTGTCCTGCAGGATTATGCGCATAAATCCTGCAGAATCCTTCACATAAATCCTGCAGAATCCTTCACATAAATCCTGTCATCCAGGACTGTCCTGCATGATCCTGCACATAAATCCTGCCGAATCCATTGTAGCGCCTAGGTGCGTGTACAGGCGTAGGATCTGGGAAAACCACCAGGGAGAAAAGGTACTATGGTGATGACAGGTAATGGATGAGAGGTACCGTGGTAGTGTTCAGGTAATGAAAGAAAGGTAATGCTGGTTAGTCTTACGCCAGAGAGGTCCTGTCGCCAATTGACACCCATGAAGTGTGCTATCTAAGCGTGGTCGACCTCCAGAGAGATGATCCCAGAGACACAAGATGGGACATTTGTATGCCGGCACAATAGGTAACCGAACAGTTGAAGCCTGAAACCTAGTTATTACATTGAAGAACGAAGATATCGAAAAGTACATGCATTTGTGAAAGCGTACAGGTCAGTCCGTTGAGTGAAGTAGACAGCTATTATGGCAGATGGCTATTGGACACAGGGCATTAGATATAAGCAGAGAAACAAGCTATAATTGACATGGTTAAGCACGATTAATGACACTGTCATCTTACATCAAAGGGTGAACCTTATGTACACCACATCGTCTAATAGATGGCAGCACTCATGCACAGCAGTCAACCGCCAAGCATGCTGGTGCTCTCACTCGCGCTCTGCTACACCACAACTGTCCTGCAGGATCCATCACATACACCTTGTAGGATCCAGGGCCGTCCTGGAGGATCATGCGCATAAATCCTGTAGAATCTTTCACATAAATCCTGTCAGATCTAGAGCTGTCCTGCATGATCCTGCACATAAATCCTACAGGATCCTTCACATAAATCCTGTCGCATCCAGGGCTGTCCTGCAGGATTCTTTACATCAATCCTGTTGGATCCATGACCGTCCTGCAGGATCCTGCATACAAATTGAATGGGAGCCTACCGAATCTTGTGGTGTCCTGCATATAAATCCTACAGGGTCCTGCACATAAATCCTACACGTTCCTGAACATAAATCCTACAGCACGTAAGTTTTGCTGGATCCTGCATGTGAATCGCACTTCATCCTGTACCTGAATGGTACATGACCTTTCATGGTTTTGTGAAGGATTTTGCATGATTATTGTCAGAATTCTGTACAATAAACCACATGATCATGTACAGCACTCGAACCTTCTCGGAGGGGTGCCTCTTCCCGGCCGAAGGGGCGCCAGTCTTCATAGGGCAGGAGCACATGCTCCCAGTTCCCCTCCCAAGATATGTTACTGAAAATTGCATCACATCAAACCTTTAAGACGGACCTGAATAGTTATCTGTAAAATCCTGCAGGACAGTCATGCATGCCATTGGAATCCTGCAGGACAGTCATGCATGACATTACAATCCTGTAGGACAGCTTTCTATAATTCTCAAATCCTGCAGGGTTGTCCTGCAGGATCGCATGTCTGTGCAGGAGTGTCTGCGGAAATGTGCAGGATCCTGTAGGATCCTGGGGATTTTCTGAGAATCCTGTAGGACTTTTTCACTAGGGTCCTGCCACGCCTCGTGGGCCTCCTCCTTTGGTCCTGGCAAAGTCTTACCCGCCTTGAGGTGATCTCTATTTTTGGAAATCTTACCTCCTTCCATACCTGCTACCATTCCCATCTTAAGGGCCTCTTCACATTTCCTGGGAACTCCTTCCGGTCTTCGGGCCTCATTCGGTCCTGGAAACCTCCTACTCCGTCTTGAGGGACTCCTCTCGAGTCCGGCCTCCTTTTCTCTTCTAGAGGCCTTCTTTTTCAAATTAGGGGCCTCCTCTCACGTCTTGGGGGCCTCCTGCTTTGCGTGTTGATTCGATCTTTGCCCATCTTAAGGGTGGCCTCTTATCTCCTGGTGGACTCCTCTTCTCTCTCAGGTGCCTCCTCTTCCAAATTACAGAAAATTCCCAAATTCCAAATCCCCTGACGGTCGCACTGATCGCAGCGTGCAGGAAATAGGTCGGGCTCTGATGTACTGCCCCCCTCCGTCGTTATCGGCTTTGGCTGTCGCATGGTCATCACGCATATCCTGGCCTATGATAAAACTTAAAATAGAAGATGACCGAACGGTACTAACAAAAATAAATCTTAAAATGAAGGGCACTTTTTTGTTCGGCGCGTGTCTCATACACTACGAAAATACACCTTCAATTTTAGGGAAGGTATTCGCATATATTCATATTTGAGATAGGTCAGAGGCCGTGATGAGTCACTTTTTAAGTCAATTAAAACTTCCCAGCGGTCAAACTTGTGTCATTGTGCCATTGTGTCATCAAGCGTGTGCAGAGAAACGTGTTCACTATGATAGCTTACAGCTACATCACACCGACACACTATTGTAGTTCATTGAACAGGACATTGTGGCAGTTTCATTGCCTTCCAAGTGACCGCAGAAAGGGTCTAAAAAGTGACATTTGCTAGGTGACGCGAAGTGACGAGATCGTTGGACGGGATTGGGGAATGCGCTCGGGAACGACACCGGGAAACCAGATCAGGGAACGGGACCGACGAACGGGACCGGGGAACGGGACCGAGGAACGGGACCGGGGAACGGGACCGGGGAACGGGACCGGGGAACGGGACCGGGGAACGGGACCGGGGAACGGTACTGGGGAACGGGACCGGGGAACGGGACCGGAGAACGGGACCGGGGAACGGGACCAGGGAACGGGACCGGGGAATGTGACCGGGGAACGGGACCGGGGAACGGGACCGGGGAACGAGACCGAGGAACGGGACCGGGGAACGGGACCGGGGAACGGGACCGGGGAACGGGACCGGGGAACGGGACCGGGGAACGGGACCGGGGAACGGGACTGGGGAACGGGACCGGGGAACGTGACCGGGGAACGGGACCGGGGAACGGGACCGGGGAACGGGACCGGGGAACGGGACCGGGGAACGGCGGGACCAGCCTCATCGGCTGGTCAGATACATAGCCTCATCGGCGAACAGACGTACGTCATGTTAAGTCTTTCTATTATGCTCATGACAAACATGAACACTATTTTTACACTAGAAAGTTTCACATGGGTCATTGTGACGGGTAGTTTTTGTTTCCGCAGTTTTACTTTCGAAGGTATTTCTATATATATTTTATGATATATTTTATATATATTCTGCATATATATATATATATATATATATATATATATATATATATATATATATATATATATATATATATATATACATATATATATCCAATGGAAGGGAAGGACGAGAAAGAGGCTGATAAAACCAAGTTCACAGGCATAACATTACAGTTGTAAATCAAATCATAACTTGATTACCTATCTCGATGATGTTTTGATTGAAGGCTCTTTGACTAACTCTGGCAATTTCGAGGCTATGGAATCAAATCAGTGACGAAAATATGGTAGAATGAATGATGCATATGACATGATATGTTGTGTGTCAATATGTGTCGATGAGGGTGTATGTTTGAACAAATATTTGGAATTTTGATGGTTTGTAACCTTTATTTGACGCACACAATCGGAGAGTACATCTTGTATGAACACCAATTCCCCTTAAAAGGCGACATCTGGTCACATTTCTGAAGAAAGCTCAGGGTTCAAATATTTATCCAGCAATGACGTGAGTGCATCATTGTTGGTGACACGTGAACCGATATTGAGGACCCAGGGAAAACATTATCCGTTACTGGCTGAGAATGTAGAAGTCCTGCGTGGAAAACGAAAATAGCGTAGTGCCGTGTGGAAATGATTATTGTACCGTGTGGAATTTGAGCGGTGCCGCGGGTAAACGCTGTTGCTTCTAGGTTCCGGATCCATCACGCTACCTTTCAGGCAGCAACAGAGATAAGGCTGCAAACACTATTGGTAAGTTAGCCCTATCTCCGGAGACTCATGCTAAACTCGCATAAAGCTGCAGAATCTTTCAATTCCCCGCCCTTTTACGAGAATCAGTTTCTAAGACGATGTGCTTGAGCCGCTAGCTGTACGGCTCAAGCCCTGATTCAAAGATATGCTTCCTGCCATATGAAAGCCCGGAAATTCAGGATTTAGAAGTTCACCTGAAAAGACATGCATTCATTCGCCAGTTGAGAAAAGGATTGGCCCAGATATCACTCGGTTTGAAAATTACCTCCAGAAGAGTCTCCTTTACCGAGCTGAAAACGTCACTGGTGAGGCCAGACTCAGAGGAAAAGACATCACTAGTGGGGCCAGACTCAGAGGACAAGACGTCACTGGTGGTTCCAGACTCGGAGGCGAAGCAAAATGTTGTATAAAAGTATTGCATACTTGCATACAGAACCAACTGTTCAACCTTGTATCGCTTTAATTTCAAGCGAAACATTGTGATCCATCCAGCTGAGGTAGATTTGGCGCCGTGTAAATATTGTTCCGGATCATTGGCATATGTTAAATATTTTGCAGCACTGTTTTTGTTCGTGTAGAGCCCCGCTGTGCTACCTTATCACTGATAGTTGTTTGATCCCTCTGATCTCATGTCGTCAGAACAATTTACCGACACGAAAATATTACTCTTTGTCAAGTTGTTTTCCTCGTGCTGGACTAATTTGACTATGCCATAGTCAAATGACATCTGCAAGGTCTTAGTCGGACTAAGACCTTGCAGAGGTGTCAACTTGTGCTCTAAGGTCTTAATTTCTCCATCCGTGGTCTGATTTTATGGGCTGTGAATTTGGCGACCCGGGCCTCGAAATCACACATTTCGCTGTATCACCGCCATTGGTTAGCGAATGAAAATTATATTTACGTTTTACATTCACCAAAGACGCAAAGGGCTATGAATTGCTCACACAACATATTTTGCTACTCACGTATACGTTAAGCAAATATATTACAGGATAAGTATCTTACCTGCGGAAGTTAGTTACCCCACCTTCGGTTATGAACGACACAGTCGATGACGGCGGAAAGCCAGCAGACGCGCAGAAGTGAATTGTTTCTGCTTAGATTCATTGGTTTCGGAACTTGTTCTTACTCTTCAATCATAGTTACCGCCCAGATAGCATAGCCGGTTAGAGCGCTGTGCTGCGCTGGTTTCCTGTGCCCTGGCAAGACAGGATTCGACTCGTTTGCCGCGCTGGTGATTAGCGCCGGCTGGCCGGGTCAGTTGGCACCCGGCCCGGTAAGACCGGCAACGAGTTGTCGGGGCGGCCGTGTCCCTGTACTGACGGCACGCTAAACTCTCGGTCAAAATTGTGCAGTTGAACTGGAATTCATGGATCGGGTGGCAGGTCCAGGGTTCACGCAACCAGCTCTGCTTGGCAATAGGATCCTGGTTCATAAAGCCACCCCGGTAAGGATTCGGACTTTTGCTTAATGTGTACAACTAGGTTTCATATCAGTCCACGTCATGTTGTCATCAAGCCCGCATAGCGTGTATGAGTTTTTTTGCATCGTATGTTTATGGTGGGACGTGGGCTGCCTTCAGTGCTTGTTGGTGCATTCAGTTAGGCTTGGTGACGTTTCGCAGCCAAATGCAACAGCTCTGGTAATTGAAGATATAAGGTTAGAAAGTCGGTGAAATGTCATCAAAAAATGTTTCATGCACGCTCAATATACAAGTTGTTTAATGTCATTGAAAGCGTAGAGTATTCTCGTACATTATAAGATGCAACGTCTATAGAAGGACATCATGTGCCCATGACTATTCCGTGGTCAGGTAAAGATCTCCAAGTTTCTTGTTTCATCTAGTGTATTTTTGGATCCTAGGGTGGGGGCCGGGCCGGGAGCCTCGTTGGTTGCGCCTCGGTCTATGATACGTCATCACAAGGCTACAAGCCTACCAAGATCGTTAGGGCCGACCAGTCGGCCATGCTTGTTTTTTCTGGAATTTGAAGGACTCATGGCCTCTGGCATCCTGTTAATAATTATATCGCTGTTGCGAGATCGAAAGGTATTGAGGGCATTGAAGGTTCGTTTTTTCCACGTTGAATTCCAAGTGGTTTATTACATATTTGTTAGCCAATCATCAGTTCACAGATGTAGGAACAACGTTATAAATTCTTATCTATTTTACAGTGTTCAATGCCCAATCTCACCAGCTGGTCAGGTGTTTTGCAATACCAACGGATGTCATCTGCTGATCGCATACATTAACTTTGAAGGTATTTGCATTCTTTCATTCTCTTTCTACAAGGCATTCAAGACGTACTCAGGAAAAAATAACGTTAATATATATACCATTTGACAGCACACTTTGTGGTACCAAAACCGTGCTCCAATTTGTCATTCAAATCATGAATGAGCATCAACACATTACAAAAAAGGAATAACAGCAGAATACAGGTGTCTCAAAACTTAGCAATTCCTCCTACTCCGAGTCCCAACAAGTATTATCCCCGTGTGCCTCCAGACCCACGAATGACGAAAATATCTTTGTTACGAATTTATGGACTGTTCACACCTAGCGTAATCTCGACGCAAAAAATCCAGCGCAATGACGGACTAGGCGTAATCCCGACGCACTGGGCGTAATTTCGACGCGTCGACAGACCAGTGCAGCGGCATCGCCTAGATGCGAGTACGCCAGCGATCAACTGATAGATCCGTTGTTATGACAACAAAATCAGCTGTTTAGATTGGGTTCAAGTGTGGCAGACTGAGTTTTGTCATTGCAGATGATCCCAAGCCGTTAATTAGTGGGTTGCTGCGATTGAGGTTGATGCTTCTCTGGAGTTTATAATAACCCCTGTGTTGGTAATTTTTCTAGCGTGGTTAGAAGTATATCTCGCTTTTGTCGTTAAGCAGTTTTCCTCGTTAGTATCAAACCCATTTCCGGTATCGAAAGAAGCTTTTCAACGCAAAGTAGGTAAATACTTGCCATCCTATCCTCTCACCTGTTCTTGGTTTGCTTGCATCTTCCGAGAGAGACATGTTGCAACTTACAAGCTGAAAAAACCGCAGCCGATGTGGCCCAAATCCACCGAAGATCAGCAAATATGGCAACCGCAGTTTATCCCAAGCAGTCTGTCGACCTTGCGTCAAGGTCGCTGGTGCGCCGAGCGGAAAAAGTTGAGAAAATCCAACATTGTCCGCTTGGAAAACGCCAGCGTTTTGTAGGACTCGGCAGACAGCTGACGCAAGGCCGGCGCAATGGCAGAATTGGCGGACTCATTGGGCCCCATGCTAGCTTTGCGTCGATTCCGACAGTGCGTCGAGATTACGCTAGGTGTGAACAGTCCATAATTCAGAACCGCAGCATCTCAGAAATCCCAATGCTTCAAAAATCCAATATTGCTAAGCCCAGAATTCATTAACACGCGCACTGGAGGGTGGGGGGGGGGAGAAATCCGCTCACCCATCCGGTTTTTCGTACATAACTCCAGATTTTGCCGGTCGATATACGCCATTTTTTGCGTACCTGCTTAAAAATGACCGGCGCGTCGTTTAAAGCAAGAGAAAGGGTAATCGGCCGAACATTTTTCGAGTTAGGGGCCGTTAAATGCAAAACAATTTCGTAGCGCCAGACCACACAAATCGGCGCTGGTGCGCTTCCCGTATATCCGTAAAAGGAAATTATTATTGGCAACATTGGCGACTTGTTTGATGTATATTGTTATGCTATATAGTTTCAAGGTCATATTAGGTCACCGAGGTCAAGTCAGGACAAGTTCATGACAGGTTAATGGAACCAAACTTGGTCCACTGGAATGTTGTCATGAATGCACTACTGTTTGTCATTGTGGACCTAAGCGTTTCCATACTTTATTCATGTACTTCACTCCTTTCTTCGCGAAGCCGATTGCGCCGAGCTGCCCAACGGAGCAGTCAGTCGGGAGGCCCGGCTCCGGTAACTGGAACAGGTAACTGACCTGATAAAGTGCTGCTGTATAGGTGACCTGAGGTCAAATGTCGGGTCTAACATCTGTATTGCATCATTAGTAATGTCCAAAACATCATTGATGCCCATTTTGGAGCATTTAAACATAATCACAGCGATCCATAACAAAGACATTGAAGCCACGCAAAACAAGAAAAAATTGACAAATGTGACCTCATTTGACCTTGACGATATTGACCTAAGGTCATGAAATTTGCACACAATAGAGTTCACTATCGTACCCATTCACCCTGTCAATTTCGTTCCTCCAGCTTTAATAGGAGCCGAGATTTTAAGGGGGCGGAATCCGCCCCCCTTCAGTGCGCGAAATTTTCAGAGGCCCTCCAGGGCGCGTGTTAAATCCCTGAAGATTTTAACTATGGCATGCTTCAAAACCCAGAAAACAGCTGGTGCGTTCCACGACAGATCGACCAAGAATTTTCAAATTTTACACCCCACAAATTTGTATTGGGACCAAAATTGGTGTACAGGGTAGTCATGTGCTCCGAACGCGTCTGAACAAGTTTTAGCCCGATCCGACTAAAGGTTTCGGGGTTATAGCCTCCGGCACTATTTTTAGGTTACACAACAAGGGTATCTTTGGCGATAGATATCTCATCGATGGTGAAGAGAAAGTGTGACACATTATACATCGTTGAGAATACAAATTACTAAAGAAAACACACCCGTGATACAATATCAACGTTTCTCACGTTTGACCTCGTGACCCCATGGCCTTGTGACCTCGTGACCTTCTGTGACCCCTAGCCCATTGAAATTGATAAACTTGATGGCAGAAATACAACCAGGCATGATTTGTCTGCCGTATACAAAATATAACAAAGTGTTTTGCTTTTAAATATCTCATATAGGCGTCCGTTTTTGATGGTTTCTATGATTTTCCGGTTTTCGGAACGGACGTATTTGTGGTAAGTTGTGTCCCATTGCAAAACTACCGGGGATCGAGCAATGAAATACAAATGGGTGACATAAAAACGTTTGCTTTGCACAAAATATTAATTACTAATTGATGTAAGTCTTATAGTTTGCCTTAATAAACTTCACAAATTTCAAGGTCACCCATTACCGATAGGTTGGGTATTGTAATTTATGGGCACATCGACTGCGTCGATCATGCAGCGCCCATATCATCGTTAGTCAAACAATGGCATATGCACGAAGATTAGTCGACGAGACAACTGCATGTGAAGGGGTCGATGTACGTGTGACATGCCGTGCTACGATCCTCATTTTGTCAGGTGTAAAAGCGAGTTAATGAGGAGCATAAATGGGAGAAAACTTTATTTCTGATAAGAAGCAGAAGAGGCGTCCCGATTAATCAATTGATAACTCGTCCCCTAATACTTCCCTGAGGGAGAGCGTGGTACGTCCAAAGTGACGCCTTCGCTCATGGATAACTCGGCTGCAGGCAATCAGTACGTGCCACACTGACAGTGCAGCATGGTATCTTGGACACAGCGGACTGCCACCGCCGGTCAGAAGGTATTACCGACAGGTCATCCATAGGCTTATCTTCGTGTGACGACGTAATTTTACTTCGGAACATCTGGTGGTATGGTAATTGAAACATCTGATCATGCTGGCCTCACAAAAGGAAGTACAATTATGCTTTCATTCTGCCTGCAGGCATCATTTGCATGGACGTACGTCCATCATGGACCCTATCGTAATGCAAACACAGGCGGTTTTGCCACGGTTTACACAGCGTGTCCCGGAAAACATCGACATTTTCACAAGCTTCCTGTGGTTTCATTGTGAACGTTGTGGGCACTCCCTGCATATTTTACATTACTGCACTGGACTAAGCAGCGCACAATCGAAAAACGATGGGATAGAACAACGAAATAAACATCAGATGATGATAATCTATTTTCCCAACTTACACATTTGTAGTTCTCCAATGCAGCTCTTGTAGCTTCCTTAACAAGGGTTGAACATTTTATGATAACCATAGTGTCGTAGCTTATTTCCGTGTAGCGCCGTAATTTTACTTCCGAGCATCTGGTGGTTGCTTACAACACGTACTGAATGACATCAAACATGACAACGACGCAGTCTGACCATATTCGACCATCACAAGAATTAAAATTATGTTTTCTTTCCACCTGCAGATCATCATTTTTATGGACGTACAGTCGAACACCTATTGCAAGCCACGCTTTGCTGTCACAGTGCACGTAGGCAGGGCCTGGAAACATAATTTTCACAACCTTCATGTGACTTCATTATTCACGTTCTTGGGACACTGCTCATGTGGACATCCCGCATGGAAGACTGTGCTGCACAATGGTACATATATTAGGAAAATGAAAGCAGATTAAACCTGTCGATTTGCCTTTGATAACCAAATCGTTACAAATAAGTTCGCCGAAACCGAATTTTGGGTGTGAACATGGCATCTGGGGAGGTGTGCGTAGTAGCAATTGCCAGAATATTCTCGGAAATTCCGGAAAAAGTTCAACGTTCAAGGTATTTTTGCGCGATGGGTGAGATAAGACGTTTTCAGGCCGTTTCCTGTTACTTCTGGTGACTGCAACGCCTTGTAGGGCATCAAATCTGGTAATAAAAGCGGGGCAAACAGCTTGAATTTCTGGAAATAGCTTTTTGAGATAGTAAATATCAATTGACAGATGATGTTAAGACGGCTTCTGGAAGAACTCGTCCTGGCGCATCGCTTTGGTCAAGGATATTTGTTTATAATCTGTAAAAGTTTTTTACGAGTTAATTTTGAAATTGCATGTGCATTCAGAAATTTGTAGAACTTTGAATATGACATATTTGGGGGACTTCTAAACAGGTACAGATAGCCAGTAGCCAAGGGAGCATATTTTCCTTGATGGAAAGCTAATTTTGAGTTCAAACATTTCTGCCAACATGAATTTTACATAATTGCCGATTTTGGCATGTTTTGGTCTTCTAAGCCTGCCAGAGGTCTGAATTTTGTTTGCATCAAATTTCCCTTCGGTGTATCCTTTTCATTCCTCTCATTTCTGACGCTGATTGTGAGAACAAAAAATATTCAAAAATCGGAGGTTTTAAAAAAAATAGGTTGAAAACTTTCAAATTGGAAATTTCACAGATAAAGCCACACCTCTGGTAATGTGAGGATGCTCACGTTTTCAATTTCAATTTCAAATTTCAATTTCAAATTTCAATTTCAAATTTCAATTTCAAATTTCAATTTCAAATTTCAATTTCAAATTTCAATTTCAAATTTCAATTTCAAATTTCAATTTCAAATTTCAATTTCAAATTTCAATTTCAAATTTCAATTTCAAATTTCAAATTTCAATTTCAAATTTCAATTTCAAATTTCAATTTCAAATTTCAATTTCAAATTTCAATTTCAAATTTCAATTTCAAATTTCAATTTCAAATTTCAATTTCAAATTTCAATTTCAAATTTCAATTTCAAATTTCAATTTCAAATTTCAATTTCAAATTTCAATTTCAAATTTCAATTTCAAATTTCAATTTCAAATTTCAATTTCAAATTTCAATTTCAAATTTCAATTTCAAATTTCAATTTCAAATTTCAATTTCAAATTTCAATTTCAAATTTCAAATTCAATTTCAATTTCAATTTCAATTTCAACTCACTGATACTTCAGCAACATTTTTCCTTGTTATTCGCTTTGTATGGCGACGATAAAAATCGACACAAAACTTGTATCTTGTATATCACTTGTATATCACAATTACTTGTAGTGTGTATGTATGTCGAAGAAAAATCACGTCCTCTTTCTACCAGGCGTTTTCGAAAACTGATTCGTACACTGCTCCAGCTCTGCCAAACATGTTATCGTTTCCTTCCCGATGTCAACCCCTCTGTTGTCCATCGGCATCAACGCCGGCGCCTTTATCTCCCTCGGAACCGCCACCAGGCTGGAGAGTATTGAGCTATGTACGGATGGGGAGTACGGATATATGTACGAAGTACGGATGGGGTGGGAGGGAAGACATACGCGAGACAAGCACCTCGACTTGTATTTGCGTTTAACACATAGTCATCAGCAGTCCACAGACACGCAATGCTTTTTTCTTCAGCACAAAATGATAAACCTGCCTGACACTTAATCGCTGACACAAAGTGATCCTTATGTTTGTTATATGCACCTACCTACCGCGCCAGATGCAATGTGTAGGTAATTTAACCTGATTTAATAGGATCGGGTTGCCTTGTTCCCATGTTTTATGTTATTCAATACATATCAGTTGTTCCGAAGTACAATTGCGTCACTACGCATAAATAAACCCATGGGTAACCTATCGAAACTGGTGACCTTGAAATTCGTCATGGTTTTTAAAGAAAACTATGATATCTACACCAAAAAGGTAAGAATGTGTTTTTCTTCGAAAAAAAGTTTTCCAATCATATGTCCGTATGACATTGTTCTACCTCATGTAGTTTTCCAATGGAAGAAAGCTTACACGAAATCCGGCCTTACCGGGAAACCAAAAATTGCAAGTCAAGCAAGTCATGACAATTGCAAGTCATGAAGAGCGGACGGCTATATCAGATATTTATAAGAACACCTTTAAATTGTTTGGTCAGCGAAATCATGCCCACGTTTATTTCCGCCGTCAAAGTTGTTAATTTCGATGGGTTTGGGGTCACGGGAGGTCACGAGGCTACGAGGCCATAAGGTCAAGTGGTCAAATGTTTCAGAAAATACTGATATTGTATCTCGGGAATGTTTCAGTCGGTCCTTTTGCTTCAGAAATATATATAATTTGCAACAATTTCCACTTTTTATTGATGATATATCCATCGCCAAACCAACCCATGTTATTTGACCTCAAAATAATACCGGAGGCTATAGCTAAAAAACCGTTGGTCGCATCAGGCTGAAAATTGCACAGCCGCCCTGTGAGAAAATTTTTGTCTCAATCAAAATGTATGGGGTGAAGTGCATTGGACGATCTGTCGTGGACCGCACCAGCTGACAACGACCGCACAACGATCATGATAAAGCAGACGAGTTGAGGCCTTATCGAGGTGCGAAATGTGCGTCGAAGCTCCTAGAGTACCATGCAGACGGGGAATAACAGGCTTGACATCGCAAACTTGGTCCATGTATGCTTCCTCCCTACCTCTCAGCAGCCATCTGTGCGTGTTTTTATTTTAGTATTACAGACGGTGGAGAGGTACGGGGATCATGCCCGCACCATTTCCATTCTTCAAATGATCAGCTTCTATAATTTTCGTTATCGGCGCACCACCAGTCAGTGCCAGCCGTTTCGGCCAGCTCTGTTACTTATTCACTTTTTTGCACGGCATTGTCAAGGCTTAGTCTGAATGGTGATGTGGTTCACGATTGTCTGCCTGATTGCCTGCATATTCAGCTAAACGAGGGATTTTGAAGCATTCAGGATTTGGAAGCGTTGGGTATTTGGCGGAATTTCGAGTATTAGCAAATCGGGGATTTGAAGCATCGGAGTACTTCCGCCTTTCAAATTGGTGATGTTGAAACACCACTGTTGTGAATCCGCTCAACGGAGGATGTATTGCCCTTTCGAGGGCTTCGACTCTGGTGCGACGACAGGTGCGAGTCTCCGATGTTACCGGAACTAATGTCGACGACAGGTGTGGGTCTCCGATGTTACCGGGACTAATGTCGACGACAGGTGTGAGTCTCCGATGTTACCGGGACTAATGTCGACGACAGGTGCGAGTCTCCGATGTTACCGGGACTAATGTCGACGACAGGTGTGGGTCTCCGATGTTACCGGGACTAATGTCGACGACAGGTGCGAGTCTCCGATGTTACCGGGACTAATATCGACGTCAGGCGGCTACACTTTATGATGGGCTAAGTTAACGTGTTAAACTCTGTCTGTGTTTGCTTTCTCATTGCTTTGCGATGTATAGTTGCAAAGGTGCAGCCTCGCATAGTTGTTTTTGTCGATCATGGTCGTGCCAGGTGCCAGCTCACAGGGTCTGTTTACAGGCTGCCTGCAGCTTTCCTTGAGTATAGGGGGATTTCAACACAGCAGGGATGGGAGACAGAGCTAGACGTCCAGACAAATTAGAAGGAAGTTTCATGACTTGTTTTGAGGAAAATTTATTTCAGTTGATACATGAACCTACAAGGACAAATGAAATGTTAGATCTGGTGCTTAAAATGTGGAAAATATTGTGAAAATGTGAACATAGGTGAGACCTAGGCCTGGACAATATCAATCAGCTGCTGGGGTGTAGCTTAGCTACATATATGACGCATGTAGCGATTGTGGTCGATATAAATTTTGTATCTGTGCGCGCGCCAAGTTTACCAATTACAGTGCATAATTGTTATGACAATACAAATAATAGCTTTCTTGGAACGCAACTCTATATAACACAGCTGTATCTATAGACGATTATAAAAACGCAACCATATGATATTAAGTAAAATAGAATCCCAAATTGGTCTAATAAGTTTCGGCATGGCCCTTCTTCAGAGTCAGAGCATAAACACAGAAACATTTTACGCACAGGATTTGTAGCGCATGCTTGATGTATCAGGCCGTCTACCAATATTGACGGAAGGGTTTTAATCCTCACCTAAGTCCAAGTATGGGCCATATTTAAATACCAACATGACAATGGACATTGGAACAAGTGCATGTGATGCGACCCTAACAGAGTAATAATGTTCGTGGCTTCCCTACACAACTTCCCTAAGGATCTCCTTATACATCTTTGCACACACGCACACACACACACACACACACACACACACACACACACACACACACACATACCCCCCACACACACACATATATATATATATAAATATGTATATATATATATATATATATATATATATATATATATATATATATATATATATATATATATATATATGTGTGTGTGTGTGTGTGTGTGTGTGTGTGTATGTGTGTGTGTGTGTGTGTGTGTGTGTGTACATGATACGTCAATGTCTACTGTACTCGAAGTGTTCGCGTATGTGGATGAACGAGTGAGTGAATATGTCAGTGAGTGAATGGGTGAGTAAGTGTATGAGTGAGTGGCGAGTTAGTGAGTGAGTGCGTACCTGGGTGAGTGAGTGAATTCCTGGGTGAATGATGGGGTGAATGGTTGGGACGGTGGGTGATTTCGGAGTGAATAAGTCGCGAGTGCAGGTGACGTATGCGCAGTGTCATGCTGTATAGTGAGCTGGTTTTATGAGGGTCCATGAAGCTGCCA
This sequence comes from Ashinkailepas kermadecensis, assembly GCA_034440615.1. NCBI lineage: Eukaryota > Metazoa > Arthropoda > Thecostraca > Neolepadidae > Ashinkailepas > Ashinkailepas kermadecensis. The sequence goes on from JAOTOM010004995.1 coordinate 323,854, forward strand.
TTGTGTTTAGGGGAGACTTTTGGCTCCTGATTACAATGGATTCTGCAATTTTCAGTTCTGCCATGTCCTTACAAATCAATAAGATTGTGATGATGAGCGTCGCTGGAGTGATGGTGTCTTAGGGGTGATTTGTGGCGATATGCTCTCCAAAATGGGTGTTTTTCGTTTTGTTCTTTGCGTCTCTGATGTGCTCCATGTATCTGTCCCTAACCATGTGTGTTGTTCCCCAATATAAGCTATGGGTGCTGTCCCTAATGTGCAAAGCTCGCACTTTGTTTTGTACACCACATTTCTGGTGTGACATCTATCTTTGAGACCGGCCAGACAGCATTAGCACGCTCTAGTGCCTGCAGGGCATGGTGGAGGGTCGAGGGCAGATTTAGTCAATGTTTCCGAAAGTGTCTTGCTGCTTTTCCAGGCTACGCGCATTGAGAGTGTGGACCTAGTGATGACTGTAGCTACTTTTTTGGTCAGATAATCATCGACAAATGGCAAACTGATGTATGCGGTGTCTGCAGATCCATGTGAGCTGGAAGCGTTTGTATCGTTTGTGTTAAATTGCCTCGCGACATCTGCATTTATCATTGCGTGTCAATACTCGAAATTTTGTTTTCTGTGTCATGCTATTAGGATAGCCATTGGATTCGAAAAGAGCTACGATTTTTTCCATACCTCTTTTTGGGCGGCCTTATCAGGACTGAGACGCATTGCTTTCAGCAATTGAGCATACAGAACGGAACTTTTAGTTTGGATAGGGTGAGCAGATTTGTATGATAAGATAATGGGAGCTGCCATCGGTTTACTGAACAGTTATGTTGTATAGGTCAAGTCACCGTTGACCGTTAGAAGTGTGTCGAGGAAGGAAATTTGGTCGTCGGTAGACTGATTGCCTTCTCGAATGGTACATTTTAGCCTGCGATAGAAGAGGTTCATATCTGCAAAACATATGTTCAGAGTATAAGCCTTGAGTCCATATGTCGAAAATGTCATCTATATATCTCAAGTAGATGGCTGGTCGATGCGGTGTTGAGGTCAGTAGTAATGTTTCGATGGCGTTCATAAAGATCACTGCTAAAAATGGTGCGATACAGCTTCCCATAGCTATGCCATTTTGTTGCCGGTAATATTTTTGTTCGAAACGAACGAAGTTGTTGTGAAGGCAATAAGTCAACAATTTTTTTTCCTCGATATCATCGAGATTCAGTCCGAACGCTTCAATCTTCGCAAGGTGAGTGTTGAAAAGATTCATGGCAGCAGAAATAGTTTCTTGTGTCTACAAGAATGTTTACGTAAAGATTCACTACATATATTGTAAAGGCAATTGCCCCTCGCGATAGTATGTTTGGAAATTGTTCGCGAAGTTAAATAAGATAATCTTGCGTGTCTTTTAGATGGGCTGGTACAAAGATCAGAAGCTGGAAAACTGGATCAGAAGCTGGAAACAGAAGCTGGATTTTTTTTAGGAACAAAGTCAGTTTATCTAAATGGTCGCCACATGCCGAAACTATAGGGTTGAGTGGCACATAAGGCTCGTGGGTTTTAGGGAGGCCATAGAGATCTGTTGTGCTTGTGGATTTTTGGTTTGATAGCTTTGACAATTCCAAAGAATACATCCCCAATTTCAAAAGATACGTTAACAATTCCAAAGAATACATCCCCAATTCCAAAGAATACATTCCCAATTCCAAAGAATACATCCCCAATTCGAAAAAAATACACCACCAATTCCAAATAATACATCTCCAATTCCAAAGAATACATCCACCAACATTCCCAACACTCATCAATGTCTATCAGATATTGATCTATCTAGCCCAATTCACCCGATATCGTGAAACACATGTGACTTAATTGCCCTACCAACAATTTTCAGACTCCATCTATGCCTGCTTAGGGGGCCTGTACAGCGCACACCTACTTAGCATAAATATCACCCAATCCACCACTACTGAGAACTAAAAAAAAACGATTTTGCATCCTAAAAATGTTGCCCACCCTATTTTAAAATGCATTCAATGAGAAGCTCCCTACAACATCAGCAGGCAGACTTTTCCACTGATCAACAATACCTTGACTGAAGACCTGTTGTCGCTTAACTGTCCTACAACTTGATTCGTCTAACCTGAATTGATGACCCCTATGTGATAGTCTAAATAGAAGAACATCATTCAGATTGCCCTGATCTAGCCATTCAATAATTTTATACACTTCAATCATATCACATTTTAATCTCCTATACTTGAGTAAGTATATATCTAATGCCATAAGTTTTTCCCCATATTTTAAGTCTCCTAGTTCACTGATGAGTCTAGTGGCTTTGCGCTGCACTCTTTCTAGCATATCTATATTTTTTTGTTCGAATTGGGGGCTCCATGCCTGTACAGAATATTCTTAGTGGGGTCGCACATAGGCCGATCACAGTATCCTCATCACTTTCTTGCTCTTCCTGAAATACGACGTTAACACGGGCACTGGAGGGGGGGGGGGCGAAATCCGCCCACTCCTCCGGTTTTTCGCATATAACTGCAGATTTGACCGGTCGATATACGCGATTTTCGGTGTACCTGCTTAGAAATGAACGGCGCGTCGTTTACAGTAAGAAAAATGGGAATCGTCCCAAAATGTTTCCAGTTACGGGCCGCTAAAGTAAAAAAATGTTATAGCGCCAGACCACAAAAATCGGCGCTAATGCGCTTCCAGTATACTGACAAAAGGGAAGTGTTCTAGGCAACACTAGCGACTCGTTTGATGCATATTGATATGCTGTATAGTTTCAAGGTCATGTTAGGTCACCAAGGTCAAGTCAGGTCAAGTTCATGACAGGTTAATGGAACCAAACTTGATCAACTGGAATGTTGCCATAAATGCACTACTGGTTGTCATTTGTACTGTTTGTCATTGCGTTTCCATACTTTATTCATGTACTTCACTCCCTTCTTCACGAAGCCGATTGCTCCGAGCTTCCCGACGGAGCAGTCGGGCGGGCGGCCGGTTCCGGTAACTGGAACAGGTAACTGACCTGATAAAGTGGTGCTATATAGGTGACCTGAGGTCAAATGTCGGGTCTAGCATCTGCATTGCATCATTAGTAATGTCCAAAACATCATTGATGCCCATTTTTGAGCATTTAAACACAATCACAGCGATCCATAACGATGACAAGCCAAGCCACGCAAAACCGGAAAATTTTGCCAATCTGACCTCATTTGACCTTGAAGATATTGACTTAAGGTTACGGAAATTGCACACAATAGAGTTCACTACCGTGCCCATCCACCCTGCGAATTTCGTTCCTCCAGCTTTACTAGGAGCCGAGATCTTAGGGGGGGCGGAATCCGCCCCCCCCCCTCCAGTGCGCGTAATTCTCAGAGGCCCTCCAGGGCGCGTGTTAAGCTGACAAGACTAGGGAGCTCCTTAGCCGATCTTGGCTCTGGCCACTCGGCACTGTGGCCATCCTCTCATTGTCAGCGGACATGCCATCATTCGTAATCACATTTCCCAGAAAGTGCACCTGCCTCTTTAAGAACTTACACTTAGCCAGGTTCAACGGGAAACCCGCTTCCCCGAGGCGCAACAGAACTGCACCGAGTGCCCGCAACCCAAATTCGATCGTATTCCCATGTATAATAAATGTGTCAAAATAATGAATACAGACGTCAGGTTCGACCCTATCCAGACGCTTTGCAGTTCATCAGCTTTGCACAAGCAAATGGATCTGAATTCAGACCAAAGCAAAGCCTGAAGTCTCCAAGTACCAAAACGTAGTAATTCGTCGTAATTATGGTCTTATTCTGGTCAAGATGAATATCGATCCAGTGGTAGGCCATATCTATGTGAAGGACAAATAAAAATGGGTAACCGGTCAGCGCGTTCAGCCTACCATCGATACGCCGAATTGGAAAAGCTGGCCACTTGGAGATGAAGTTGAGGCGTCTCGTATCGGCAAAGATCACGAGACCACGTGATGCGTTTCCAACGCTGCAGACGGGAGGCCACAAACTACCGATGGACTCCGCCAGTGTGCCAGATGCACCAGCTTGTGGACTTGTGCTGGTGCCTGAGGTGAGTGGCATGCGACGCCTACTGTGTGTGGTAGGACCCCGCCCACCAGTACTGACAGTGTGAGTGAGCAGTAATAACGCCTACTGTGTGTGGTAGGACCCCGCCCACCAGTACTGACAGTGTGAGTGAGCAGTGATGGCAGACCGATGACGCCATCAAGCATGCGTTAGTGTCTCACCAGCACTGAAATCAGAGCATGACGTTGACCGTCTGTCATATTTGTCCCGGACAAAACGACTCAACCACCGATATTCACGCTGCATGCCGTCCATCTCCTTAAGGAAACGACTCTTCTCGCAGCGCTGACCTTAAGCTCATCCAGCTCGGAATGCTCTAGGGGTGGGGACGTATTCAATTGTGACATTCCTGACCAACACAGGCAGAGATGCCTAGCTTAGCCGTCTCCACTGTCCGAGTGGGACCAAACCGACTGTGGCTAGACTGCCGGATTTGAATAGATTTGGACATGGTGACCACAAAGCGGCACCCTGTTGAGCGGTAACGGCGAAAGGGTCCCACCGACTCGGTAGGTGTCCATCAGTGTGTGGGGTGCCGGGATGAGGAGACCGCAAGAGGGGAGGGGAGAAATACCAGCTCGACTTGGTGTGACCAGGCATGTGAGGGGATAACCGATGGTATGACCACGGATAATAGTAGACGGATGGGAAGCTCCCCGGAATCGGCGACCAAGGACGGGCTATTGCCACCTAGCGGTGGGAGGCCGAAGCTAATCCTGACCAGGATATTGTTTGAATCCAACGGAACATTCCCGAGTTGGAGAGTAACGCGTCGTTTAGTTTCAGCCAGTTTCCGCTTTTTTGAGAAGCTAGGAATCGTGATCCTGCTGCATGAAGCCCTCTGGCGGAAAGGAATTAATTAAGAACATATATGCCTCCATTTCTTTGTTTCAGTGGACCTTTAAACGCCTGGCGTGGTGTACTACGTTTATGGCGAGTTGTGTGTGTTTTTGGAAGTAACTTATGCGTTTTGGATCAAGTGAAGCATATAATTCTCCATTGCATTGCCCAGTTATTTACTCTAAATCACGAGGAAATCTCAATCAGTGGTATTTAGTCTGTTTGAGCTTTTGTTTGGCTTGAAGCATCGGTTAAACGGGGCGCCGTGAATGTACCCATTTTCACCTTCATATGCAGCTCTGAAACTAAGGGTTTTGGCTGGAGGATGTCCGATTTGAGGCTGAGGCGCAGTCTAAAGGAGGAATTATCTGACACGAAAAATATTGCAATCTTTACCTAAGGTACATGGCTCAATATTTTGAAAGGTTACCAATGTTTTGGGTTGGTAATATGTGCCATGTATTCAAAAGTCATGCAGGTTTGTCATAATGATTTAGTAAGAAAAAGTAATTATGGGGTACAAAAGTTAAATGTTATTGCTATCCTTGCACACAGTACATGTTTCTTTCTGTCTGTGTTGATTTGGTTTGTAAGTAATTATATAGTTGCAATTTTGCCATATAACATACAACTTTCCATCTCCTGTATTAGGCACGTGCTCATGATACATTTAATTGCTTATTTTTCATTATTGTATGCTATCTGGTCCATCATATCATAGCACATGCTATCATATGATATATGTATATGATATATCATATGCTTGTATGTCATGTAGGTAGGAAAACTACCATTTCCTGTTGCAAATGCCTCCTCATAATTTTGCATTCGATCTCTTACTTGGAAGAGGCACCCTCATCTATCAGATCTGGACCAAAATTGTTGTATGGGGTTATCCTATGTCCTGAATCCACCTGTGTAAAGTTTACTTCGATCAGGTCAGCGGTTCAGGAGTTATAGCCTGGGGAATTTCTGGAAGGTCACTCTGCAATGGTCATGCTCGGTGGTCGACAACTATGTTAAATATCATTCAAAATATAAATATCCAAACATTTTTCAATTCGCAAAGGTGAATAGAATCCAATTCCGTAATATTTTATATGTGATAAATTATGAAAAAGTTATTCCATGACCTTAGGTCACGTGACCTCCGGTGACCTCGATGCCCGTTAATTTTTTTTACTGGTAGCATGGAAGGACCATATTTTTGCTTGACATACCGGACAAAAATAGCGTCTTTGTTACAAATGCTCGCTTGGAGAGGGCAAACGTTGCCATATTTCAAGCTTTTCGTAGATTGAGCTTCTAACTCGGCCGGGCCGGGCTGTCGGCGGAGTCCAAGCCGAGAAAGGACCCCTGACCTGATGGACAGGGTCCAGGCGTTTGAAAAGGGCCCTCCGGCTTGTCGGAAAAGGCCCTGGGTCGTCAAAGAGGGCCCATGAAATGACGGAGGGGTCCTAGTTGCCGAAGAGGACCTTTGGCTGTCAGAAAAGGCCCTTTGGCCGACGGATGGAGCCCAAGCCGTACAAGGCCCCTGTCCTGATGGAGGGACCCAAGCTGTTGAAATAGGGCCTCCGGCCTGACAGAGAAGGCTCTGGATCATTAAGAAGGGGTCTGCCTTGAAGGAGAGGACCCCGGGCCCTTGGAGAGGCCCGTGGAGGTGGGGTGGGGTCTGCTACACACTAGTGGCATTTCCAAGGGATGAAGAGGTACTCGCCCCCTGCCGAGTCCAATGGCTCCTGCCAAGTCCAATAACCTAAGGCTTAGCACTCAGGGAGCTCTGTTAGCCTTTAAGGGCCCTCTGAAGCTGCTAGGGACTATTCCTAGATATCGACGGCTCTTGTGATTTCAAGAACATTCCAGTCTGAGGCTGGCCCCCGGTATTCCTCGCCTCAATTGCCGGCCAACAGGGAATTTTGTAGCTCTCGGGGGGGGGGACTTTGGTCATGCATTAGGGGCCGGTCTCAACAACAGAAGAATCCTAGTTCAGTCCTCTGACTCTCATGAGGTCTTCTGCATCATTCAGGGTCCTCTCCTGCTTGTAGGGGCCCATCACAGTTCTCAATAGTCCTGTATAGCTCTCAACTCGGGGAATTTCAGATCTGAGATGGGCCCTCACTAGTCCTCTTCAGCTCTCAGGTTCCTGTTCATCCCTCAGGGGCCTTTTCAAACCAAAAGAGCATCTCAGCCTTCTCAGACCCTCACGTGTCCTGTTTATTCCTCAGTTGGTAGGGGCCATTTCCACCTGAGACTGCTCTCTCGAGCTGATATAGGCATTCCAGCTCTCGGGCGAATCCTCTCTTGTCTTCAAGGCCCTTGCTAGCCCTGAGAGTGGACGTCTTCAGGTTTCAAGGGCACTTTCCACATAAGCTATTAGATGCATTTAAACTTGTCCTCGTTTATATTTCTGCCTCTCAGGGCGGTCGCTTGGAGGGCTCCATTGGACTCGGCAGGGGGCGGGTACCCCTTCACCCTTCGGAAACGCCACTACTGTGTAGCAGCTCGCCCCCCCCCCTCCATGGGCCCCTCCAAGGGCCCGGGGTCCTCTCGGTCAAGGCAGGACCCCCTCCTTAATGATTCAGAGCCTCCTCTGTCAGTCCGGAGGCCCTATTTCAACAGTTTTGGTCCTTCCATCAGGTCAGGGGCCCTTGTACGGCTTAGGCCCCATCCATTGGCTAAAGGGCATTTTCTGACGGCCCGAGGTCCTCTTCGGCAACTAGGACCCCGTTCGTCATTTCAGGGGCCCACTTTGACGACCCAGAGCCTTTTCCGACAAGCCCGAGGGCCCTTTTCAAACGCTTGGACCCTGTCCATCAGGTCAGGGGCCATTTCTCGGTTTGGGCTCCGCCGACATCCCGGCCCGGCCGAGTTAGAAGCTCAATCTACGAAAAGCTTGAAATATGGCAAAGTTTTCACTCTACAAGCGAGCATTTGTAACAAAAACGCAATTTTGTATGTGCTATATGTCAAGCAAAAAAATATGGTCCTTCCATGGGATAACTTAAAAACAAAACAAATATATTTTCACGGGCATCGAGGTCACCGGAGGTCACGTGACCTGAGGTCATGGGATAACCTTTTAATCATTTATCACAGATAAGAAATGTTGTCGTCATTGGATTCCTTGGACCTTTGCGAGCTCAAAAATGTCTGGATATTTATATTTTGAATGATATTTAACATACTTATCGACCACCGAACACAACCTTACAGCGTGACCTTCCAGAAATGCCCGAGGCTATAACTCCTGAGCCATTGACCTGATCGAAATAAAATCATAGCAGATAAATTCAGGGCATAAGATAACCCTGTACACCAATTTTGCTCAAAATCTGAGACATGAGGGTGGACAATCAACCCTTTGCCCGATCGATTTGTACTGGAATTCCCCAGGTCAGAAATGTTCTACTCTGAGTAAATACTTACCTAGCAACATCCACATAACTGGTGTTGCAGCACCAATCATTGTCCAACATGAATGTTAAGGAAAGCAGGATGCGAATTTAAAAAATGTCTGGATATTTATATTTTGAATTATATTTAACATAGTTATCGACCACCGAACATAACCTTGCAGCGTTACCTTCCAGAAATGCCTGAGGCTATAACTGCTGAGCCATTGACCTGATGGAAATAAAATTATAGCAGATGGATTCAGGGCATAAGATAACCCTTCAAGGCCTCAAAGGCCTACGGCCTAAGGCCTAAAGCTTCAAAACAATCGGCTCCAGAGCGTAGCTTCCATCGGCTCTCTGCTCAGGCTGAAAGGTTAGTCCGGCAGTTTAAGACCTGAGTGTATTATAGACTCATTTATTAGATAATGTAAGGTTTGTTGTCTTTGAAAACTTACAAAAAAAACTATAGCAATGCGTTTATTACATGTGGTATGTATTTTCTGAACCTCCATGATCATGCACAGTGGCTATTCAGTGTTTGCATTGAGCAAGTGCACATAGCAGTTAAAGGTCACAAATGATGTACCCATCAATAATGAATGCTAAAATTATTGAAACTGTACATGAAACACACAAGCGCATACATGGACTTAACACATATGCATAACACATAACACATGTACCTAGTGCTTTGTGCTTCGTGATGGTTAGAGATATTCCCTCCCATTACTATCCGCCCTCCCATTATTCATTTTTTGTTTTTGGTCCTGTAATGGAAAAATAATTGTGCACCATAGTTCTGGAAGGCTGTGCCTGCACTGCAGCACTTTTTATATACGACCAGATATTACCTCTAAGTTGACCTTGGATCGAAAAGTACTGCACCACTTCCTTCTTAGAATCCACCCAATCTTTCCAATGCCGTTTTCCGCATCTCGCTATCGTGCTCCAATCCGTAGATAGCAAGGGGTGGGGTGGGATTAGGTACCTACCCCGGCCGGGCGAAGTTGGAGCGGAGGCCCGGCCGTGCGAGGGTTAATTTGAGGACACTGATTTGAAGAATATCTTCAAACCCTATTTTCCATTTTATTTCACCAATTTTCTTCAAAACCCATTATTCATGTGCTCACTTCTTGTTTCACAGGTCCAGGAGATGGGTCCAGCTTTGTCGCCGTGCTGACCTTGTGGGGAAGACTGCTGAATACCTCAACAAAACATCAGGTCGTGCTCTACCCATTTTGAGCCATCACAGTTTCACTACAACAGCGAGCAGCTCAAGAGAAACGCAGGGCCAACTTTGTTTGATGTTCCACATCCACCAAAAGCTGTAACTCTAAAGAGGCGCTGGATCGTCCAGAAACATGAGAGTAAGAAAGGTGAGCTGTGTGGCTTCTGGTTGCATACGTAGCTTCACGTTTGATGCAAATTATGAGTAATACCTGTCGATAGCTCATAGCTGCATGCATGTTGTGTGCTTTAAATTATTAGGCATTGCACGTAATTTGTATTTTCGAAAAGCTTTGCCTGACTTCCAGATGCTTTTAACATATAATCGAGAAGGCCTGTCCTCACTCCTCAGTGTCCCCCAAATGCATGAGAATGCCCAACTACCTGAGCCATAAATATCCTGCTGACGGCCGGATAATACCAACTATCCAGCTGGATAGTTTATCCGTTGAATCTCTGGCGAAACATGTTAGCATCAGCAGCACCATTTTCAACAGCAAAGTTTCGTCAAAACTATTCAGACTGGATCGTCCATTGGGCTCATTAACCTTTCCAGATTGCCCGTAGAAAATCAGGAGTCCTGGCTGACCGAACCCGGATTATCCTTGCCGATCTATGGCGCCAGTATTGTCGTAGTCATGCATTTCAGTCGGGCGCAAATCGGACCAAGAGGTACCAGGGAATTTTTTGGCAGTTTTACATTCCAGCATGTGCTCTCCGCGCACCGCGCGGAGGCCTCTTCCGGCCAAAATCCGGGCCACCGCGCTATCCGCGCAGCTGCAATGCTCCTTTGGCGAATTCACAATTGCAGACTGCGCCTCGTTTACATTTCAGCACGGGGCCATTTAAAGGCCAGCAGGGACCCTTTTGTTCAGGGCTGCGAGTCGCTTCACATGGTTGTCCGATTTTTGAGGGGGCAACCTCATTCCTCAGAACAAAGGTTTTTCAGGTCTCTTAAATATTTGCATTGTCTGTTTCAGAATATGCTGAGGTCCTTGATCCAGCCTGTGACATGGGTGGTCTGAGCGCCATCCTGGGGAGCGCAACTGATGCCGCCTTGCAACCTTGTGAGGTCACAGCTACATCTGCCAGGCCAGCAGATGAGCTGAAGAGTGAGACTAGTGATGGGATTGCGCTGCCACTGGGCTCCACTTCAACCATAGTGGAAGATGAATGTGCCCGAATGATGAATGTGACCGAGAAGGAACGGGCCGGGCAGGAAGAGAACTGGAGGGAAGAGTTGCATCACAAGTAGCGTGATTAATAAGTACCGATGCAGCATCCGACGCCTGAAGAAAAAGACTGAAAACTTCAGTCGAAAAAAAGAACAATCAACGGAAGATGCTCTGAAGTGTCTCAAAGACACACTGCCGCACAAGGTGTACCAGTCCATCGAGCTGCAGGTGGGGCTTGCAGGCAGACAGCCTCGCGGTCGTAGGTACAGCGACAGCGCGCTGATGGAGTGGCTCGCAGTTCATTATCTGAGCCCACGCGCCTACAGGCAGCTCCGCCGTATTCTCATCGTGCCAAGTCCTCGGGCGCTTCGGAAAATGATCCAACACATCGAAACAATGCCTGGATTCCAAGACATGCTGATCAGTGCACTGGGAGTATAAGCTGAAGACTGCCCAAGTTACCGATAAGATGGTAATGTTGATGTTTGGCGAGATACAATTGTCATCAAAGCTGACCTACCTGAGGGGTGAAGATTATGTTGAGGGCACAGAAGACTTTGGCAACCTTGGAAAGGACAACGAGGCTTGCTGATCACGCCCTCACTTTCATGGTTCGCGGCATCAGCGGCCAGTGGAAGCAGCCAGTAGGTTTCTACAGTGCAGGGCCAACAACAGCTGCTGTCTTGGAGCAACATCTCAAGATCTGCGTCCAGAAACTAAAGGAGGCTGGACTCTGTGTTGTTGATCTGGTTTGCGATATGGGTAAAACAAACCAGGAGCTGTATGCAAAAAGGTTGGGGCCGATGTAGAGCACCCATACTTTGAAGTCTACGGCGACAAAATCATCGCCATGTTTGACCAGCCCCACTTGATCAAGTTCCTCAGAAACTGTCTGCTTAAGTATGATGTAGAATAGATGGAGGCGTGATGAGCTGGAGTCACATGAAGGCATTCTACGAGCTGGATCGGCATCGCACTGTACGCGCAGCACCAAGGCTGAAGGAGGCGCATGTCATGCTGGGCGCCTTCAAGAGAATGATGGTGAAATTCACCACGCAGGCCCTCGGCCACTCTGTGGCCTGCGGCATGCTGCTCTATGCTGACGTTGGTAAGTGTGGACTGTGGACTGTAGCCTGATCCGTTGACCGCGTTTCGTGTATTAAATGTTCATAGTCTAATTATTGACAGCCTGTAGAGTGTAACCTGATCCGTTGACCGTGCTTCGTGTATATAATGTTAATAATCATGTCATGGAGCCATCATATGTGTTTGTCACAGGTATTGTCTCATATGAAAAGCGTGGTGAAATTGTTTCAAAATGATGATAAGAACACTAGAAATAGGATAATTTTGATACGTTATGCCAAAAGCCTTCAAGGTCTTCTGCACCGGTGACATGTAGTGGTAAATATTTCGAGCTGTTATGTTTTCTGTTCTTCATTGCGATCTGTTACGGAAGTACATGCATAATATAAGCACACACAACGGGCGGCTCAACCAGCTGGGGCGGGCGCTTCTCAAAATTTTGCCGGGGCTTTTGGAGGCTGGTGGCTGCTTAATCTGTCCATGTATGCGTGTACGGTATTGCTGGTTTCTTTTGTCGGTGGCATAAAGTATCGTGTTACACCAATATATGATCGGATGTTCTTCAACAGATCATTCATCTCTCGCCTCATTTGCGTTTACCGCGATCGTCTGATTCGGTTATCATCGGGTTGCCGTCGTTACATATTTCAGAAGAATACAAATTATAGCCTGTAGGATGGTTTCTACCAGGATGGAGGCACTAGAGGAGGAGGTTAGGACTCTTAAGGCAGAGCTTTCCAAGCTCAAGGCTGCCCTTGTTGCACAGGGTAGGCAAGAAAGGCAACAAGTAGGAGACAGTCTGCGGCAGGGGCATCCTATGCCCAGGTGGTCACAGGCCACCAGGTAATTGAGGCTTCCCCTGCTGTGGAGGTGGCTGGGATATCTGTAGAGGAGGGTGTTCCTGGTGAACAGATGAGTTCTAGTTCTGGTAGCTCACAGGAGGGGCAGTGGTATAAAGTCAAGTGGTGGAGGATTTGGAGGCGCGAGCCTAAGCAAGGGGTCAGTGAGTGGCAGGTGGCAGGTGGTAGGAGCGGGAGGCAGCCTAGTCGAACAGCTCAGCAGGCAGGCATATTAACATCAAATAGGTTCCAGGCATTGGAGGACTGCCTCCAGGATAGTAGCAAGGAGACAGTGCTGGTCGTAGACGACTCTCGTGTGCGGCATTTATATAGGGTGTTCTGTAAAGGTCGAGGAGGCAGGAGGCGCATCACCAGGCCTGGTGCCAAGGTCAATGACTTGGTGCCAGTGGTGGCACAGGTCACCAGTGAGCACCAGTTTAGTGCAGTTGTAGTGCAGGTAGGAGTAAATAACATAGGTCCTGCTAGGAGTGAGGAGCTGCTGCTGGACTTCAGGGCCCTTCTGGGCACCCTGAAGCATAGCAATAGCAGAGCCATTGTGATTGCTATTCTGCCTAGGGCTGGAGTCTCCCCTGAGTGAAGCTCTAGAGCACTGGCAGCCAATGCCAGGGTAGGTAAGCTCTGCCATGAGTTAGGTTTGACCTTTGTTGACGAGTGGTGCAGGTTTTATGGCTCATGGGACCTCTATCAGAGGGATGGCCTGCACTTCTCCGAGAAGGGGGTGCGTGTGTTAAGCAAAATATATCAGCATGTCCTTCAGGGAAACTAAACAATGGGGTGGTGAGGGATGAAGTGGCATTGCCATCTCAGGGATATGCCAATAGTGACAGTCTAGGCAATAGAACCTCACAGTCAGCAAATAGGGATAGCAGTAGTTCAAGGGGGCAAAGTGGTAGCTCATCCAGAGATGAAAGAGCTACTCAATATGAAAAAGTCAAAGCTGGTCATGGAACATATGTTAAGTGTATGATGCTTAATGCTCAGAGTATTCGATCCAGATTTGATGAGTACAAGTGTTATGTTGCTGAGGTGGAACCAGATTTTGTTTGCATTACTGAGGCATGGGTCAGTGAGGGGTATTCTGGGGATAACTTGCAAGACTATGAGATCCAGGGATACAATATGTTTTCGTGCAATAGGGGTCCAGCAGTGAAAGGGGTGGTGTAATGCACTATGTGAATAGCTTATTCAGTTCTCAAAAAGTAGCAGATGGGGTAAAAATGTGTCTGTGGAGTCCATTTGGCTTGTTGTCGCTGTGGGAAAAGGCATCAGCAATGAACTGAGGATAGGAGCTTTGCACCGATCAGGAACCTTGCCACATTCTCAGCAACTGGAGCTCGATAAGGTGATTTTGCTAGAAAATGAGTAGAACCTTTCGGAGGAAATGCCTTATTCTTGGTGACTTTAATCTAAAAGGATATGAAAATGTTGATGTTGGCTCTCCATCATGTAAAATGTTGAGGAAATGTCTTGAACAGGACCTGTTCTTACACCAGTTTGTAACGGAACCAACTAGGCAGGGCTCATTCTTGGACCTTGTCTTCTAAGATTTAAGTGATTTAGTTCAAGACTTGACTGTAGGAGAAACTCTGGGAAGAAGTGACCATAACATAGTGAGATTCAAAGCACAAGTAGAGGGCACAATCAAGGATAATTTGGCAAAGGTTCCAAGTTTTAAGAGGGCAGTCTTTGACTGCATGAGAGCGGCTTTAAGTGCCATAGAATGGGAAGAAGAATTCTCCAATTTAAATGCCTGTGAAATGTGGGAAAAGTTCAAATCTTACTTGAGGGAAATTCAGATTAGACATGTCCCGCAAAAGCAAAGGCGCAAAAGAAGGGTAGGAAAGCCAGCATGGCTTACGCCAGATTTGATAAAAGCAATTAAGGCTAAGAAAGATGCATTTAGAGTGTTTAAGGAAGCTTCAAATATAGTAAACCTAAGGTCGTATCAAAAAGCTAGAGACGCTGTGAAGCAGAAAACCAGAGCAACAAAGCGAGCAAAATAATTAGATTTGGCTAGGAACTGTAATGGGGATAGCAAAAAGTTCTTTAGTTTTTACAAGCTGAGTAAAGTCTCTAGCACAATTGGTCCACTGGAAGTAAATGGGACTATATTGCGTGAGGCTGGTGAGATGGTTGAGGAGCTGAGCAAGCAGTTTATATCAGTGTTTACATTGGAAGATATGACTAATCTGCCAACCGTACACCACAGTTCAGTGACAGGTGATCGGATAAACGATGTTGATTTCATTGATAGTGATGTTGTTTTCAATCATATCAGGAAAATAAAGCCAAACAAGGCAGCAGGACCTGATAAAATTTATGCTAGGGTATTGCGGGAAGCTGAAAAGGAACTGGCAATTCCACTTAGTATAATATTTTGTAGATCAGCTTCACAAAATGAAACTCCAACAGATTGGAAAAGGGCAAATGTAGTTCCTATTTTCAAGAAAGGAGAAAGAGGGAAAGTTGAAAACTATAGGCCAGTAAGCCTCACATCCCTAGTCTGCAAGGTACTTGAATCAATTATAAAGGATAGAATAGTTAGTTTTCTGGAAGGAAACAGATTGATTCAAGATGCTCAACATGGGTTTAGAAAAGGGCGATTATGTCATGGTCAAACCTCAAGGTTAGAGACTAGTTTGAATGTTTCCAAGTCCTCGCGATTCGTCGCTATGGGTTCAATTTACTTCAAGTGGGTGTCATTTGACGAGGATTGTGCTGTATTATAATGTTTAAAAATCGAACTAATTTCAAAGATCAAAGGTCAAGCCGATTTCTTTGGTCACCTCGTATTTTTTCGTCGCCCTAACCTATCCACATCTTGTATCAAGCAATAGCCCGTGGTGCACCTTGAGTAACATTTCAAACTGGAACATGTCAATTTCAAACCGCAAGATCGAAAGATAGCTTAAGTTCCTCGAAGTCCTCGCGCCTCGTCGCTATGTCTTCAATTTTCATCAAGTGGGAGTCATTCGACGTGCCGTGGGATACTCTAGCAAACTGTTCAGAAATGACATTAATTTTAAAGGTCAATGGTCGAGACCATTTCTTCGGTCGCCCCGCGTTTCTTCATTTTCTCCCAAAGATACCCATGTTTGGCATCAAGAGATAGCCCGTGGGCAACCCTCGAGCAACATTTCAACCCGGGACATGTCAAGTCAAGCCTCAAGGTCAAGGGTTAGTTTTAATTTTTCAAAATCCTCGCGTTTCTTCGCTATTGCTTCAATTTGCGTTATGTGGGTGTCATTCGACGTGGCTTGCCGTACGGTAACAGAATGTTGAGATATCGAAATCATTTCACAGGTGTCGAAGGTCCAGTGTGTGTACAGTGATTGAGTGTAATAGGAATAGAAGGATCAAATCTGTTTTTGTTTGAAGCCGTTGTGATAGCTGACACTGATATCCTATATGACTAGCGGCTCCCACAAGAAATCCGTCATAACCTTCTGGGACGGCGCTCTCATCGCTGGTGCTTAGTTTACACCGCCACATTGCTGTTCCGGACATATAATTATATATTTTTGTTTTCAAATTGTCCGCTTTCCCCTTAGTGGTTCAACGGAAGTTGTCACATTTGGAAGAGAAGCCACACGTGAATACGCACAATTTAATAACCAGCCTGAGTTCATTACCACGAGAGAGCAATGGTGTTATCAGGGGTGGATCCAGGAATTGTCATGGGAGCACTTGTCTGGAGTGGCGCCATTTCTTTGGAGCGGCGCCACTGCGAAAGCACCTGGAGAGGCACCTCTGGCTGCAAAATTCGAGGGGGCAGGATGCACTCGGCCCTTCCCGAAGGGGCGACCTTCCTTCCAAGGGAGTGCCCATTTCATTCAGCCTCTGGCTGAAAAAAAATTCGAGCGAGTACACTGGAACCTTTTCAGAGGGGCGCCTTTTCCCGGCCTGAGGGTCACCACTATCCACGTGGGGCACATGTCCTCAGTGCCACACCCTTTATCCGCCCTGGTTGTCATTGTATCGAAATGTGTCCTCGTAAAACAGGAAAGCATGGGCGAGGTTATTGTATGTTCATATTTACTACAATAAAACCATCATCCAATATTTTCTGTTTATTCCTGCTACAGGAGGGCAACGTTTAACATATTTACAGCATGGCTCTATGGTGATTGTGAAATCGGGACCAGCACATACGACATAAAGCTAGATATTCATAGGCAGTGATAAGGAGCGGAACTTGCTAATTTTTCGGACCATTTTGTGGTAAATTTGCAGCATAAGGTGTTTTTTGTTAATTTTTTCTTTGGAATACCATGTTTAGGAAGGTGACTAAGATGATGGGACCACTTATTTTCTGTGCAAATGCTTACTTTTCAGGTTGTGAGCAAAATAACACCAAAAAGGGGCTTGAGTTAGGTTACATTCCACAAAAAGAAACGCTAAAAATAATATAATAAAAATGCAACATAATCTAACCTAACCTAGCCTTACGTACCTTTGGATATTTTTTGTGCTAAAAAACAATTTATTTTCTGAAAATTCTCAAAATTCTAAACCTAACCCAGCCTGACCCAACCTAATCAAACCTAATATAACCTGACATAAGCTGGTTTTGAACAAGAATACAAATTTGTTGCAAATATTTGTGAAAATTTTTGGAAACTTTTCGGTATTATTGTGCTTTAAGGTGGTAACAAGAGAAGTTTTAAACGCATTTGCCTTCATATAGCAAACATGTGGTTTGGTTTGGTTAGGTTAGGTTAGTTTAGGTATTTTAAGTTCAAAAATATTTTTTTTTAATGTTCCCCAAAATCTCTTTTTTCTTCATTTGCGCAGAAGATAAGTAGTCTCATCATCTTAGTCACCTTCATAAACATGGTATTCTGAAAAAAAAAGATTGCAAAAAATATTTTTAAAACACCTTATATTGCAAATTTACCCATTTTGTCCGCAAAATATCATTTCTAACAATGGTAAATCTCAAAACCCTACACTGAAAAAGAAGTGACTGAAATCAAAGGATTTTTTTTTTTGGGGGGGGTGTGCCCTCTATCTTGTCCAAACTTATCGCGTCCCTGGTTTGTCCCCCCCCCCCCCATAATTTCGAAACTGTGGCTACATCCATGTACCTATGTACCAAATGTACCTGTGTTGGGCAGGCAGTGCGGCGGGTCCGACACCAGCAGGCATTGATAGGACAGAGTATAAATATTTTTTTCTTTTGCGAGCGTTTTTCCGACGATATTGCGTGGTTCCCGGCGAGAGGAATGCGGGAAGAGGGGACAAAAATTATCTGATGAGTACCTTGCGATTTTTTTCCGATACCATCATGAATTATCATACGAGACACATATCCCTGGCTTATGTATCGTTTCTGTCGCAGTGTTCTCGGGCGAGAACCTTTGCCTCGATGAGATTATATGCCATTCTTAACTAAGTATCTTAGGGCGCTAAGAGAAGAGTGGTTAGTCTCGTTGCAATGATCTCAGAGACTGTGCAGAGATCGAAACCGTTCATGGTCCTCTGAAACTTGTGGTTATCCGTGGTTATCTGCTGAACTTTCCATGGTCTCCGAGAAGCACCTCCGGTCTCATGTGAGGAAAAGGGTCTCAAAATTGTTTCCGAGTGTAGGCCGTATATAGTACTATAAATATATCGCTCTCTAGAGCCTTCGGGGAAAAGGAGAGGACCCCAGTGCAGACAACCGAAGGGCCCCTGAGCCCACGTGAAGGGCCCTACGCCGACGTGAAGGGCCCCTGAGCCCACGTGAGGGCCCCTACGCCGACGTGAAGGGCCCCTGAGCCCACGTGAGGGCCCCTACGCCGACGTGAAGGGCCCCTGAGCCCACGTGAGGGCCCCTGGTCCGAAGTGAAGGGTTCCTGATCCGCCGAAAGATGCCCCGGACTGGAGATAGTCCTGGGCCAATGAAGAGGGCGCCGAGTGGACGGAGAGTTCTCACGGGTAGACGCCGAGGGCCCCGGTCCCGGGCCAACGGGAAGGACCTCTAGGCCAATGAGGGGAGCGTGGGTCATTGGAAGGACCCCAGGGCTGAAGGTGAGGTCCCGATCAGTAAAATGGGCCCCTGAGCCAACGAAGAGGGGCCTTGAGCCAACGGAAATTGTCACTGAGCCGACGAAGAGCGTCCCTGGTGGCTGGAGAGGGCCCCGGGCTGATAGAAGGGTCCCTGGGCCCAGTGGCACACATATAATCTTTCTAAGAGGGCGCGCACAGTTTTAAAGGGTCCCTAGTAGATTGGGCACATTTGAGGAACATTTGCCCATTCACTACTCAGGAGTCCGGGGCACAGTTTACTTGTCGGGGCCCTCTCCGTCAGGTCGCGGGCCCTTCCAATGACTCGAGGCCCCCTCCATCAGTCCAGGGCCATTCATATCTGCTTGGGCCCCTTTTGACAGCTCAGGAACCCTTCATAGAGGCTCGGACCCTCTCCAATGGACCTGGTTCGTCCGGTGGCCAGATGCCCTGCCGTCGGTCCAGGATTCCTCTTCCTTGACACAGGGAGTCTTCTTAGTGGCAGGGGTCCTCTCCGCCAGGCCAAGAGCCCTTTCAACAATCCGGGCCCCTCCTCAGTTAGTCCAGAACCCCTCATGTCTGCTTGGTTCCCTCAGTCGGCTCGGGACCCTCTCTGATGGCCCGCGATCTTTTCCGGTGACTGGGAGCCCTGGATGTCGGATGAGAGGATCCGCGACGATGTCTCTTCCGGCCGATACTCACCAGTTTCAGGGGGATGGGGTGGGATACAATTTAAAGGGGCGAGAAACACTTTGGATAAGAGCGATGAGATGATGTAAGATTTGGAATTAGTTCCCCTTCTCTCAGCGAGGGAAGGGGCACTGAAGTCCAGGGGGACGAAACTTGGATGACCAGGCCTCGGTGAAGTTATCGCTTCGCCACTAGTGTCACGTTAACAGCAAGATTAATGAAATGGAAGCGGTTTGGATAAGTTCAAATTAACTGTCTTGACACCACGAAACCCACGACCAACAAGACTAACACAAGACTAACACCAGCACCAGCTACGATGCTACTTGTAGCGCAACCCAGACATTTTCGGAGCGCACCCCCCCCCCCCCTCCCGGTGTAAAAAGCATGATACGGGCAGCAAAGTCCAGGGGCATCAAATAATACTTGCCCCCACTCCCTTCACCAAATCCTGGGTCGGCCACTGGCTCAAGGAGGGCAATTTTTTTAGCCTCTCCCCAAAGCCGTCAAACCCGTATTTCGGTCCGGTGGTCCTCTAACGGGAATGCCCATGCTCTATGGCCCTTCAATATTTTCTCCGGAATCGTTCAACCGACCATTTTAATTATTAAAAAAAATATATACTCTGTAAATTATTTAGCGCTTTGGCGAGGAACATTTCATTTCATCAATATTATACGAAGACCTTTCCTGGATGATTAGAAAATACATTCGAAAGTTACTTTGCTCTTGATGTATATTCGGGTACAACCCTCCGTCAAATAACAAAAAAAGATAAGCAAACAAGAAACGAATATACACCAAGAGCAAAGTAGCTTTCAACTGTATATTCTATTCTTCGAAGAAAGTTCGTCGTATAATATTGAGTAATTATATCAGATGTACTATTCTCCCGCACATGGTCAGTACCGTTCGCCTGACCTGAGCATCACACGGGAATAATTTGCTTGAATGCGATCCAGTGCACCACGGAATGTTGCAGCTGGCTGTGAAAATTTGTCTTCGTGCTTGATGCTCCAGAAAGACTCACCAGCAGGAACAGTGTCCTGTATGACGTTATGACGTGCAGATCACGAGCTTTATCCGAAATATGGTAGCGTAAGACCCCTGTACCGGCCTCACCAGCAGGAGCAGTTTCCTGTATGACGTGCAGATCACGAGCTTTATCCGAAATATGGTAGCGTAAGACCCCTGTACCGGCCTCACCAGCAGGAGCAGTTTCCTGTATGACGTGCAGATCACGGTCTTTATCCCAGATATTGTAGCGTAAGATCCCTGTTCCGGCCTCACCAGCAGGAGCAGTTTTCTGTATGACGTGCATATCACGGTCTTTATCCCAGATATTGTAGCGTAAGATCCCTGCTCCGGCGCCCATATGCGGTAGCGTGGCACCCATTGCTCAGATCATTCCATTGCAAACACTTTTTGTGCACGGGGCCTATTTATTGTGTTGCACCGACGGTGCCTCACTGCACAATATACGATCATTGGGCCTCCAGGATTATATTCATGGCAGAATTAAATCGAATGAAGTACAATTAATTATTTTTTTCGGGATTAACCAACAAGGTTCGGGCAGATACCATGAGCAGTGCTTTAATCTCCAGAACTGGTAGCAGCCTTCGAATAGGTGCGAGACAAAACGATGTCGAAAATTATCAGCAGCCAAAGCCAAATGGACACTGCATTGGTCAATCCAGGCCCTTGTCATCCCCATGCCTTCCTGCGTGTCGGCTTGAATGGTACAAATGACGTCATCTGGGGTACACCTTTAGGGCCGTTTTAATGGTTTGGTGTTTATTAAAATAAAAATATTTTCAATTCAACTCATTTTCTAAATTTTCTAATATCGGGTCTATGCTCTTAGAATCTTGTTCAGCTGTTATTTTATAAGTTTCAGTTAGGCTGCGAATTAGACGACCGCCATCACGAAACGCAGCGTTTTAGGGGCACACTTTTTCTCGAGTTCTTAGATGACGCGGTTGAGTCATAAATGGCGCAGTTGTTTACATAGCTCTCTTGTAAGTTCTATGCTTCATTGCACACCTTGTGTTTGCTGTCCCCGCGTTTTAGTTGAATTTTGTTTTATTGTGTTGTGTTGTGGTGTATCTTGTGTGTGGTTGCACGGTTAGCTGTATATTTTGCTGTCGTTAATTAGTGATAGAAATTGAGATGTGTTCCGTATTAGGTACATAGTATGTTGATGCCGCTTATCCTGTAGATTTGCAGTTTCAAGTAATTTCTGATTTCACGGAATGTCTTTTTCTAGTGCAATGCTTGTGAATGTGCTGAACATGATGCGACCACTTATTTCCTCTGCAAATGCATACTTTTCAGTTGAGAGGCAGCATACCATGCAAAAATGGGCTTGGAGTTGGGTAATATAGCATAAAAGGTAATGTTCCAAATGAAGAAAAAACGATGTAGCATAACCTAAACTAACATAGCTTACCAATCTATGCAAGAAAGCAATTTATTTTTGTTAAAATGGAAAATTTCTGAGCATTTAAAAAAAATGTTCAAATTCGTAAAACACCAAACCTTACCTAACCTATCCTGAACTGTTTTTGAAGGAAACTCAACTAAAAGAAAAATCACCCGCACCCCCAATTTTGTTCTAACTTCCCACAAAACCCTAACCTAGCTGAAATTAACTAAACATAACCCCCTTGTATGCTTCATGGAGGTATAATGTGTGTAAAACGTGTTCAGTGGTTACCTTAAACTGTAATAATCTATCCTACATAAAAGACATAAAAGATCAGTGCAACTATGAGCCACAAGGGCCCTTCTTGGTTGCACTCTGTACACTGAACCAGTTGCCCATCAAATGTGTTGATCAACTCTCCCTGGAATACAGAAAAACAAGCCCCCTATTCTTATAATGATTGTCTATGCTGTTGTTAAAGATGTTCAGTGTGTTGCTACTGACAATGGTTCCTGGCAGCTGGTTCCAGTGTTCTACTACCCTGTTGGTGAAGAAGGACTGTCTTAACCTTGTCCTGCTGTGATTAACTTTAATTTTGAATTGATGACCTCTAATTGCAGCATTTCTGTTAAATTCAAACAGTTCCCTGAGATAACCCTGTTCCTGACCATGAACAAATTTAAAGACCTCGATGAGATCTCCTCTCAGCCTTCTATATCTAAGTGAAAACATATTCAATTTCTTCAATCTTTCCTCATATGCCAGGGTGCCCATACCATTCACCATTTTTGTTGCCCTCTTTTGTACTCTCTCTAAAAGCCAACAATCTTTTTCATAACTAGGGGACCAAGCTTGGACACAATATTCCAAATGTGGCCTGACATATGCACAATAAAGCTTCCTGATGACTTCCTCACTTTTGTATGATACATTCCTATTTATTGCCCCAAGCATTCTTAGTGCCTTCTTCCTGGCTTCTTTGGTCTGTTCTGATGCCCCCAATTTTGTGTTCAAAATAACACCTAAGTCCTTCTCCAGCTGAGTCACAGATAGTACTTGGCCACTCATCAAGTATGGAGCCTTGATATGCTGCCTACCTACATGCATGATTTTGCACTTATCAAAATTAAATTTCATTTGCCATTTTTCGGACCACTTCACAAGCTCGTCTAAGTCTTTCTGCAGCAAGACCTGCTCATTGTGCCCTGTTATTGCCCTAAAGACCTTCAAATCATCTGCAAATTTCAAAACCTTACTGCTTAGGTCACTTTCAATGTTATTTACAAACATAATGAACAATAGTGGTACCAGTACTGACCCTTGGGGGACTCCACTAAGAACATTTTGCCATGATGATTTTGTACCATTTAGCATCACTCTCTGCTGTCTATCTGAAAGCCACAACCCTATCCATTTTAGGATGTTACCCACAATACCATGGGCCTGAAGCTGCATCATTAACCGTTTATGAGGTACCTTGTCAAAGGCCTTGCTAAAGTCAAGATATGCTACATCAACCTGATTTCCCTTATCAAATTATTATGTAACAAAATTCAAAAAGTCCAAGAGATTTGTGAGACACGATCGCCCATTTCTAAACCCAGGTTGAGTATCTTGAATCAATCTGTTTCCTTCCAGAAAACTAACTATTTTATCCTTGATAATTGATTCAAGTACCTTGCAGACTAGTGATGTGAGGCTTACTGGCCTATAGTTTTCAACTTTCCCTCTTTCTCCTTTCTTGAAAATAGGAACTACATTTGCCCTTTTCCAATCGGTTGGAATTTCATTTTGTGAAACTGATCTACAAAATATTATACTGAGTGGAATTGCCAATTCTTTTTCAGCTTCCCGCAATACCCTAGCATAGATTCCATCAGGTCCTGCTGCCTTGTTTGGCTTTATTTTCCTGACATAATTCAAAACAACATCACTGTCAATGAAATCAACATCATGTAACTGATCACCTGTTGCTGGGCTGTGGTTCACAGTTGGCAGATTTGTCACATCCTCCAATGTAAACACTGATTTAAACTGCTTGCTCAATTCCTCAACCATCTCACTAACCTCACTCAATATAATCCCATTTACTTCCAGTGGACCAATTGTGCTTGGAACTTTACTTAGCTTGTAGAAACTAAAGAACTTTTTACTGTCCCCATTACAGTTCCTAGCCAAATCCAATTCTTTTGCTCGCTTTGTGTGCACGCTCGCACAATACATATTGTGCTTGTCCTACATATTGTGATTGAGATAGAGAAGGTGGCCTACAATTCAGTGTCAGTATCCTATGGTTTATTTTTCAAACATCTGGAAGAAACATCTGGAAAGAAGAGAGTTTTTCAATCAACATGCTTAAGTTTCCAAGAGATGGAAATACATGCAAGACTTAGTTGACAAAGTGAAAAAGAGCTGATAGAGTTCATCCAACCAACTCATTAATTTGGTCCAACCAGTTTACCCTGATGATTATGATCCTGGCTACCTGATGCAGCTGAAGCTGATGCTGCAATGGCAACACTTGCCTCTCCCGAAACCTGGTGCCATTCCATGAATTAACCTGCCTACCAGATTTGTATGGTATGAAGTGTTGAATCATGCATGTATGTTGTGCTTGCTGTATTTAGGAGAATCTTATCCTTGTATAGCTAAATGAAGAACCAGTTCAACTAGTTTGATGCCACTTCAATTCACATGAATATAGCACGACCACCATCAGTAAACTGGGACTGGAGCGTGACGGCCTTGCTGTCGTTGGCGGCTTCGTCGCCTACAAAATGAGGCGTGTCAATACTGCGCTTGGCTGTTCGACGTCTGAAGCACCGGAGGTGCTCCTGACAACTGTGTCCAGCTCCTGGCTCGCCACCATCGGTTGCGGCCGGCTCTACGTGCCACAGACCTGGTAGACGGTGCTGGTAGACCAGTTGAATTCTTATTTCTGCTCCATCATGGGCCCAACCTGCACCGGCGAGGCCAGCATTGTGAGGCGCCTGGTAGGCGTCATCAGCAGCCGGCAGCCGAGGCTAGATGTCTGTGTGGCACGGAGGCTGACTCGAGTTGGGATGCATGTGCGCATCGGCTGGTTGCACTACAATTCTGCTCGGCAGAGCGCAGAGAGGCGGGCATCTAGGCAGGTGCGCCAGCATGTCACCAGCCAGCGATAGGATGTCCACCCTCACACTGCCGGTCATCTGTCACCGTCCCTGCTGTGTATCGTGTCGTGTCGCCCGGTTCTGCTCTTTTTCTCCGTGTTTGCTGCTGCCGCCGTGACCGCCAGTTAGCGGACTGGCGGCGCCCCCTGTGCTGCCCGTCCTGGCGGCACTTGGCACTGCTTTCGTGTCACCCGATCCTGCCGTATTGTTAGCGTGTTTTGCTGTTGCGACTGTGATCATTGACGGGTTGGCGGCGATCCCTGTACCGGCCCGTCCTGACGGCACTTGACAATGCTCTCGTATCGCCCGGTCCCGCTGTCCTGTTGGCGTGTTTTGCTGCTGCCGCTGTGACCAGGGGCAGACTAGCGGCGCTCCCTGTGCTTGCCCGTTCTGGCTGCACTTGGCACTGCTCTTGGCTCTGGCAGTGCTATGTGGCAGGTGTGGCGTATGCCACTTTATTGTTGCTTGTATCTATAATTTGGCTCTTGAGCATTGATTGGAAAGAACGACATGCAAAGTCCCTTTGCTCCACGAACTTTGATTGCGATCCTCCATTCATGCTCTGAGCCGGAACCAGCACAGAAGCCGACGCGTAGGAGCGTTTTGGAATGATCCAGATCTAGTCCTGAACGCATTGCTTGGGAATGCCACCAATACATGCCTGGCCGCTTTTGGAGCTCATGTTTCCAGTCCGTCCGTCGAATGTATCCTCCTAACTAGAGTGAAATTTCACTTACTTTTGGGAGGCATCAGCTCCCTGACGTGAGCCCACCTTCCTCCAATAATTTCATATTTTAACATGTGGCGCTAATGGGGCCTCTCGACTGAACGTCTTCCTGTTACCTCCAGGCATTGCGTCCCCCAAATCATTTTCTAAAAGTTCCACCCCCGTTGCTGAGCTGGCACGGGGGCTTACATATGCCCCCATAAAAGGAATGTTTGCCTCTCACGTGCTCCATATGGTACTATCGATCTGATAAAAAATTGTCACCTTCCTTGACATCTAAATCAGGGGCGTTGCCGCATATAGAGGGGGATGAAAAGGTGTTTCGGTTAATTACTTTTGCCATGCAACACGACAAGCACAATGCTAAATTTGATACAGATTGGGGCTCCCCCTCCACCTGGTTCCATCGTGACGACGACCACGCTTCAGATACGCGTCCTTGCCGCATCCCGCCGCGGTAAGATGTTAATTATATGCCGTATTTGACTTGTCCTACTTCCCTTTGCACGCTCTTTTGGGTACAATATGCGCATGAAAGGTATTGGAGATCCCTTCCGGGACTATGACGCTCTAAGTTTTGCACTTAAACCTCTTAAACCCTCGTTTTCTCCCCCGTAATGTACACCGTAGTGTGCGTTGCGTATATTCGAAGCGTGTAAGCGGCTGGCCCATGTGAAGTGTGTACCCCTGATGACGTCATTTAAGGACCTGCGCAAAAAGCTGCGCAGTAGGGATGACGCCACCTGGTATATATCGCCTTGGGTTAATCCCAAGGCCTATCGAGTCAGGATGGACAATAACGCCAACTGACTAGCCTCCAGAGCGGCCCGAAGCGTAAACAAGAATGACCTTGAAAATCTCCCATTGCCTTAGCACGGGACGCTTGAGGTGCAGTGCTACAAAAATGAATAGAACTAAAACAAAAGTTGCTAGAGACTGGGAACTACCTGATTTGTGTTCAAAAGTGTTTTCTTGATATGGTCTTGAAATAAATACATGAAATTAGCTCTTGTCTTACTTGAACTAGGCCGTCAAATACAGCAATTCTTTTCATGCCCTAGTCTATTCACACACATGGCATGCAACGGTGATCTTACAACCAATTTGTGGAGGAATTTAAGCTACGTTTATGACGCGACGACTGTATGCATGCGCGAATAGTGAATATTCCAATAATATTATTATTACGTAATTTCGGTGTATGTTCTGCGTATGTGATCCGTGATCCGTGTAGGTGCTATAGGGGCTAGGGGCCAGGGGCTATATCGAGCGGTCCATATTGACTCCCGTTTGAAGTCAAAGTATCCCGGGGAGGGGATGGAGAAGTCCCCGGTTGCTGTTCCGCAAACCATGGTGGATGCATCGACGATGCATGACTGATGCCATAAGCATAGCGTATTCCTCTCTTAAATAACGAGTCCAAAATGAGTGCTTGCCTCATGACCAAACTAGATCCCGCCACCCTTGCTCCCAAAGGGTAGAAGCTGCGAGAGGGCTATCATTCGATCCTTATCGACTCCCATGCTAAATCTGGGCATCCCAGGGTGTATGTGTGGAGGGGGGAGGGAGGGTGGGGGGGGGAGGGTGAGCTGCAGAGGACTCAACTTTCTTCTCGTGCTTTCCCCTCGTACTGGTGACGCGCGTTTGGCTTAGACCCATACATTTTGATCGAGAGGAACACGCATCGTGGAAGCGGGGGTTACGGTTTGTTTTAGTTCATAGTATAAAATTCAAATTAGTCGGACTTCAACCAATTTGGCTCTAGAGGGTTGCCACTTCCTGAACGGAATGGGGTGGTGGAAGCACTTGTTATATATATATATATATATATATATATATATATATATATATATATATATATATATATATATATATATATATATATATATATATATATATATATATATATATATATACATATGCATATATGTATGTACATATGTATATATGTATATGTATATGTATATAAACATCGCACTGAGGAAAAAACCGTGTCGTCCGCATAGTCCACCATTATACGCATGCAGCGGTCCGTTCAGATACGCGGCGCCTTACAAAACTCCGTCGGGTTTCTGGCGTCTTGACGGGGTCAGTTACAAAGAGCATGTCAGCCTTCTGCAAGCGCTCCTCAGCTGTTCTGCGCGCCGCGTCAGCTAGCGAAGTCGGCTGTAGAGCGCCAGGGGCACAGTACTGACACTTGGCCACGTTTCCTGCAGCAACTAGACCAGGCCTTTGGTAACCCCAGGAGCCCGACTAAGCTTATTCATCGCCTGTTTAGGGGTCCGACGCACTACTTCTTTGCCAGCACGCAAGGCGCAAAACACGACCTCGAACTGGTCCAGGCACTCCATCCACTGAGCGGACGGAATGTGGAGTGCACCGTGATTCAGCAGCCTGATCCATTCGGCTGCTACCACCACCTCCTCCTCCGCACTGTCTCTTGTAGAGCAGATAGAGCCCGGTAATTGAGGTTCCTCTTTGCGCACTTGGCGCCGATATAGCCGGCGACATAGGCCATGCCATATCGAGCAGCCTGCTGCTCGCCCTCAGATAGCTCTGTCGCGGCCGTCTCCTGCACACCCAGCTGTTGCAGATAGACGATCTCCGGTTCACCGTCCAATTCTCCTCAGACCAGTTCTGTCCTCTCCAGGACCGAGCCACAGCTGCTTCTGAAGCGCCGCAGGTCACCTTCTGCGCTGCCGGTCGACGCCTCCCGGCTAGTACTGCTGGGCCGGTCGAGAGCCGAGCTCGGGAAATCGGCTAACGACCCGGCCTCCGGTCGCACCGGAGCCTGGCATGACACGGCGTGGGCGGCAGCGATGCAACAGTTCGACTGGTGACGGGCTGGTGTTCTTTTTGTGAGAACTTTGAGCATGTTCACCATCTCCCTAGCGGCAGTGCCCTTTGCCACAACCAATGCACCCTGAGACTTGCTGAGCTCCTGCTGAAGCAGCTCCAACTGCTTCTTCATGTCACCCTGTGTTGGTGATGGACAGCTTGGATTGGGACCAGCATCAGCATCCTTAGGTTCAAGCAGAACATCATCATCAGGCTAGTGAACATAACTGTCTTCAGTGTGCTCTGCTGCTGGCTCGGGATTTCCAGAAGCACTGAAACATCAAAATAATATCGTCAAAAAATACTAATGAACTAAACAGTGTCACACATAATGCACAGATAAGAAAATCAGATTGAACTACTTTGGTTATTAATAATGTTGTTGTAATGCACTTACTTTTAAGTTCGTTAATATCAGGCAGTAAAAACAATTCAAACGTATGCCACAAAGGCCTTCCATACATGGCTGAGCAAACATTGGGAACAAAATGCATTCCAAAATTTGGAGAAATAGTTATTATACACTGCAAACAGGTAAGGCTGATGCAGCCACTTCTGTTGCAGATACACTCTTATTGTGACATATAAAACTGCATTACAGAAATGTGCATTTTTATTTGTATTTGTATGCTAAATGCCACAAGATGATTCCACACCAACTCAGGCAGTCAAGTGCAACTCTACCTATGCCCTCATATTATATTGAACCTTTGTCCATAGAGCTATTTGCCTCATATAGCTATTTGCCATACTTTGCAGTCTGGGTATACAGCATATGTATGGTGCATACCCACAGCCAACATATGCCCTTAGGCTTGTGGTGGAAATGGCATATGGTGGTTATGATCTGAGCATGAGGCCTAAGAATATATCCAAGGCTCCACCCCTGATTGTCCCACAGACCAGAGAGCTCTTTGCCATACTTTGCAGTCTGGACCATGGCCACTTGTCATTTGTCAAAGTATAGGATTAAATTTAAAAAAAAGTTTTAGCTTAAAGTAACATTAAAAAGACAGGTGACATATAGGTTTGTAACTACTTGATGCATAACAAACAGGCAGGTGCCTATCTACCTCCCTATTCATGGTAAATAACCTAAAAGCAGCGGTATTATTGGAGATACCAAAGCAGCATACTTCACAGCTAGCTTCCATGCATGCATTGGTGACCCTCGGACTTTTCGGAAACCGGAAAAGGCTACAACATGCTGTGCCAGACTGATGGCTGCATTCTGGCACAAAACACAATCCTATTTCAGGGAGGCGAAAATCACCATGCACAACATGCATGCCCAACTACGCAGCGTATGATAATAATAACAACCATTCCAGAACACAACCTATCCAGCCTACGATGCACGCGACTCACACATACACGAAGCGTTCGACAAAAGCTATTCTTGCTATTTTCACAATAACGCTGCACTCTGATTGGTCAATTTGGCGCTCGTAGATGTACAAAAATGACATTGATCATAATCGCCTAGAAGCGTCACATATGTAGCCAAACGACACCCCAGCAGCTGATTGCTATTGTCCAGGGCTGGGTCAATCCACACATGTATCTCAACTGCTCTAGCCATGAATTTTTGATTCGGTGAGTCTGTTTCCGGCAAGAATTTCGGATTTGGTTTAGTGACTGAGCCGATGCCAATCCGCCATGTGTCCACGTTCTGTCAAGTTACGTGCTCTCGCTCCGTCAACTTACGTGTCATTGGATTTGGGGAACCAAGCGTTGGATGCCTATCTGCCAGTACATGCGGCCAATTCACAGTGCACATAGCAAAATATTAACTCGCATACCGTGTACATTGATCGTCTTGCATGTTTCCATCACCAATGGAACTAATGGCACAGGCATGCTCCGCTACCATGGAAATTATGTATTCGCATTTTGCTGCTCTATGAAACTACATATGTATATCTACCTGGTGGATTACTTGACACTTAATGTACCTGATACAGTTGTCGGAGGGAGGTTTACAGGAGACGAAGGAAATTTGATGTTGTCTGTTGCATGCAAACCCTGTTTAATTTTATTGATAAGTATAAGTTTTTGTTGTGGGGAAGGGAGGTGCATTTCACGCAAGTGAGTCATTGCGGAATAATAGCATTCAAAATGAGTCGAGTTGAATACAGCCTGGCTCTAGATTGGTTTCAATTTAGCACACCATTCTCCATTATCATCCTGTAATCCAGTATTGATCTGAGCTCGCTGCAATCACTTCTAGCTTCTACACGGATTTCGACCCGACCTGCTGCACGTTTTTCTGTAGCACCTGCAACGATCCGGGTGATCGCATCGTCTCGTGGTAATCAGCAGATAACTGGAGTTCACACTGAGCTTTCGCTTTGTGCCCAGCGATCTACGAAAACCGCGGTGTGTTTTGCCAGCCAAAACCGAAAACCACGGTGATCTCAGCAGTTGGGCAAACACAACCTGCATACAATTTCGACCAATGATGGTCCACAGTGGCGCAGCCAGGATTTTGTTAAGATGGGCTCTGACCCCAAAATGTACCGAATCAGAGAATGCATGGGTGGATCCATGAATTTGCTTGGGGTGCACTCGTCTGGCGGTGCGTCATTTCCTCGGAGAGGTGCCGCAGCAGAAGTCCCTGCAGAGGCGTTTTCGGGTGAAAAATTCGTTGAGGGTGGGGGAGGGGGAGAGTTTACTCGAGCATCCTGGAGGTGCGTTCATTCCTCCCAGAGGGGAGGGGGCGCATTTTCTCAAAGAGGCGCCTTCTGCTAAAAATTAAGTTGGGCGGGGAAGGGCGGGGTATACTCGAGCCTCCTAGGAGGAGCACCATTACCGCAGGGAAATGCGTCGCTCTTCCATGGGGGAGGGGTACATGTCCTCGTGCCCCCACTGTATCTACGCCCGACTGACTGTGACTAAATCGTTTCGAAATTTGCAGTACAAATGGTATAAGAGTTGGAAAGTGCTGTCGTCAAAATCCAGCTTTGCTCTAACCATGGGTGTAACCACTGTAGGGGCTGGGAAGGGGGGACATGTCCCCCCTCCCCCAATTTCTAAAAAGTGGCGATTTATCCCCCTCAATTTCTTTCGTGTTCCCCCCCCCCCCCACCCCCAGCCTCAGCTACCTGAATATGATCGACGCAAAATTATAATTAGTCAGTAGTCAGTTATAAAGTGAAAATATTCATGAAAGAGAATCACCAAAAATACGAGAAGCCGATCTAGCCAATCGAAGGGCTTCACAGGCTATCTGTCGGCACAAAATCTCCGAATGGTAAT
Organism: Ashinkailepas kermadecensis; assembly: GCA_034440615.1. Taxonomy (NCBI): domain Eukaryota; kingdom Metazoa; phylum Arthropoda; class Thecostraca; family Neolepadidae; genus Ashinkailepas; species Ashinkailepas kermadecensis. Next base: position 355,597 of record JAOTOM010004995.1, read on the forward strand.
CAGCAAACGTTATAAATTTTTGCTTCCAGACCATTCTTGAATACCATGAACCTTGACCATCTTGTGTTTTCGCTTGAATGAAAAATTGTGCTTTGCTAGGCAGCAAATTTGCATTATCGCAAGGTTTTATGCGTCTTAGGTTGTATTCCCCTGCGCATATATAGATATATCTTGAACAAACGTGACTCTGGGTGTCCTTGGGTATCTTCAAGACCATGGAGGGGAGTTATGGCAGACTTAAGCACGTACTTCAAGTTAACGTCGTATTCGTATTCGTATCCGTATTCAGGGACGAGTTCGCCAGAGTCGTATTTGTATTGGTATTGGCATTCAGTGACGGGTTTATGATCGTTGAAATCAATTACCACAAATGCTTCTGCTTGTACTGAATACGCTGGAAGCAACTACATAGGTCTCACATGACCACTTTAACGGTCAAGGTCCAACGCAAACCTGTTTCTTCAGTAGCTTCCCATTTTTGTCGTCTTCACCCAATTCCCAAATTTGGTATCAAGCCTGTGGTGAACCATCGTGTAACATTTCAAACCGGTACATGTCAAGGTCAAACTTCAAGGTAAAGGTTAGCTTGATTTATTAGATGGCGATATTGAGGCGATATCCACCAAACGCGAGGTTCGGTTGCTATCGCTTAAATGTTCCTCAAATGGGCGTCATTCGGCGTGGCTTGCTATGCGGTATTAGAAAGCTGAGCAATCGAATTATTTTTTGAAGGGCAAAGTCAAAGCTGATACTCCGGTCGCCTCATTTTTTTTTTCGTTTTCGTTCAAACCTATCCAAATCTGGTATCAAGCGATAGCCAGTGGTTAACACTCGAGAAGCATTTCAAACCGGGACATGTCAAGGTTCGATTGAGTTCTTCGATGACCTCGCGTTTCGTCGCTATGGCTTCAATTTGCAGAAAATGATGTCATTCGACGTCGCTTCTTGTGCGATATCAGAATGTTGATATTTCGAAATAATATCGACCGGTCAAAACTCAAACTGATTTCCTTGGTCGCCTCGCATTGTTTTTGGCTTTCGACCAAGCCTACCCAGATCCACTATCATGCGATAGCCCATGGTGAATCCTCGAGTAACATTTTGAAACCGGGATATGTCAAGGTCAAACCTCATGGCCAAAGGCTAGTTTGAATTTTTCGAAATCCTCGCGATTCGTCGCTATGGATTAAATTTGCACCAAGTGGGTGCCATTCGACGTGGCTTGTGCCGTATTATAATGTTGCGAAATTGAACTAATTTCAAAGGTCATAGGTCAAACCGATTTCTTCGGTCGCCTCGCACTTTCTTCTTCGCCCAAACCTAAACACGTCTGGCATCAAGCAATAGCCCGTGGCGAACCTCGATTAACATTTCAAACCGGGACATCTCAATGTAAAACCACAACATCGAAAGCTAGCTTAAATTGCTCGAAGTCCTCGCGCCTCGTTGCTATGTCTTCAATTTTCATCAAGTGAATGTCATTCGACGTGCTGTGAGTTACTCTAGCAAACCGCTAAAAATCACGTTAATTTGCAATGTCAAAGGTCGAGCTCATTTCTTCGGTCGCCCCGCGTTTCTTCACTTTCTCCCAAAGCTACCCATGTTTGGTATCAAGAGATAGTCCGTGGGCAGCCCTCGAGTAACATTTCAACCAGGGACATGTCAGATCAAGCCTCAAAGTCAAAGGTTAGCTTTAATTTTCCAAAATCCTCGCGTTTCGTCGCTATGGCTTCAATTTGCAGTATGTGCGTGTCATTCGACGTGGCATGAAGAGGGTTGCCTCTGGCTGAAAAATTCGTGGGGCTAGTTGCACTCGGTCCATCCCGAAGGGGCCCATTTCCTTCCAAGTCGGTGCATTTTTATTTCATAGGGCTGAAAAATTCGAGTGGGTACACTGGAACCTTTTCAGAACGGCGCCTTTCCCCGGCCGGAGGGACGCCACCTTCCATGGGGGGGGGCACATGCCCTCAGTGCTACACCCTTTATCCGCCCTGGTTGTCATTGCATCGAAATGTGCCCCCGTAGAACAGGAAAGCATGGGAAAGGAAAGCATGGTATGTTCATATTTACTGCAATAAAACCATGGTCCAATATTGTCAGTTTTCTTGCTACAAGAGGGCGACGTTTAACATACTTACATTGTTCTGTGGTGCTCATGTGAAATCGGGCCCTGCACATACGACATAAAGCTAGATGCTCATAGGCAGTGATAAGGAGTGAATCTTGTTAATTTTGTCGGAACTTTTTGTCCCAAAAATATCATTTTTAACAATGGTAAATCTAAAAACCAGACATTGAAAATGAAGTGACCGAAATCCAAGGATTTTTTTGGTTGGAGGGGTGGGGGGGGGGGGAGGGACTGTCTGTGCTGTCCAAACTTACCGCGTCCCTGGTTTGTCCCCCCATTTTCGAAACCGTGGCTACACCCATGGCTCTAACCATTAAAAGTTTGTTTTTGTCCTCCAGATCCCAAACGCCTGGTCGCCGTGTCAGTGGCATTGTTTGAGCGGTTAGAAATTCAGTATGCGTACGCCCTGCCTTGGCATTCCTATTACCATGAGAATATGCTGATGTCAGCGAAACTAATAAAAGAAAGTTGTGCTGTGTATACTGGAGACGTGAAGCAGAGAACAAACGTTGATAACAGGATGAAGGAGATGGGTTGAAGATCGTGACCACTGAAATGACGGGATTGGGGAGCGGGACCAGAGAACGTGATGGAGAACGGGACGGGACAATGGGTTGGGCTACCAGACCGGGTTGCGCAAGTTTGCCTTATTTTGTTTTCATTATGCTCAGCGCAAAACGCAGTGTTGTGTCGTACAATCACTTGTTCACCATTTTGACAAAGAAAAGAATCACGAGAACTAGCGTTTGTGTGCGAAGAAAATGTGCGATAGTGGTGATGGCGTAACCACCGGCAGATGGTGGTCGTCCGAAGCCAAGGTGGTGATCGACCCGACCTCGACTTTTTAAGAACAGTGACTGACACGGCTATAGAGGAGAGGGTAATCAAGGTCCGCAACGTATGCGATAAAGAAAGTAGGAAAATGTACATATCTGCGAACTCAAAAGCTACAAGTTCAATTTTGACCGAATGTTGAATACGCGTCTATTTGGGGTAGACCAAACCTGCTGCAAACTAAACCCAAATTAACTTACTTCAGAGATCTTAAGGGATGTTTTGGAGCCAAACGTGCCGCATGCTACGTTTTGTAATATCTTAGCGATCGCGCCACAGGTGCGGTATCCCGCAGGTGCGATATCCCGCGAGTGCGATATTCCACGGGTGCGGTATCCCACGGGTGCGGTATCCCGCAGGTGCGGTATTTCGCAGGTGCGGCATGCCGCAGGTGCAGAATCCCGCAGGTGCGGTATTGCGTAGGTGCGGTATCCCGCAGGTGCGGTATCCCGCAGGTGCGTTATCTCGTAGGTGCAGTATTCCGCAGGTGCGGTATCCCGCAGGTGCGGTATACCGCAGGTGCGGTATCCCGCAGGTGCGGTTTCCGCAGGTGCGGCATGGCAATGTCGGAGATATGAGAGCCCTCCGCAGTCGCAAGCTATCTGAAAGCGAAGGGACCCGAGTAGCTTGGCATTTTTCTATGGACTGATGCGATGTCGCATTTTAATAACGCATTAGCTCCATGTTGCGTGTGCTTTTTCACGCACCTTCAGAACTATCGCCAGCCTCATTTGTCGGCTCTCGCCTCTGCAAGTCCGGTTGAGGAAAAGTTGGATACATTTTTTTCTAAGCTAATACCAGCTTAAGTCTAATCGCTAATTATGGAAGGGACTGCGGATTATGTTATTGAACTCAATTATTATGGATATATTATAATTATGCATATAATATTATATAAATGCTACAGTTATGGAACGTTTATCCGGAAGTCAAATGCCCTTTAGTGTTTTATTGATACGTTTTAAATATGCCTTGACATTTTGCAACCAAGCATAATCACGCATGCATATTTTTGTTCATCTCCGTTAGCTGTTCCTGAATTTATTTCGGCGGGCAGCGAAATAGTGTGCCTCGCACAGGAGCGAACAGTCATGGAATAGCTCACCGTCCCCGGAACCAGTTGCACGTAATTGGCATAGCAAGGCAACCGAAAAGCCCGCGCAGCTTATTTTATGAAAGGCTAGACTTCGTTTTAACCTGTACACGATGTGACAGATGCCAGATGTGACAGATGCCAGATGTGACATATTCCTGAACATCAATTCAAGAGCAACTAGGGAGTGGCTCATGTTACACACAACAGTCGCGCACCATTTGCTGGCACGCCATCTACACATCAGCCACAATCGAGAACTGCTGGCTATGCAAGTTCTCGGAGCTACCCGCAGTGGGTACAGACACTTGTCACAACACGGCACGGTGTTCATGTGTTCACTGAGGTCATCATAGTTCAAATATCACATTATGACATTCGAGCTCATGCATGGCATCCACCCAAGACAATTCGACACTCTTTCGTTAGTAGCTGACCAGTGTTTGTCGTTTTAATCAGGGTTGCAGCGTGCACACGCACACACACACGCACACCCACCAACATCCATAACATGCACATAGGGCAGCATCATGTGCCCGCAGTGCGATCTGTGATGCGCCTCCACAGTCGATTAGAGGTTTGTCGCCGGCGGAGACGGCCACCACGTCCGTCTGCTATCTCACGACACTTGCTGGTGCCGGAGCTGCTCGACGCTGAGCACGATTTCGCGTGCAGCCTCCTGCACGTATCGTGTTAAGGAGGCGCGCCAGCTGCCAATTGCGCCGATCGGCCGGCGCTGACCAGCCCGCGCTGACCAGCCCGCCCGCGCTGAACAGCCCGACCCAGCTCGCAGGCCAGCCGCCCGTGGAGGACACCGCCCGGCCGGCCGGCCGAACTGCGCTTCCGCTACGTCATCGTGACGGGACGAACTCGGCACCAGTCCCACACGAAAATGGCCCTCCTTATGACGTCAGGATGATGCAGAAATAGGGGCACGAGGAAAATTGGATCGATAAACGAAGAATCGGACACAGATGCAGCCCGCTGAATCTCGGGGAAAAGGGATGGGAAGGAATTGAGACATCGAGACCTCGAAACAGACGGCGCGACAGAGAGACAGCGGAAGAGGAATATAGATACAGAGAGAGAGAGAGAGAGAGAGAGAGAGAGAGAGAGAGAGAGAGAGAGAGAGAGAGAGAGAGAGAGAGAGAGAGAGAGAGAGAGAGAGAGAGAGAGAGAGAGAGAGAGAGAGAGAGAGAGAGAGAGAGAGAGAGAGAGAGAGAGAGAGACTCACAAGCCTGACTGATTGATCAATCCTGACTGATTGATCAAGAGGAAGGGATGAAAGACGGATGTTCAGAAACCTGAAGACATGATTGCGCAGGAAGAAGGTTTAATATAACCACTCATTTCCATTGCAAATTTGGTAAATTTGCATTTAATGTAATGTTGAATTCTGGGAATTTCTTTCTCCAATGCAATGCTTATGAATGTCGTTGACATGAACCCAACACCCATTTCCTCTGCAAATGCATACTTTTCAGTTGGGAAGCAAAATATCACCCAAAACAGTGCTTGGAGTTGGGTAACAGCATAACATGTAATGTTCAAAATTAAGAAAAATTGCCATGTACCATAACCTAACGTTCAATGCACGAAAACGAATTCTTTATAAAAATGGAAAATCATGAAAAAAATTTATTTCTAAAAATGTTAAAATAAAAAACCTAGCCTAACTACCCTGACCTGGTTTTGAAGCAATGGACGTTCAAATGTTATTGAAAACATGCAATTTTGTCTAACTAAAAACAAAAGCCTAACCTAACCTAATGAAGCCAAACCCCTTTGTTGTGTTTGCTTCGTGGAGTTAAAATGTGTGTAAAACTTGTCTTTTAGGTACCTTAAACTGTAATAATACTGTAAATTCTTACTTATCATTTGGTGAACAACACTGCCCACCACTGCTGCATTATGCTGTGCATGTGCAGAATTAAATATTACTGAAAAAGGGCTTTTGAGCAAGATAACATATATTGAAGAACAAAGTAACAGTAATCCTACCTATTAATATGGCTTAAGTTTTCCATAAGACAAGTTTTTTCCTCCATAAAGCAAACAAGTGGGTTAGGTTATGTTTTTCTGTAAGATTTTTAGGTATTATTGTAGTATAAGGAAAACATGAGGCAAGTTTTACACACATTTTGCCTCTGTGAAGCATATGAATGGGTTGGGTTTGGTTAAGTTAGGTTATGATTGGCTTTTGTTGTAAGTGAAAAAAAAACTTGGAATTTTGTTTTCAATCAAGTTTTTTCTTCAAAAACAGCTCAGGCTAGGTTAGGTTAGGTTTTGTATTCGAAAATTATTTCCAAAACAAATTTGTTTGGAAATAGCCTATTTTTTAATAAGAATTTGATTTCTAGCATGGAAGGTTCGGCTAGGTAGGTTAGGTCAGGTTATGCCACTATTTTCCTAATTTCAAATGCTACTTTTTATGCTATATTACCCAACTTCAAGCCCCCTTTTTGGTGTTATTTTACCTCAGAACTGAAAAGTAAGCACTTGCAGAGGAAATGAGTGGTCACATCATGTTAAGTACATTCATAAACATTGCATTGAAAAAAGTACAAGAAATAAAAACGTTAAACTGCAACTTTACTTTTTGATTTCTAAAAATTTGGTGGAAAGCGGTTTTTTTTAACTTGTGCAGTGCAGTGTTCAAAAGCAGCTTGTGCTAGATTGGCTTTTCAAATTGAAAATTGAGAAAATTTTTTTTCAGATTTAAAAGCAGCTTGAGCTAGATTATCTTTCCAAATCGGAAAATTGAGAAAACGTTTTTTTCAGATTCAACAGTTTGGATATAGCCCCTTTTCCTCCCTGGGCACATCGAAAACTACCTAGGTAGGTAGGTGCCTACTTTCAGAATGGGTTCTGTTCAAGTTCTTACCTTGCGCCCAAGACTCATTTTCCACCATGACCAAAACTTCAGTTCTTCAGGATAATGGGGAATCCTTGTGTACACTTCCATACATAGATGGACCTTAAATTATCACCGAAACTTAGCATAATATCGAGAAACACGCATTATCTTAAGTAGGTATGAACAATGCAACAGCGTCGCCCTTAGTCAGCCCGGCGCACACCTCTTCGCAATGAATAGCATCTGTGTCCGGGCCACGTACTCGGCGAGATGTCCCTGTAAGGCTATACCAAGCCCATCTCCAGTGAAGCAGCTGTGTGTCGAAAAAGTGACGCAAGGAATGCAGTTAATCGATACGTCACGATTCGATCAGTCACGTGACGGCGCCGCTGACGGCACGGCCGTCACCAAGGCCATTGACGCGCCACTTGCTGGGGCGCAGTCGGCCCCATAGCGACCGGGCGGCGCGCGGCGACGAGCCGGCCGTCCGTGCGGTGCGCCGCCGGCCGCGGCAGGAAGCCTTTCATTGGCGGTCGTCACCCTGCCAGGTGTCGGCAGCCTGTTGTAGCGAGTCGCCTTTCAGTTCAGTTCCGGGCGGAACTGTGCTGGCCCGATCGTGGTGTCGATGCGCGTCTTGGGATGTGGCTGCTCAGTCTTTGTCGGTACGACTGGCGTGCGTGAAGCGGGTCATTTGAACAGCTAGCTTGGACGATCGGGTGTCGGAGATATTACTGAAGTCCTGATTCAATCCGTTTGCTCTCTCATGTGCAATCAGCACAGGTCTTGATCATGAGAAGTAGCTATGTACAACTGCATACACAAGCGCACGCAGGTATTCTTATGCATATATGTAGACATAAACACAAACACACACAAACACACACACACACACACATATATATATATATATATATATATATATATATATATATATATATATATATATATATATATATATATATATACCATGCCCAATCATGTCATCCTCATTATACTGATGGCAATCCTTTTAGCATACACATTTTACGAAAGATGAAGGACCAGGCCAACACAAAAATATGAGTCCATCTGCATTAGGGATAGGAAGCCCAGCCCTAAACAGCAATGTAGCTTTGTGCTTTTTTTTGCTGTGATTTTGTGTCCATGTGATCTTGCAATGGTAATGTCCTGTGTTAAGCCACATGTTATATTGTAATGCTTTTAGGGTCACATAACTTCCTTAGTTTCGTTTGCCGGATGTCTGGTACCAGGAAAGATTAAACACATGTTGTAGTGATTAGAAGGCAAAGTTTGCATGTTAGTGATTCTGAGGAAGAATCGTGCACGATAGCTTAATCGCTCCAAAAGATGGCATGTTAGGCAATATTTGTCTAACTTCGAGGAGCAGGTCATATTAAATGTCACTGAAGTATATCACCATTCCCGTTGCAGCCGCACTGAGGCACATAACATGCTTGCCATCTTCCCTCATTTGTGAGCTGTGGTGTACTGAAGAAGGCTCATGCCGGAACGGTTGCATCTGAAAATATACCTCCACCTAATTAGTACGGTGTACCATTGCCACGCACACACACACACGTATGTATATATATATATATATATATATATATATATATATATATATATATATATATATATATATATATATATATATATATATATATATATATATATATATATATATATATATATATATATATATATATATATATGTAGGTTGGAAGCAATCTATTAATGAAACAGGTTTCGTTAAAGCTGACCGCATATCTAGCATTCATTGCTTTCTTTTGTGTTCTTTCAAGTTCCCTTGCTGTTCGTTTTCCTTCTTCGTTCAGTTGGTAAATCAGATCACCGATTATATTAATTTATTGCGTGACGTTTCGTCCTAACATAAGACATTCTCAAGCTTATAATCAGAAAGGTAGCGAAATATACAATTACATCGTTCACACTGCTTAACAACCTAGACAATTATCGTGCTGCCTACGAAATGTACTTTCACTTATAGATATGAGTACAATATATGCACACATTCAACGTGAAAAACAACGTCATAAAAGCACACGCACACTAAGCGCTTGGACGGAGGCCTGGAAATCCATCCTATTGTGTGAGGATACCCTGACAGTCACGTTGGGTGTTTAGAGTGGGGAGTCGTTCACGGATTAGGATGCTTCCGTGATGCGTAGTCTCCTCTCGTCCCGTATGTGTGCGATGATGTTAGTGTTTAGTACCAGCTCATGTCTAGTGATGTGTCGGTGATGTTTGTCCTGTGCATGCTGGTGTGGAGCGCCCGACTTCAGGTGCTGTCGGTAGTCGCGACAGTGATGTGGTGTGTCCAATATAGCTTACTGAGGGAATTTGAAGTGTGCAGTCTTCATCTGAGCATTTATATTCCTAAACTACATTGGTTGATTTAATCTTTTGCTCCTTCATCATGCTATTTCTCATCGTTTAATACAACGAAGAATGGCTCTTAGATGCTCCTGGGATTCAGACATTACGTGTACAGAAAATATACGACCTTCAATACACCAGGAGGTACTGAGTTGACATCAAAAGTAACGATAAAGATTATACTTTATTTACTCAACGTTTCGGCCAGGAGCCATCGTCACTCCGGCCACACGACCGGCTATCGAATTATTTATGTCGCGTATGCATATATATATATATATATATATATATATGTATACGCGACATAAATAATTCGATAGCCGGTCGTGTTACTCGGGCAGGACTTGCCGCGAGATGATCCATAGCGAAGAGCCGAAAACGAATTAACGCTTGGCTTTTGCGGCATATATACGTATGTCATGCGAACCGTACTAAATCAGTGAAAATATCCTTGGTCCTCCCACAGCCCCTGGTCACGATTTATGATCAGGATATTTCGAACCAAAGTCCATTATTATGGCTGGCGTGACCCGTAATCAGTGGCATGCCGAGGAATTTGTTTTGTTACGAGCCTATGCTTCCTTGCTTCCATCTTCCTTACCATCATTGTAAAGCCGTTTGCACGACAAATCGCACCAACATAAAGGGTGATGGAAGGACCGGTTTCGTTCTTCCTCACCCCATCTACCGCTCCATGTAGATGACTTCCCTGATATCTATCTGAAATGGAATGTCCGACAGTCTTCACCTGAGCAGTTTTACGCTTCTTGGATGTCGGACAGAAAGGCACATTCCGGAAATTTGGCTTATCAACATTCATTCAAAACGATACTCAGAAAAATAGAAAAAACCTGTAAATTGTTTCTAACCGTACTTTGTACCTTTTTAAAGAAAATTAATCCAAATTCTTCCTGCGTCCGGGCACCGAAGATCACGCTACGGGCTCGATAGGTCGCACCGGGGCCCCAAAAGCTCATCGGGACCACCCAAAAAAATGAAGCCGGGGCGACGAAAAAAATAGTGCAGACATGGAAAAATCACTCTGTGATCCCAACAATCGCTCTAATAGCCCCCAAAACGTATTGGGCCACCACAAATGTGCCGATGCCGCTAAAACTGGATCTAGATATCCCAACAAATTGCGCCATGACCCAAAAAAATCGCACTGGCACCAAAAAAAAAGTCGCTTCCAAGCCCTTGAAAATAACGCTGGAGCCCAAATAGGTCGCGCCGGTTCCTCAAAAGTCGGAGCTAGCCCACTAAAAAAAAACAATTCTTACCCGGAATGCCACTCTGAGGCTTCAAAATTCGAGTTAGAGACTACGAACGTCGAGCCCTGGAAAATAAATTTGTCGGAGCACCGAAAAAAAGTCGCAAGCCTGAAGAATCGTACCGAGGCCTAAACATATCGAGCAGGGGGCTTTAAAAATAGAACTCGACCCAGAAAAATCACATCGATACTCGATCGAATCGACCCAAGCTCCAAAAAAATTAAAAACAGATCCTGAAAGAATATTATCCAAAGAGCCTTTCTACTTACTATGCAGGGTATCATCGGACAAAAAAAAAACTCAATGAGGAGCCGCAGTGACGTACCAAAGAGACAATTTCCCCCTCCCTTCTGAGAGGTGTGGTCTCCGAAGAATCGCGCAGGTGTCTCCAAAAAAATCTCACTAGGGTCCCAAATATTATTTTCGGGGCTTTTAGAATTGCCGCAGTGGGCTCCAAACAAATATAGCGGGCCCCGGACAAATTGCGCCGAGACCCGAAAATTTGCACCGAGGCCTGCCAAAATCTCCCTGGTGCCCCAGCTAAGTATAACGCTCCTCGTGAACACGCGCCGGTCCCCCAAATATCGCGCTCGGGACCAAAAATATCCGTCAGTAGTCCCAAAAATTTGGGTCGGTGCTTTAAAAGTTCCCATCGAAGCTCACACACATTTCGCCCCAAATCAGCACAGCGTGACTTCTAAAATCACATCGGGATCATAAATATCAAGCCGGAGCCCTCCAAGTAAGGAGGGATTCCGAAAAATAATTGTCCGGGCCAGAAAATCGCCCTGGAGCCCCAAACATAGGAGTCACAAGTTTTGGAGCTTTGGGCCTTCAAAAATCGCGTGGGGCCCCGCAAAAATAAACGCACCGGAGCTTGCAAAAATCGCGGCAGGGCACAAACATATGACGTTGCCGCGGCCCGAAAACATCAGGCCGGGATTAAAACTTTAAAAAATCCAGAAGAGATCCACAAAAATGGCGTCGAGCCTAGGAAACTGGCGGACGTCCCCAGAATCACGCGCCTAGGCTCGAAAAGACTGGATGTCGAAATGTAACAGGCTCTCCCAAGCGCATCGAGCCTCGCAAAAAGCGGCCGAGCTTTAAAACATGTGTTGCAACCGTAAATAAACACACCTGGAGCTCTAAAAAAGCACACCGGAGGCTATCAAAGCACCCAGGGGCCATGGGACCGAATGAAGGAGCTTGGGGTCCGCAAGACGCGACATTGCCCTAAAAAAGAACAACTGGTCTTGCGGATAACTTTAAGTGCAATGATACTGGGAGGCCAATCGGCCAGACCCTGGGCGGGCCCTACCAATCTATTTCCTAACACGATGCCCTTTGCCAGGCTTGCACACCAAACCCTTCAAATACTCACCACGACAATGCTCACGAGAAAGCCCGACCACAGTCGTCTCCAGTGATTTTGGCCCGACCGCCCACCAACGCTACTAATTCAATTTTTGTTTTTCGAAGTGGCGCCAGCATGTCGCATCCCGGCGAAGGACCGGCACATACACCTGGTAGCCCACTCCTGGTCCATGACGCCTTTGCTTTCCCGACCACAATAAGTCGGTAAAGTATGCTTGAAATTTGAAGTTAGCGAAATTTAGTAACATTTCTGGAGGACTTTAACCACCGCAGGCGCCTGCCATCTATTGGCAGAAAACAAACTTTAATGCAGCAGCTGACTACTACTGCCGTCTAGCGGGAGCTTTTTGCGTATGGGAAGTTATGAGCATGGGAAGTTATGGACGCTCCTTATCCGGGATATTTTGAATGTTATCTGGCAACTTTGGAAAGTTGCAATCATGGGAAGTTATGATCATTGAAAGGTATGAACGTAGCACAGTTGAGATTCTAAGCTAGCGAAATGTGGTAGCATTTCTGGGGGACTGAGACCAACGCATGCGCCTGCCATTATTGGCGGAAGACAAAGTTTACTGCAGCAGTTGACTACCGCTGCCATCTAGCGGGAGCATTTTCCGTATGGCAAGTTATAAGCATGCGCAGTTATGGATGTTCCCTGTCCGGGAAATTTTGGATGTTATGTGACAACTTTGGGAAGTTGTGATCGTGAGAAGTTATGAACTTCGTCGGGCACGACTCGACGACTTCCGTTGTAACGAGTTACATACTATTATCAGATATAATTGAATGTCGTCCATTGCCTGACAAATTACGGGGTCAAGAGGGGTGAACCTCTGACATGCACCGTCTTGCTTCAGCCGTCCGCGAGACGTGTTTGTGACTGAGACATGCTTGGAACTGAATAACTCATCGGGTCGTAAATGGTCACGACGAAATCGGGTTGGATCATGCACAAAACACGCGAAGATGTGAATGGTGTGTGTTTCGTTGCGTCGACTCACGTCGAGCCAGGGGTGAAATTCTCCATTTTTCAGAACACGCTTTCAAAGTGCTGATGTCGGAACTCTGTTCTCAAATTTTCAGGCATAGGGCAACGGGATAAAATGAAACTATGTGTGTACATCGATACGCTACCAATGGTGATAGCTATTAGATCATGTACTTGTTTTATTTGAACATCAATCATAGCGCAGTGCCGAAGGCATCCAATGTACCGTTTAGTTGCGCGTGTTTCCGTACTATGCAGTCGACATCACGCAATGGTTTAGTTGCGCGTGTTTCCGTACTATGCAGTCGACATCACGCAATGGTTTAGTTGCGCGTGTTTCCGTACTATGCAGTCGACATCACGCAATGGTTTAGTTGCGCGTGTTTCCGTACTATGCAGTCGACATCACGCAATGGTTTCCTTTACGCAAATATCCCAACCTTGATGTCCTACATATAAGCTAAAATTAGCCTCATATCTGAACACTACCAACAATTTTCATAATGTGCAGCCAAGGGATGTGAAGAAATCAAGAAACCGTTTTTTTAGTTTATTCCGGCTAATTCGCAATTTCCCCATCGTGGACTGGTGACTGGCGACTGAGTAAGGGCAGCTGGTGACTGGCGACTGAGTAAGGGCAGCTGGCGACTGGCGACTGAGTAAGGGCAGCTGGCGACTGGCGACTGGTGATTGCCGACAGACGACTAGCAGCCGACGACTGACAACTGGTCACTGGCTGACTACTAACTATCGATGACTGACGATTGATGTCTGATGATTGACGACTCACGGCTGGTGACTGATAATTTATTGATAACTGATGACTGGTGGCGACTTTTGACTGACGACTGCCAACCGACGAGTAGAAATAACAACTGAGAACTGATGAAGTCGTTAGTCGTTAATCGTTTTTTTTGCGACTACTAATGTTCGGAGGCTGACGACTGACAACTGATAACTGACAACTGATATCGTCAGGTCATTCGAGTCCAGTGACCGAAGTTGACACCATGTATTTTTTTTGTTGGTTTATGTGTCACTCTTAGATTCGATTTGATGCTGAAGCTAAATGCGGAATCCATTTTTACCCCCAGAAATTAGAAATAGCATCTTCTTGCACATTCGGAAGTTTCTAGAACATTTCAACCTCATTTGACAGTTAGCGTCAACAAACATCGACAAACATTATAACATGGAACACAGCGACACTAACACAAACTTCAAAGTAGAAATTCTAGCAACAGCCAGGGACAACGCTGATCTAAAGGTCCTCGAATCTCTACACATACGTAATCTACGGCCGCAACTAAACACGCAAACGACGTCTTGGTATATCACTTAAATTAAATAAACACAAATTATATTTTATGTATTACGCGTTATATTGGATCTATGTCTATATATGTGCGTGAGTGTATGTATCGATATGTATATGGACCATCGGCTCGGGCTTCCTCAGAGGATTCTATCTTGGCATAGTTTGTTTCTGGTTTGGAGTTTCTTTAAGTGTCTGCACCACTGAGGAGGCTTTCCCGCATTTCACGTGTCTTTTGCACGCTTTTTTTGCTGGCGTGCTTTTTTTTTTCAATTGTTAAAACTTGACATTTTTATATCACTCCTGACGATGGCCCCTGGCCGAAACGTTGAGCAATAAAGTATAATCCTTAACGTTACTTTTAATGTCAACTCAGCACCTCCTGGTATATTGAAGGTCGTATGCTTTCTTTACACGCAATGTCTAAAACCCAGGAGCATCTAAGAGCCATTCTTCGTTGTATTAAACTCATTTGACAGTTAGCTTTTGAGTCCAAATATAACAAATCGTCATAGATAGCTTTTTAAGGTGAATTACCAATATACGCCAGGAGATACACTATGCGCTGAAAACATTTCCCGACATAGAACCCCGACCAACGCGCGATCCGTAGACGCCTCTACCACCGATCACCCTGCCATCCCCTGAACTACAACAAGCAGCAAGCAGCGCGCCAACATCCGTCAGTCGATTTGAAAAACTACTTACGCTGAACCAGATACTGACTGGGGGCGGGCGGAAGCGTCACGCCCAGACGCGTTCGCTGATCGCAACGGATCGCGACTGCTGATTCCGTTGCGGAGCGTTCCTCAACGCCAAATGACCTCATGTGGCGAAGTAAACGTTTCGCTGGATCGATGGTTCCGGGAAATAGTCGCCAAAGCCACTTTTCTTTTTAGCCTTGCAAGAAAGAAGCAAAAAAGACCTATGGGATAAACTCAGAATACGCGACAATCGGTCCACGCTTCCCAGGCCAGCGCTGACGCTTACCGTAGACGCGTCCAACAGACGCATACACATATCCCCAGAATCCCCTGGCATTAAATTTCGTCAAAGATGCGTACATTGCTATAACATCGAGAACTATGCTTCCCAAGTCAGGACGCGTGTCTCCAAGGGGATTCTGCAGGTTTTCCGATGTCAGGTAAATCATTAGAAAGCGAATAATGTCTTGTCTTCCTCTCCGACCAATGTCTTGCGCGTGTTAACAACGGGTGGTGCACCGCCAGTGGAACATCGCATGTCCGACATATCGCCGGCGGAGCTCGTTCCAGGATATGTCCGTGGGTAAGTCGAGCGTGACCAAAACGCAGTCGAGCCTGCAGGCCATTTGCACTTTGTCAGTGTGCTGCAGACAAGAAAACATGGTACCTAAGCATTCTGTAAAAACCCAAAGGAGTTTCTGATCTAATACTTGAAACATGTGCATTGTGCCTAAACACAAACGCTTATTAAGAACAAAAACTCGCGGTCAGATCAGCACGTGGCGTGGAGCTTAGGCCTAATCAACCACATCACGTGCTCAGTTGTCAAATCAATCCTCACCGATCTTCAGAGTCACAGAGAAGAACAGGCAGCTATGTATGATAGATGTAGGGGCTTAGCGGTCGTTGGACAGCTTCGTGGGTCGGAGGGAGCTCCCCATGGAGCCTCCACAGCTCCATGGATCGGAGCGAAGCTCCTCATAGATCCTCCACAGTTCCATGGATCGGACGTCTTTTTACATGTGGATCAAATGCATCACATTGAAGACAAGTAGCGTTTGCTGGCGTATTTAGTACTTTATGAAGGGTTTCGACGTCTCAAAGGGAGTGTTGCTATGTTCAACTTCCTGCGAAACATCCATACACCTATTACTAAAGGTTAACATAGCTGTGGGAAGCCCACGCATCGTACGTCAGTGGCCTGGTGCAGAGGTCAATAAAGACTGCGATTTTCGCTCACGAAAAATAATAAAGAAAACTCAGGAAGTCATCGGATTTCGGAAGCTTCGCTTTGCCCCCATGGTCTTGTGGCGAAGCAAATCGGCCTAAAGCCCTCTCGCCCCCGATCGGCCTAAAGCCCTCCCGCCCCCGATCGCCCTAAAGCCCTCTCGCCCCCGATCGGCCTAAAGCCCTCTCGCCTCCGATCCAAAGTCCGTGGCGTCGGTCTGTCACCGGGCATCGCAATTCCAAATTCCCAACTAACCATTCTCCAAGAAAACTAAGTTAGCCTCATGAATAACAACAAATTGTCGCAATCACCAGCTACTACCTACGTTGCCGAAAACATAAACATGGGCTCACTCATCGTCCTTCATCTGGGGATCGGCCCATGTGCACCGTGGAGGTTCCATCATAGCTCAGCAGATCTGTGCAACTCATTAGCGGAGAGCTCATGATCAAGCACAGTGAACAAAAAAAATCCACAGATTTCGCATGGGCGTCAAGCTCAGCTAGGACAATGAAATCCGGCTGTGCGTGCTGAGAACGTCTGCGGCGAACAATGCTGCGGCCGCCAGACGCCGCCTCTGTCGATGTGAGGTTTACCAGGAAGCCGGCGATGCCATCCGGTACTAATGGCACCGGAGAATGGTGCGGCCGCCAGACGCCGCCTCTGTCGATGTGAGGTTTACCAGGAAGCCGGCGATACCATCCGGTACTAATGGCACCGGAGAATGGTGCGGCCGCCAGACGCCGCCTCTGTCGATGTGAGGTTTACCAGGAAGCCGGCGATACCATCCGGTACTAATGGCACCGGAGAATGGTGCGGCCGCCAGACGCCGCCTCTTTCGATGTGAGGTTTACCAGGAAGCCGGCGTTCCCTTCCCAATGGCACCGGAGAATGGTGCGAGCCGCCAGACGCCGCCTCTGTCGATGTGAGGTTTACCAGGAAGCCGGCGATACCATCCGGTACTAATGGCACCAGAAAATGGTGGCCTCTGTCGATGTGAGGTTTACCAGGAAGCCGGCGATACCATCCGGTACTAATGGCACCAGAGAATGGTGCAGCCTCTGTCGATGTGAGGTTTACCAGGAAACCGGGAAAACAATCGTAATGGCACCAGAGAATGGTGCAGCCTCTGTCGATGTGAGGTTTACCAGGAAGCCGGCGATACCATCCGGTACTAATGGCACCAGAGAATCGGCCGCCAGCTCGCCTCTGTCGATGTGAGGTTTACCAGGAAGCCGGCGATACCATCCGGTACTAATGGCACCGGAGAATGGTGCGGCCGCCAGACGCCGCCTCTGTCGATGTGAGGTTTACCAGGAAGCCGGCGATACCATCCGGTACTAATGGCACCAGAGAATGGTGCAGCCTCTGTCGATGTGAGGTTTACCAGGAAAGCCGACAATGAACCATCCGGTACTAATGGCACCGGAGAATGGTGCAGCCTCTGTCGATGTGAGGTTTACCAGGAAGCCGGCCAGACCATCCGGTACTAATGGACCGGAGAATGGGCCGCCTCTGTCGATGTGAGGTTTACCAGGAAGCCGGCGATACCATCCGGTACTAATGGCACCGGAGAATGGTGCGGCCGCCAGACGCCGCCTCTGTCGATGTGAGGTTTACCAGGAAGCCGGCGATACCATCCGGTACTAATGGCACCAGAGAATGGTGCAGCCTCTGTCGATGTGAGGTTTACCAGGAAGCCGGCGATACCATCCGGTACTAATGGCACCAGAGAATGGTGCAGCCGCGGTTTCGCACGATTTGGGCCGGTGCATATCGATAGCTGGCGGTGGGCTATTGGCCGGGATTGGCCGCTCCTGACGGCCGGCTATACGCTGCTGGCGGTGGGCTGCTGGCGGTGGGCTGCTGGCGGTGGGCTGCTGGCGGTGGGCTGCTGGCGGTGGGCTGCTGGCGGTGGGCTGCTGGCGGTGGGCTGCTGGCGGTGGGCTGCTGGCGGTGGGCTGCTGGCGGTGGGCTGCTGGCGGTGGGCTGCTGGCGGTGGGCTACTGGCGGTGGGCTACTGGCGGTGGGCTGCTGGCGGTGGGCTGCTGGCGGTGGGCTACTGGCGGTGGGCTGCTGGCGGTGGGCTACTGGCGGTGGGCTGCTGGCGGTGGGCTACTGGCGGTGGGCTGCTGGCGGTGGGCTACTGGCGGTGGGCTGCTGGCGGTGGGCTGCTGGCGGTGGGCTGCTGGCGGTTGGCGCTGCTGGCGGTGGGCTGCTGGCGGTGGGCTGCTGGCGGTGGGCTGCTGGCGGTGGGCTGCTGGCGGTGGGCTACTGGCGGTGGGCTGCTGGCGGTGGGCTGCTGGCGGTGGGCTACTGGCCGGGATTGGCCGCTTCTGACGGCCGGCTATACGCTGCTGGCGGTGGGCTACTGGCGGTGGGCTACTGGCTGTACGCTGCTGGCGGTGGGTACTGGCGGTGGGCTACTGGCGGTGGGATACTGGCGGTGGGCTACTGGCGGTGGGCTACTGGCTGTACGCTGCTGGCGGTGGGCTACTGGCGGTGGGCTGCTGGCGGTGGGCTACTGGCCGACATTGGCCGCTTCTGACGGCCGGCTATACGCTGCTGGCGGTGGGCTGCTGGCGGTGGGCTGCTGGCGGTGGGCTGCTGGCGGTGGGCTGCTGGCGGTGGGCTACTGGCGTGCGGCATTGGCCGCTGCTGACGGCCGGCTATACGCTGCTGGCGGTGGGCTGCTGGCGGTGGGCTGCTGGCGGTGGGCTGCTGGCGGTGGGCTGCTGGCGGTGGGCTGCTGGCGGTGGGCTGCTGGCGGTGGGCTGCTGGCGGTGGGCTGCTGGCGGTGGGCTACTGGCCGACATTGGCCGCTTCTGACGGCCGGCTATACGCTGCTGGCATTCCGTGTCGCCGGCAAGACGACAAACGTCCCGGACCTAATCACTTCCCGGCTAGTGCTGAACATCACAATGAGGCCCCGTCGGCATGATCAATGCTGTTGCTCCGACACATATTTGTGAGGCGCATAGGAATTTATTTATTCAGTGTTCATATCTTAGTCCGCGCATGAACCTTTCTCAGCGAGTCAGGGACTCTTCTGTCGGATCGGATGTCCTCTTTCGACAGCTCGGGCCCCACCACCAGGGCCAGGGGGTCTTGTTCGGCTTTGGCCCCATCCGTGGGCCCGAGGACCCTTTCTGACGGCCCGAGGTCATCTCCGGCAACGAGAGCTCCCATTCCTCGTCTCAAGGGTCCTCTTTGACGATCCAGGACCTTTTCTGGCAGACCGGGGCATCTTTTCAAAAGTTTTGACCCTCTCCATTTGGTCAGGGGCCTTTCTTTGCCTTGGGCGCTGCCGTCAGCTCAGGTGCCCTTCATACTGGCTCGGGGCCCTCTCCGTCAGCCCGGGGCCCTTCCAACGTACCGGGCCCCCTCCGTCGACTTAGCAGCCCTCTTCGTTAGTCCAGCCCAGGACCCTCAACATCTTCCCCGGGACACTCCCCGTTGATTCGGGGTCCTCTTCATCGGCCCGGGACCATTTCCATCAGCCCGGGCCTCTTTAGTCGGTCCAGGGGGCCTGCCCTTCACATTGGCCAAGGGGCCCTTGCGGCCCCTCAAGACGGTCACCCGCAGGGCTCCCTCGGATCCTCTAGGGGGGAGGGGGGAGGGGCTGGTGCCATCGCCCCCCCTGGCTACGCCACTGGCCACGGGCATTTATTTCTGAAAGTTATTGGGAGGGAGCACAATACATGAAGGCAATAGGCGGGCCCGGATTAATTTGGGAACACACTCCATAAGGTCCCCATGTGCAAAGTTGAAATTATTAGTGCAAAGCCAACATTGAGGGGCACTCGCCCCTTCAAGAGTATATGAATTAACATCCCTGTGTGTGTGTGTGTGTGTGTGTGTGTGTGTGTGTGTGTGTGTGTGTGTGTGTGTGTGTGTGTGTGTGTGTGTGTGTGTGTGTGTGTGTGTGTGTGTGTGTGTGTGTGTGTGTGTGTGTGGGTGTGTGCTGAGTTTTACCAGCCTGCCACCGTTAGGTGATAACGGCTGTTTAGGTGGTTAGAGATGAGTTGCTAGAAGTGGTTCGGACGGTGCAGTAGGGGGTGTAGAGTGGGGGTATGGTCGGGTCATCGCCGTTTTTGAACATTGCAAGAAATCTGCTTGCACATATACACTGCTTTGGGCCTTTCTTTGTAAAATGTCTTTTTTTCTCCGGGTTTGGCCTTTTATTTTGTTTTGTCTTGTTTTCTTCTTTTGTTTTGATCTTTTACACATCATGGGTAGAGTAGGGAGAGACTAGGAGAAGGGAGCTGTTAGCAATGTTGTTCAGTGTCGAGAGGTTTTGGCGCGGGTGTGTGGTTTGTTGTTGGTAGAGGTGGTGTGCATGTGTTTGTGTCGTGTGGTGCGGCACAGTTTACACAGTTTACATCCCGACATGCCGCACAATGTATCGCGAGATATGAACCAAAACAGCGTCCTTCAATTACACTTCGTAACAATGGAGGGTTTTAGGGCGCTTCGACCAAAACATGTGATAATTTAGGACACTTCATAACAAAGGTACATTGGTTAATGTCACATACACTAGCACCACAACGTTTACATGCCGAGCTCTCATTAGATCTGGCACTTTTTGCATGACGAGCTAGATGACACCTCGTGTGCGGCTACCGTAATCTAGTCAATCGGTCTGAAGGCTAATCCTTTGGTGCCTGTCATGGACCTGGCTGATGAAAACCTGTCTTTCAGCCAGCATCGACTTTCTGCGATGTCCTCTGCGATGTAGATGAAGTCGACATCCGTAGGTAACAAACACATGTAGTTATGACGTGTGCATGCCATAACTGTCAGACATCTTCGTACCGAACTTAATATTTGTAGGAAAGTAGATGTCGTAGATTACTATGTCCATATGACCCTTAGGATGGGATCAATATAGCCTCCCGATTGCTGCGGCTGCCACCGCCACCTCCTCTCGCTATCATCGTGGGCACTGCCGCCGTCGCCATGCTAGTGACGGCGGTGGCAGTACGAGGTGTTGACCCACTCTCTGTGACCAATTACACGCACATCCTCCTTGTTAGCAACGACAGCAATTAATCAATTATTTTCTGTTCAGCAGTGCGACTGTCCAAATTTTCGACAAAAACACCATGATCAAATTATTTTAATACTGGAATTTTACCTATGTTGCTCATACATTGTATGGAGGTGCTACATAGCTCGAACATCGCCTGAGGCGTGCTGATCCGATCCGTCTCTGGCCTCTGTAGGCTGGCGCGTGTCGTCAGTCTTTTGACGGCACCGCCAATACCGTCGCTAGGTCCTTTTCCATGACAAGTAGCAGACAAATTCCATTCACATTTCATGCTGAAGTCGTCTTTATGCATGATCTTGTTTCTGATGTTGAAATTACTTTTGTATTGGACCACACAGCCGACAGTGAAGTAGTGGACTTTTCGTATATTAGCATTTGTCAACCATATGCGTCCGACAACTTCTGCCTGAAGCGTAAGGATAGCTTGGGCCGTCAGCTTCAGTGTAGATTGCGAATAGACGAACGGCTGCTGAAGCGATTTCCCAGTGGTATCCATGGACTGAACCTTGTACCACAAACAAATAATTTGTTTTAGAAAAGTCGCCCATTGCTAATGCCTTCATGTTTCAACAGAGTATTCCTTAAATCTCTGTAAAAAAAAATCTGCTCTGTGCCTGGCCAATAAAATGATGTTGACAGAGGCGGATACTGGAGTCCACAAATAAGCTACTCCGTATTCTAACGCACCGACACCAGTATTGTTCAGTCAGTGCTAGTCCACCGCATGCACTCTACTCCATCATCTGCCTCGACCATTCCGTCGGTTTCCAGGAATTTCCGAAGTTCAGCATGATACGGACATTTGTCGCATTTGCCGAGCATACCTTGTTCACTGTCGATGCCGCACACTGTTTTGCCGATGAACTCTGTCTCTGTAAGATCGGGACTGGTCGCTTTGACTATAAACTTCGGATTTCGATGATGAAAGCGTATGCACACATAGTGTGTGTCACTAGCACCGACCAAAACGCACCAGGGTGATCTGAGGCTCGCAAATGTAGGGAACCCTACAAGCACCACTGTTTGTGCGTTGATTATTTGGTAAATCTCGCGCAGATTAGATACCAATTTTTTATTATCGTTTTTGATAATGCCATTTTTCTCCGTCTGGACACGCACTCTGAACTTGCTCCTTTTCCCTGGGAGATCTGGCTGATGTAGTCTTATTCATACCACTGCTGCACAGTTTTCTTAGCATCACCGAAACCCCCTGAGATAGCTGCTTTGCTCCTTAGCAGGCCTCCCGTCGCCTTTGGAATCCTACCTTTCTTCACCATGGTGACAGTGACACCAATTTTGCGGCAGTCTTAACGATTGTAAAAAGGGAGACAGCATTGTAATTTGAAGCTTAATCGCATGTGAAGTTGTGAAGTTGATTGCCACCATCATTGTCTCGGGCAGCTCGATATCGGGGACGATGAGTCGTCGTCAGCTGTGTCAGCCTCGAGTTCGACACTAGTGTGTGTGTGCGTGGGGGGGGGGGTGCCAGCCTGCCACTTTGTTGGTGATGTCGGCTGTTTCCGTCTGTATGTATGCGGAAGTGTTGTAGGAAGAGAAAAGTGGCGTAAGGAGTACCGAGGTAAGGACAGTAGAAAGGGCAGGAAGAGTAGAGCTGATAGGTAGGGAGTTGACGGGGGTACAGCTGAATAACGTCTTGAAGATTGATGAGTAGAGATGAGCAGAGCTGAGCGGAGTTACATTAGAGCTGAAGTGGTAGAGTTGGTCGAAAGCCGCAGTTGATGAGGTTGCGAAGATTGGCCAGTCTGGACGGTGCCAGTGGAGGATATGGGGTGGGATGGGAACGGGCATCGCCAAAGTAGTGTGAGCATTTAAAAGACATCATACACTTTATGGAACGTTGTATATTTTTCTTCGTTTTCTAGTTGAGCAGGTCTCGTTTTTTTCTCGTTCCTTTTTAAGGTATCTTTTATAGTATTTTATTCGTGTTTTCACTTTCATTTTTTTTTTTTTAAATTCATTTTTTTTCAGGTATCGTTCTCGTTTTTCTCGTTTTTTTGGTTCGTTTTTTTCGTTCTCTTTTTCATTTTTATATCACAGATCATGATGTATGATGTATGATGTATCATGATCATGATGTAATTGAAAGAAAGTCGAAGATATGTTCGTGTAATGCTGGGTGTCCGTTGTTGAGGAGAGTGGTTTTGTTTAGTGGGATGTTGTTTGTGGTGCAGTAGTTTGTGATATGTTGTCTTTCGTTGGTGTATTTGGTGCAGTGTATGCAAATGTGCTTGATTGTAAGTGTTGGTGACATGTGGTGCAGTGTGGTCGTGGGCGTTTTGGTATGAGATAGGAACGAGTGAGTGCTGTGTGTCCGATGCCTCT
Source organism: Ashinkailepas kermadecensis (assembly GCA_034440615.1). NCBI lineage: Eukaryota > Metazoa > Arthropoda > Thecostraca > Neolepadidae > Ashinkailepas > Ashinkailepas kermadecensis. The sequence continues at coordinate 379,182 of JAOTOM010004995.1, forward strand.
TCGTGTCAGTGTGCGTTCCTTCTGTCTGGTGTTTTGATTGATGGTGTTCCAGTGTTCGTATTTGGGGTGTATTTCGTGGAGTTGTGTTCTTGCGGTGCCTCATGCTTGTTGAATGTGTTTGTTGATTGCATGGTGAATCGTGGAGCACCAGTCGGTTTGTGAGTAGGAACAGTGCGTGGTCCGTTGCAGTGTTGTGGCTAGGTTTGTTTTTTTTTTTGGTGGGGGGGTTGTATTGCGATTTGGCGTTTTGCTATGATGTGTGTTCAATATTTGTGTTGTAGATGGTAATGTAGGCCGAGGAGATTGCGCATAATTACGATTGTATGTAAAGGCTGGGGGGGGGAGGGGGGCACACAAGAAGACCAAGGGGAGTGGGGGGGGGGGGGAAAACCCCCCCGCTGTCCCCCTGGTGTGGGGTGTGTGGGGGGGGGGGGGGGGGATGAAGAAAAAATGGGGATGGGGGGTGTGATTTTGGAAATAATTTTTGTATTTTGTGTCTGTGTAGGTGTGCTTTGGTTTGTCTATGAGAAAGTGTGTTGTGGGTGTCTGGTGCTTCCACGATGCAGTGTGATGGGAGTGGTTTTAAGGTGGGGGAGAGTGATGTGCAGTTTGCTTGATTGCTGGTGCATGCGGCATCCTATTGTTATTTTGAGTGATGATTAGTTCATGAATTGTATCAAGAATTTCAAGGATTGTTGAGTGTTTGCGTGTTTAAGTAGTGTTTTCGAAAAACGAGGAGCCGTATTCTATAATTTGCCGAATGATTGGTTTATATAGAGTCATTAGTGTATTTCGGTCAGATCACCAAGATGTGCCGGATAGTGCTCGTAGAAGTGCTTTATTTTTAATGCGCGTTTCTCAATGTTCAAGGTGTGTGACCGAAAAGTAAGTCGTGGGTCTAATGTGATGCCTAAGAATTTTGCTGTCGTAGCAAAAGGTATGTGTATGTGGTCTAATTTAAGCGTGTTTGTAAGTCTGTGGGTCGTTTGTAGCCGCACCTGTAGAGTATGAATTTGAAGTTGTGTGGTGCAATGTGTAAATTTAGTAATGAGAGTTTGTGGTGCAATTATGTAAGTGTGTGTTGCTAATGCGTGAGTTGGTGTTTTGTGTGAGGTCCATAATACGATGTTGTCAGCGTAGAATACAATTTTGATCTAAGGGTTGTCCGTTATGACTGAATTTAGACTGATAATAAAAGGGAGAGGGCTAAGAACGGAACCCTGCATTGAACCAGGGATGTGAAATTTAGTGTCTGAAATGTGGGGCCAAATTTTGACTTGAAATGATCGACTCAGTGAATAAAAGTGGAGATAGTGTGCTAATCGGTCATGTATGTCCATGCTATGCAGGTGTTGCTAGTAGTAATGTTGCTATGTTGATGGTGTCAAGGTTTGTTTTAGAATCGTGTTTCGACGTGTTTCGACACTAGGATGCTGACAGGCGCTTTGCTGCTGCTGCTTTCACCGATGCTATTATTCTTAGGGGGTTCGCAGATCGACAGATCGACCAAACATTTTCAAATTTTACACCCACTATGTTTGTATTTGGACCAAAATTGGCGTACAGGGTAGTCTTGTGCCTTTAACACGCCTGGACAAGTTTTAGCCCGATCCAACAAAGGGTTTCGAAGTTATATACAAAGGGTAAGTTAGCCCCGGCAGTATTTTGAGCTCACACAATAAGGGTAGCCTTGGCGATAGATATCTCATCGATAATGAAGAGAAAGTGTGACATATTATGCATCTTTAAGAAGACAAATTATTAACGAAAACACATCCATGATAAAATGCCAGCATTTCCCAGGTTTGACCTCGTGACCCCGTGACCGCGTGACCTCGTGACCTTCTGTGACACCTATCCCATTGAAATTGATAAATGTGATGGCAGAAATGCAAACGGTCATGATTTGGCTGCCAAATAAAGAAATAAAGAACCGTTTTGCTTTTAAATATTCCAGGTACGCGTCCGTTCCCCATGGCTTCTATGATTTTCCGATTTTCGGAACGGGAGTATTTCGAGTAAGTTGTTTCCCATTAGAAAACTACGGGATCGAACAATTAAATAAAAATTGGTGATATGAAAACGTTTGCATAATACAAATATTCAAAACTTATTGATGAAGGTCTTATAGTTTGCCTTAATAAACTTCACAAAGTTCAAGGTCACCCATTACCGATTGGTTGGGTATTGAAGTTTATGGGCACATCGACTGCATCGATCATGCAGCGCCCATATCATCGTCCGTCAAACAAACGCATATGCACGAAGCTCAGTTGACGAGACAACTGCATGTGAATGGGTCGATGTACGTGTGACATCATGCCGTGCTACGATCCTCATTTTGTCAGGTGTAAAAGCGAGTTAATGAGGGGAATAAATCACAGAAAACTTGATTTCTGGTAGGAAACGGAAGAGCCGTCCCGATTGAACCATTCATAACTCGTTCCCTTATGCTTCCTTGAGGGAAAGAGGCAATCGGGACGTGCCGCAGTGATAGTGCAGCATGGCACATTGAACACGGCGGACTGCCGCCGTAATGCGCACTGCCGGGCAGAAGGTATTACCGATAGGTCATCCATAGGTTTATCTACATGTGACGACGTAATTTTACTTCGGAACATCTGGTGGTCTGGCAATGGAAACATCTGATCATGCTGACCTCACAAAAAGAAGTACAATTATGCTTTCATTCTACCTGTAGGCATCATTTGCATGGACGTACAGTCGAATCACTATCGTAATACAAACACAGGCGTTTTGTCACGGTACACATAGCGTACACATAGCGTACACATATCAACATTTCCACAAGCTTCCTGTGGTTTCATTGTTCACGCTTTGTGCACTCCCTGCATATTGCACATTATTGCACATTACTGCACTGCACTAAGCAGTGATCGAAGCATGACAATCGAACAACGATGGCATATAACAACGAAATAAACATCAGATGATGAGAACTTGTGTTTCTAACTTGCACATTTGTAGCTCTCCAATGCAGCTCTTGTAGCTTCATTTACAAGGGTTGAATATTTTATGACCACCATAACGTCGTAGCTTAATTCTGCGTAGCGGCGTAATTTTACCTCAGAACAGCTGTTAGTTACTTACATCATGCATTGAATGCCATCAAACATGGCAACGGTGCAGTCTGACCATATTCGACCATGCTAAAATCACAACAAGAAGTAAAATTATGCTTTATTTCCACCTACAGAGCATCATTTATTTGGACGTACGGTCCAACACCTATTGCAAACAACTCTTTGCTGTCACAGTGTACGTAGGCTGTGCCCGGAAACATCATTTTCACAACCTTCATGTGACTTCATTATTCACGTTCTTGGGACACTGCGCATGTGGACATTCCGCGTGGGACACTGTGCTGTACAAGGGCACATATGTTAGAAAAAATAAAGCAGATCAATGGGCATCGATTTGTCTTTGATAACCAAATCGTTACAAACGGCGTCGATTTCGAAGTTCGCCGAAACCGAATTTCGGGGCTGAACATGGAATCTGGAGCCGTGGGCATGGTCAAAATATTCTCGGAAATTCCCAAAAAAAGGAAATTTTTTCACGTTGTATTTTGCGCGATGGGTAAAATAGAACGTTTTCAGACCATTTTCTGTGATTCACTACAACATCTATTAGGGCATCAAATCTGGCAATAAAAGCGGGAAAAACAGCTTGGATTTCACGAAATGGCTATTTGAGATAATAAATATAATCTGGCAGATGATTTTAAGGCGGCAGCTGAAACAACTCGTCCTGGCGCATCGCTTTGGTCTAGGATATTTATTGTTTAACCTGTAAAGTTTTACGAGTTAAATTTGAAATGGCATGTGCATTCAGAAATTTGCAGAGCTTTGAATATGGCTTATTTCAAGGACTTCCAAACAGGTACAGAAAGCCAGCAGCCAACGTAACATATTTTCTTCAATTCTGAGCTCAAACATTTCCACAAAATGAATTTTACAAATTTGTCGATTTTGGCATGTTTTGTTCTTCTAAGCCTGCCAAAGTTCTGAATTTTGTTTGTATCAAGTTTCCCTTCGGTGACCCTTTTCATTCTTTTCATTTCTGATTCTGATTGTGAAAGCAAATTGAAACTCGAAGATATTTAAACTAAAAAGTTTGAAAATTTCAAATTGGAAATTTCGCACACGAAGCCACACCTCTGGTAATGCGAGGATGCTGACGTTTTCAATGGGGCTTACCGATACTTCAGCAACTTTTTGAAAATTATTATTCGCTTTGTATGGCGACGATAAGAATCGACACAGTGACTATCACAATTGCTTGTAGCGTTTATGTACGTCGAAAATACAAATTTACCACATCGTCTTTCCACCAGGCGTTTTCGAAAACGGATCCGTACACTGCTCCGGCTCTGCCGAGCCTGCTATCGTTTCCTTCTCGATATCAACCCCTCTGTTGTCCATCGGCATCAACGCCGGCGCCTTTATCTCCCTCGGAACCGCCACCAGGCTGGAGAGTATTGAGCTATGTGCGGATGGGGATTACGGATATATGTACGAAGTACGGATGGAGTGGGAGTGAAGACATGCGCTAGACAAACACCTCGACTTGTATTTGCCTTTAACACATAGTCACCAGCAGTCCACAGAGACGCAATGCTCTTTCTTCAGCACAAAATGATAAACCTGCAAAATGATAATTACTTGATCGCTGACACAAAGTGATCCTTATGTTCGTTATAGGTACCTACCTACCGCGCCAATTGCAACATCTAGGTAATATAATCTGATTGAATACGGTCGGATTGCGTTATTTCCATGGTTGATCTTATTCAATACATATCAGTTGCACCGAAGTACAATTGCGTCGCTACGCGTAAATAAACCCCTGAATGACCTATCGGTAACTAGTGAACTTGAAATGTGTAATGGTTTTAAGGGAAACTATAATATATTCATTAAAAAGGTATGAATGTTTTTCTTCAGAGGTGAAAAAGCCGGCGACACGCCGACGCACGTCGGTGACAGATAAAGGGACACGGAAGGCTCTAATGAGACAGCCAAGGACTGACCGACCTTCTCTTCCCAAGTTTTTAAAAACACATTTTTGGAGGAATTAATCATGGCAAGGTCCTTTTCTAGGCTAGTTTACATTGGCAAACGGCACATTTTATATAGTGGTGACGTTCCTTTGAGTCAGCTGCCGACTGAAAAAAAACCAGCGGCACAGGTGGCGGCCAATATTAAATTTCGATAGACGTTGGCGATATGTAGATGAGACAGCAGCGAGCTGTCTCATGTGTGACAATTGTGGCGCGATCAACCATACTAAATCACCTGTCTGAACCAAGGAGAATCTGGTCTTCGACAATGACGTCATGGAAGTAAAAGACATCTGCTTGCCCGTAATTAGCGTAATAATTCGTGAACTAAAACAGGAAATCAACACGAAGACAATTTTGTCAAACATATCACCACGGATACCCACAATATTACCACTTACATTAATGGATCGCGGCTAGCTGGGTAATTTTCTGTGACGTCATCACGGTGGCGAAAAAAACTATAACTGATGGCTTAAATGGTTTCCCATGACCTAAGCACACGGGTTGACTGATTTCAATTCATCAATTTGTCGGTAGGTATAAAGGAGAGGATTTTTCTTCGACCTTGGGAGCAGCTGGAACGATGGGAAAGTCGACCACTTTGTACATATCATGCCATGAAGGAAGGTGAATTGTGGCTGTGCCAAGTGTAAAGCAGAATTGCGGGACATAAAGAGGTAAAAGTTGGAGCAAGGAGAATAGCTTTTGCGCGTCAAGATGTCCCTCGGTGCTGGAGGAAGCTAGGAACGACGGCACAGATAAATTCCAAAACATGATCAAGTAATTAATGTTTCTTGTGAAGGCCCACCAAACATGTCAAGCCAGGCCAAAATTCCCCTCCAATTACAAAATTATAGCTTATGAGAAGAGCATAACCCAACTTAACTCAGCCAACCCTACCATTTTTTACCTTGCACTTCAATAATATGTTATTGCAGTTGAAGGGGTTCACAAGATCAGTCTTGCTAATATTTTTCCTCTACCACAAACAAAATGGTTTGGTTATGCTAGGTTAGGTGAGGTTAAGGTTTTTAAGTTGAAGCATTTTGGAGATGTTGTCATATTTCAAGTTATAAGATTTTTTTTCGTAAAAAGCAGGTTAGGCTCGGTTTGGCAGGCTTTTGCATTGAAAATGTTGGTTTTGGGTTAAAATGCTTTTTGATTCTTTATATTTGTTGCCCTAAAAGAAGGTTTGGTTGTAAATGTGTGCTTTAATGTGTTTTATGAATTCTTGGGATTTATATTTCCAATGCAATGTTTATGAATGTAACTAAGGTGATGGGACCCCTCATCTTTTGTGCAAATGCTTACTTTTCAGTTTGTGAACAAAATAGCACCAAAAAGTGGACTTTGACAAATATCTTACAGCACAATCACACCACTTTGACTATGTTTTGTAAGGTTGGGTTTTGGTTTTTTGTTTTTTTTACATTTTTATAATATATTACCTTACCTTATTTGTTAGTGTATTTTGCTCTTCAACTGAGAAGTAAACATTTACACCACAAATGAGTGGTCACATCAGCTTAATCATGTTCGTAAAGATGGTAGTTTAAAATATAATAAAAAATGTATATAACACCTCAAGCACAAATTTACCAATATTTTTAGGTGAATGCACATAGGTACAACTGAATCCTTCCTAAAATAACTTGCTAAAAATATCGCAATGAATGTTGTGGTGATTTAAATGAATATGGATATGATACGCGAGTGACTTCATCAAGTTATGAAGATCAGATTCATTCAAATTGCCTACATGAAAGAATAGGTACCAGAAAAAACCATATTTTTGAGGGTAAGTGCAATCCATATTAAATCACTTCGGTCATCACCAGGGTGCATTTCTGCATACATGCCACATTTAAAATCAGCACCACATTAGGAACCATAATTGCCAGTGAAACTTGCTGTTATATGACAGAATTACAGCTCATAGAGCAAGACTGGAAGAACTGGCTGGTGTGTGATTTGTCATCATCCAGAACATAATCCTCTGCAATTTTATGGTGACCTGTTTTTTTTTTTTTTTAAGTGGAGTCGGCTCAGTATGGCCAGAACATATAAATGAGGAAGAGGTGGAGTCCATGGGGATGAATCCCCAATGAAGTTTGTTGTAATTTTAGAAGTTGATTTCAGGAAAAAGTTTAAGAAAAATGGAATGGAACTGTAATGCATTGTATTTTTTTTTTATTATAGATCACTGGTGCCCTCTGCATGAAAAATGCATAATATCACAAAAATAAAAATCCCAATTGTTAGGAGGCAGAATATTAGTTCATTAAGTGTGGATTTCCATGCAAGACCATGGAATATTTTGACCTATTACTCCCACTGCATGGTTTAATCATGTTGCTTGGTGAGGACTGCAAGCCAGTAGAGGACTGCAAGCCATGTTGTTTCACAACATGGGACAATTGCACAAATAGCACCAAGGAGTTTTTTTTCTTACTTTGCAATCAGCATGAAAATTATTCTTCAAGATGGATTGCTCATCAATTTTCCACCACATCCGAGATTACAAAATGTAAACCCATCTCTGCATCTGAGTAATGCTGTGAGTGTTCCAGATGAAGTTGTGCATACATGTACCTTGTTTCCATATCAATGCAGGTCAACAAATATGGCAACCAATTGAAGCAATTATACATATGCAGTTGGCCTGCAGCTGTTTTCTTGCTATGGGTACATATATATTTTTTGTTTAATTAGGCTAGCTCACCAAGTACTTTGATCCCTCAATGATCCTCTGGTCACATAGTTGAATTTATCATCCTACTTGAGACACATACGTACTAAGGTAGTACTTTCATAAGAGACAAACAAATTGCACTTTGCATCCACAATTTTTGAATGGTAAAATGTTTATTCAATCAGAAAACGAACGGGGCTTCAGAGGAGGGCATCAAAACACTTTTAAAATCAGAAGACTTGATAAGGGAAAAGGCGTGTGAACTATCCGAAAATCTCTTTTGTTTTTCAGCTATGCATTTTATGAAGCATGTATGCAAAACATGTGAGACAGCTCACGGGTTCGTCGGTGACAGCTTCGGTATTTTTCACCTCGGTTTTTCTTTGAAAAGCGTTTTCCAATCATATGTCTGCATGTCATCGTTCTACCTCATGTAGCTTTCCAATAGAAGAAAGCTTACACGAAATCCGTCCTACGCGGAAACTGCACAATCGCAAAAGTCATGAAGAGCGGACGGCAAAATCGGATATTTATAAGAAGAACACATTAATTTTTTTTGGGTCAGCGAAATCATGTCCACTTTTATTTCCGCCGTCAAATTTGGCAATTTCGATGGGATAGGGATCACAGGAGGTCACGGGGTTACGAGGTCATGAGGTCACGAGGTGAATTGTAGGAACTTGATATTTCATATCGGGAATGTTTCAGTTGATCCTTTTTCTTCTTAAATATACGTATAATTTGCCACCCTATCCGCTTCTTATTGATGAGATGTACATCGTCAAACCAACCCATGTTATTTGACCTAAAAATAATGACGGAGGCCATAGCTCAAAAACGTTGGCGGAACCTGGCTGAAATTTGCACAGCCGTATTCAGCGCCAAAGACTACCCTGTGGGGATTTTTGTCTCAATACAAATGTATGGGGTGAAGTGCATTGGTCGATCTGTCGTGGAACTCACCTGGGCTTTCTTTCCTTTTTCACCAAACGAAGCAACGTCTGGTTCTCATAGATGATCGTTTGGCTATACTCTGAGTATTTCGAGAACGGCCTTCTGTCGGATCAACATTCAACATTACAAGCAGCCGACGGCGGCGGCGCGACGGCCGGCCGGCCGCTGCGCCGGCCGGAAATGGCTCCGTCCGGCCCCCAGTCCGGTCAGCTGTAGACAGTGTTGCTCTCCGAAACCCATAATAATATGACCGCTACAGGGGTAAAAATGGTCCTAGAATATAAATATCGCAGTTTTAAGGAAGGCGAAGGAATCATCTGTTTTCAAAATGTAGGTTATACAATTCATTGTATTTTTCTAACCATAATTTAGGATCCCCCAGAAATATTTAAGCATGCATGATCAAGGCCGGGCAATAATCCCTACGTTCAGATTTGTAATATTTCATCAGCTTCCAGAGATATAGGTTTTTGATATAATGCAGCTGGGCTGTGACGTCATATTTTGACGTCACGGTTGCAGGAAAACTATTCATGGTAGAGGTATAAAAGGATCAAAATAGCAACCAGGGCAAAAAGGATCAAAATAACACTATTTACAAATTTCGATCAAGATCTCAATCAATCAATCAATCCTTGTATTGGTACCAAGAGATACTCAGTATCAAATGTCAAAAACGCTTTAAAAAAAGGGGTGGGACAGGATGCTACTAAAACATTAAAAACACATGCATACAATACTCAAACATTCCCACGTACAGCTCTTTTCAGCGCCTCCTTCAGCTTAAACTTAAAAGCCAGTCGCATATTCTCGGCCCTAACTTCCTCGGGGAGACTGTTCCAAAGAACTGCAGCACGGTACATGAAAGAGCGTTGCGCAAAAGAAGTTTTCAGGCGTGGGCGCTCTACTGAAAACGGTGTTGATCGCGTAGATCGAGAGCTGACGTCACTTCTCAATGTCACAAGATCACGCAGGGTTTCAGGTGCTCCCGAGTGATGCACTGCAAGATGAACCAGTGAGCAATCCCTAATGTCGACAAAGCGTTGTAAGCTAGGCCAGCCTAACCGCTCAATAACATGCGATATATGACCATAGCGAGAGGTCCTAGTTATGATCCTAGCCGCCCTCATTATGACTTTTTGGATTCGCACGCGCTCGGTGTCACATGCAGCAGACCAGATTGAGCAACAGTACATTACATGGGGAAAACCAGTGCAAGCACTAACTTCGACAGCGTTTCTTCAGTAAGAGAACGTACATGCTTGGCTAGAGGAAAGATGATGCGGTTACATTTCTTAGCAATATCGCCAATTTGTTCACTCCATGTTAACGATTCGTCCATGGTCACACCCAGGTTTTTGATAGATGAGACACGTGAAATATCCGATCCAAGAACAGAGAGGCTGATGGTAGGCAGCCGCGCGATCATCTGGCGAGAACCAAAATCACAAATTGCGTTTCAGATGGGTTGAGCTTGAGAAGATTTACACGGTACCACGAGCACATAGTTTCCAGGCACGATTCGAGACGGCGTTTGGCATACATTATGTCCTCCAATTTCGATGACAACATCGCCTGTGTGTCGTCAGCGTAAGCAACGACTTTAAAGACATCACCTATGTGTGAGAGAAGATCATTTGTGTACAACAAAAACAGAATTGGACCACACAAACTTCCTTGTGGAACACCACAGGATACGTTGCATACAAGTCTTCCGGGCCGAACTACCTGTCTGCGATTTGAAAGGTAAGATCTAAACCAGAGCTGTTGATGCCGTACCACTCTAATTTGGTCAAGAGTCGGCTATGAGACACGCAATCGAAGGCACTAGACAAATCTACTGATGCGAGCAGACAAACGCGGCGCCTTTCGATGCAATTTGTGACATAAGCTACTACATCAGCAGGGCAGTTTCGTAGAGTGAAGTGGTCGATAGGCATGTTGCGAGTTGTTAAGAAGACAATTTCGGTGGAGATACGCAGTGAGCTGGTTGACTACTATCTTCTCGCACAGTTTTGACACGTTACTCAAGATCGAGATGGGCCTATAACACTTGGGATCGTCAGGGCAGCCTTTCTTGAAGATTGGTACGATTTCAGCCAACTTCCACAGTTCCGGAAAAGTACATGACGATAAACTAAAGTTGATTATGTGCAAAATATGTACACACACCGAAGGAAACGACATATTGAGCAATTTCAGGACACATTGTCGTTACCACGAGCACTGGTAGGATTTAAATCACGCAGGGCATGAGAGAGTTCGGAAGAGTGGCGGGCTTCAGCTTGAATGCTGAGCTAACAACGCGCGGAGGGCGAGGTTGATGCGCTGTATTTGGGCCTAAATCCCCTAAAGAATGCAAAGCAGCAGCCACGCGCTTGCCAGTTGAAGAAAAATGCCGGTTTTGTCGTCAGCGAACAACTCCTTCTCCTGGTTGGAACGTGATGGTTCAGTTGATGGTGGAGTTGTCTTCTTCTGAAAGAGATGACGTCTAACGTGCGGCCAGACGTTGCCATTTTCTTCCAAAGTCCGATCGAAGAAACGGCTTTTGGCGACCACGAGCTCAGTGGAGGTCCGTTGATTTAGCTCATGGTAGAGTTGCCAATCCTCGTCACTCCCGGATCGGTCCGCTTGGCTGTGAGCCCAGTCACGTCGAAGGGTCAGGGCGCGGAGGTCAGCATTCTCAGCGATCCAGGGTGGCACTGAGCGGCGATTCGCGAACTTCGTGACGGTAGGGCAGTGAGCATCCATGACGCATTTCCAGATGTTCAACCATGCGTCCCACTTGCCGTCAACTGTGTTGGCCTCATACAGGCCAGACCAGTCCACCATGAGAAAAGCTAGCAGCTGACCAGGGAGGAGGTGACGGGTGCGCTGAAGAGTGATCTTTTGGCGTTGAAACGACGGACGGTTTATTTTAGCTGTGACTGTGACTGCCCGGTGGTCACTGATGTGCACCTCCATGACGTCACAAGCCAAAATTGTGTCGGTGGCGTTGGAGATCGCGATGTCGAGAAGCGTTTTTGAAGTGCACCTGATCTGTAGGGGAGGTGTGTATTCGACTGGTTGAGTTGGCGTGGAATGTCCCAATATGCATACATGTATTTGTACGATGAATTTGGGTGATCATACCCGTACAATTTTCATCATACGATTCCTTTCGATCACGAAGAAATGAATGCATTGCAATGAAGAAATGAATGCATGGTTCATCGCTAACCATCAATCTAAAGACATTAATTTACGCTCCTTCCAGGCAAGCTAGCCGACTTTGGAGTACATGAGCACAGCACGTTCAGATGCACCACCAGAACATGTTTTGGGGTACATGACTGCACGTTCAGATGCACCACCAGAACATGTTTGGGAGTACATGACTGCACGTCCAGATGCATCACCAAAATCGCCTCGGGTGTACATGACTGCACGTTCAGATGCATTACTAAAATAGAAATGCATCGTCAATGAGACCAATATTTGATTGTACACAACATGCTAATTGTCAACTTCGGCTGAACTGACAACGATGATTTCGACCCAACACATGTCATATTGGTGCTCGTGTTACCGCCTGGTTAGCTCGGTCGATAGGACACTGACCTGCAAAAGTCTCCCCGTCTTGGCACAAGGGGTCGAGTCGCTTCACGCGCGCTATTAACAGGCGCGGCTGGGATGGCCAGATGGCAAACGACCAGGCCAGGTCAAGGTCGGAAGCACCAGGTGGCCGTGCCCGCCTGTGTGTCCGTTAAGGCAAGGTCGGGGTCGCAGGCACGTAGCGTATTCATATAGTGTATTCATGGCTCTCGTTCTTGACAGTGCATTCTTTTGTGTACTTCCCACAAGAAAAGAAACGATGGCAGTTCTCGCGGTGTTACATGCTATCCCTTTTGCACAACTTTGACTGGTAAATATGTCATTATCTTCTACTTATACCGATGATGACTCTAGCTGTTCCGATGCGTTTAATATGATGTGTCTTCCACGGAGCTCCCTTCCACGCTCCAGTAGTGGTCTGCAAATTATTGACGCGCGTAATGCAATATCAACTCACTCTGAGATCTCATCCATGGCGCCACCAAAACATGGCGAGCAATACCTATATAAAGCAGATATAAAGCAATGCATATAAAGCTGAACAACGCGTTTACTTTCTGATCACTGATCCACCCCACAAACACAGCGCGCAGTGTCACACCCAGTCTGGTGTGGAGCAGTGGGGAATTGATGCTGTGAGGAAACCAACTCGAAATGTCGAAGCGGTCGTCGACCATAGCACTACGTGTCCTCGGCTGTGTACACCGTGTACGTGTCCCCAGCTGTGTACACCGTGTACGTGTCCTCAGCTGTGTACACCGTGTACGTGTCCTCAGCTGTGTACACTGTGTACGTGTCCTCAGTTGTATACACCGTATACGTGTCCTCAGCTGTGTACACCGTGTACGTGTCCTCAGCTGTGTACACCGTGTACGTGTCCTCAGCTGTGTACACCGTGTACGTGTCCTCAGCTGTGTACACTGTGTACGTGTCCTAAGTTGTATACACCGTTTACGTGTCCTCAGCTATGTACACTGCTTACGTGTCCTCAGCTGTGTACACCGTGTACGTGAGCTCAGCTGTGTACACCGTGTACGTGTCCCCAGCTGTGTACACCGTGTACGTGTCCTCAGCTGTATACACCGTGTACGTGTCCTCAGCTGTGTACACCGTGTACGTGTCCTCAGCTGTGTACACTGTGTACGTGTCCTCAGCTGTATACACCGTGTACGTGTCCTCGGCTGTATACACCGTGTACGTGTCCTCGGCTGTGTACACCGTGTACGTGTCCTCAGCTATGTACACCGTGTACGTGTCCTCAGCTGTGTACACCGTGTACGTGAGCTCAGCTGTGTACACCGTGTACGTGTCCCCAGCTGTGTACACCGTGTACGTGTCCTCAGCTATGTACACTGCTTACGTGTCCTCAGCTGTGTACACCGTGTACGTGTCCTCAGCTATGTACACCGTGTACGTGTCCTCAGCTGTGTACACTGTGTACGTGTCCTCAGCTGTGTACACCGTGTACGTGTCCTCAGCTGTGTACACCGTGTACGTGTCCTCAGCTATGTACACCGTGTACGTGTCCCCAGCTGTGTACACCGTGTACGTGTCCTCAGCTGTGTACACCGTGTACGTGTCCTCAGCTGTGTACACTGTGTACGTGTCCTCAGTTGTATACACCGTGTACGTGTCCTCAGCTGTGTACACCGTGTACGTGTCCTCAGCTGTGTACACCGTGTACGTGTCCTCAGCTGTGTACACCGTGTACGTGTCCTCAGCTGTGTACACCGTGTACGTGTCTCATGTACGTGTCCTCGGCTGTATACACCGTGTACGTGTCCTCGGCTGTGTACACCGTGTACGTGTCCTCAGCTGTGTACACCGTGTACGTGAGCTCAGATGTGTACACCGTGTACGTGTCCCCAGCTGTGTACACCGTGTACGTGTCCTCAGCTATGTACACTGCTTACGTGTCCTCAGTTGTGTACACCGTGTACGTGTCCTCAGCTATGTACACCGTGTACGTGTCCTCAGCTGTGTACACTGTGTACGTGTCCTCAGCTGTGTACACCGTGTACGTGTCCTCAGCTGTGTACACCGTGTACGTGTCCTCAGCTGTGTACACCGTGTACGTGTCCTCAGCTATGTACACCGTGTACGTGTCCTCAGCTGTGTACACCGTGTACGTGTCCTCAGCTGTGTACACCGTGTACGTGTCCTCAGCTGTGTACACCGTGTACGTGTCCTCAGCTATGTACACTGCTTACGTGTCCTCAGCTGTGTACACCGTGTACGTGAGCTCAGCTGTGTACACCGTGTACGTGTCCTCGGATGTGTACACCGTGTACGTGTCCTCAGCTGTGTACACCGTGTACGTGTCCTCAGCTATGTACACCGTGTATGTGTCCTCAGCTGTGTACACTGTGTACGTGTCCTCAGCTATGTACACCGTGTACGTGTCCTCAGCTGTGTACACTGTGTACGTGTCCTCAGCTGTGTACACTGTGTACGTGTCCTCAGCTGTGTACACCGTGTACGTGTCCTCAGCTGTATACACTGCTTACGTGTCCTCAGCTGTGTACACCGTGTACGTGTCCTCGGCTGTGTACACCGTGTACGTGTCCTCAGCTGTGTACACCGTGTACGTGTCCTCGGCTGTGTACACCGTGTACGTGTCCTCGGCTGTGTACACCGTGTACGTGTCCTCAGATGTGTACACCGTGTACGTGTCCTCAGCTATGTACACCGTGTACGTGTCCTCAGCTGTGTACACCGTGTACGTGTCCCCAGCTGTGTACACCCTGTACGTGTCCTCAGCTGTGTACACCGTATACGTGAGCTCAGCTGTGTACACCGTGTACGTGTCCTCAGCTGTGTACACCGTGTACGTGTCCTCAGCTGTGTACACCGTGTACGTGTCCTCAGCTGTGTAAACCGTGTACGTGAGCTCAGCTGTCTACACCGTGTACGTGCCCTCAGCTATGTACACCGTGTACGTGTCCTCGGCTGTATACACCGTGTACGTGTCCTCAGTTGTGTACACCGTGTACGTGTCCTCAGCTGTGTACACCGTGTACGTGTCCTCAGCTGTGTACACCGTGTACGTGAGCTCAGCTGTGTACACCGTGTACGTGTCCTTAGCTGTGTACACCGTGTACGTGTCCTCAGCTGTGTACACTGTGTACGTGTCCTCAGCTGTGTACACCGTGTACGTGTCCTCGGCTGTGTACACCGTGTACGTGTCCTCGGCTGTGTACACTGTGTACCTGTCCTCGGCTGTGTACACCGTGTACGTGTCCTCAGCTATGTACACTGCTTACGTGTCCTCAGCTGTGTACACCGTGTACGTGTCCTCAGCTGTGTACACCGTGTACGTGTCCTCAGCTGTGTACACCGTGTACGTGAGCTCAGCTGCGTACACCGTGTACGTGTCCTCAGCTGTGTACACCGTGTACGTGTCCTCAGCTGTGTACACCGTGTACGTGTCCTCAGCTGTGTACACCGTGTACGTGTCCTCAGCTGTGTACACCGTGTACGTGTCCTCGGCTATGTACACCGTGTACGTGTCCTCAGCTGTGTACACCGTGTACGTGTCCTCAGTTGTGTACACCGTGTACGTGTCCTCAGCTGTGTACACCGTGTACGTGTCCTCAGCATGACAGCGCTGCCGATCGACCACTTCCCGGTAGCCGGTTTATTGTGTCCGTATTGCATGCGCAGGAAGACCGCTCAATCACGCGACTGCCTTGCTCGGTCTGCGGGTGGAAGCGCCTCACCGCTCAACTGAGCTGGGCCAGACGTGGAAGTTCGATTGGGCATGGCTGCCCAATCGGCTGCCATGCCATGGCTTCGATTGTCGTACTTGCGTTCCGATCTTTCACATAGGTCATCTGTTGTTCCTATATGCACATGTGCATGTGTATGTGTGTGTGTACACACACGCGCGCGCACACACACACACACACACACACACACACACACATATATATATATATATATATATATATATATGAATGTATGCGTATTTATATACTGGGTGATGCATGAACATTACATGTGGATTGTGCATAACTCATGAGTTATGCATCGCACGAAACTTAAAGGCACGCGATTTGAAAGACATCAGGCAAATTGTTAGAACCAGACATAGCTTGCTTCCAAACGTCACTTCTTTCTGTTTAAGAGAACATTTTTAAAGTGTCCTCCATTTCGGTTCAGGAAGAGGTCGGTTCGTTTCTGCGCGACCTAGAGGAGGCTAAGTCTGGCTAAGAGCTAATTCACGGTGGCTAAGTCTGGCGAGTGAAGTGACCAATGATTCTCCGTCTTCTGGGAGATCACTTGATCGTCGAAGTGGTCCCCTATCCGCTTTAGGTTATTATGAACAACGTGAGACAGGAGCCATCGTGCTGAAATCACATATATTTCATGTCATGAGAATCCTTGACCAGGGATCGCTTTCAAAATCTGTCCAGCGTCGTCCCATACTGATCCTTGTTGACAATCAGGGTGCGGCCTTCTCCGTCCTGAAACCACAGAGGTCAACCAGGCCCTTGCTGCTAACCATTACGTGACCTTGCAGCTGTGCAGGAATTTCTCATGGACCTACATAGGCTTCGTTCATGACCAATGGCGGCTATTCCGAGAGTTGACGATGCCGTTGAGGTAGAATGTGCATCATCAAGAAACCAGACGTTGGCTGTGAAATTGGACTTTTTGTCATTTTTCTCACCAAAGCACTTCGAGTAGCCCCTCCGGGCTGCTTTGTCGTCGAAAAGTGTGTGCTTGGTTGTCACTTGATATGATTTTGTTCAAAATCCGGAGTACTGCGGATTCGCTTGTCTGCCTCTTGCTGTCTGTAGTCGCCAGCAGTCAGCAGACTAAGCCCACTAACGAGCGGTTGGCCGGTCTTTGGCACTCAAGCGCAATTGACCCGGCTTGGGTCACTGGCATTGCCGACGGGCAATTAGTCGCTTGAGAAGCGTAAGCGGGGCTTCGCTTTAATGCACCTATCTTCAGCCACGAAAACGATTCTGTCGCGCTTTCTTAACATTAAGTGTCAACGACAATTACTTTAAATATTCGAGCAACATTGATAAATTCTAGTAGTACAAGTTCCGGCTGTCCCTGAAACCTCCATTGCCAAAACATAACTCATTCGAGTTGTTTGGTTCGGAAGTAATTAATAAAAGAACAGGACGCCAAAGGGCTTGAAATGCACAATTCTCCATTGATTGGATTAGCACCTGGATGCAGGATCGGATGCAATACAGTGGTCGATGGTGAGCGGATCGCCTATCCGTCATCTTCATCCCAAGCTTGCTGAAGATTCATGTGACAACGAAAGACGCTATTGCTTGTATGGGGTCGAGAACAGCTCATGTTCGTTTGACTGCACACGTTTTAACAACAATCGGCTTGCTACCTCCATGCTTCATTGAAAGGCTATATATTTGGCGTCGTCAAAGGCTTTGCATGGCTTCAGATCCGATTGCAGCACCATCTACATCGTTCGTGAAGCCAAAAGGATCGCCATCGCCGGTTCAAAAAGATAATAGTTCCGTGAACTTCATACCCGGGCATCTCTGGGCTGGCATTAGTATACTAAACCGATAAATAGGTTGATGTATTTTGTAATACAATAATTGACCACTTTCCAATCCTTTTAGGCTAATGACTGTGGCACTTTTAATTCAGTCCACAGAAGATGAACACGAAGCCATCCAGCAACGCTGCACGTGCAGCCAAGTGGGTGACTCAGTCAGCGCGCGTGATTTTTAATCGCACGATCTTGTTATCGTGGCCTCATCTATGAAGGATGAGGCGACCGGGCCAGGAAGTAGCGCCGGTGCGAAGCCGGCTCTCGCACGTGTCCACGCCGGTGAACCGACCCGGCCTGGACACGTGACGCGCTGCCTCCGTGGTCCGACCGCGTGCCGGCTGCCTCTCGTGCACGGCTCGCGTGCGTCGGCCGGGTCACGTGAGGTCAGCTTACATCCTGCAGCTGGCGGCAGAGGCGCCGCACGGCCGGCGCCTGGGCCGCTGTCCGCCGACCGGCAAATCTCCCGGATCCGCCGCACCAGGGCGATCGGCCCCTCCGCAGAGATATCGTGCATGACCCTGTGTGTTATTGGTGCGGCCGCAGGCGGTGGGGGAGGGGGAGGGACGGGGTGGGCACTGGGCGTTGTTTGCCAGGGCCTGTCCGAATGCCTGTCGCCGAGACTGAGAGCCGCAGTTGCATTGTGTTGCCGAGGTGCTGTCGATGGATGCACGCCTATCAACTGGGACTGCAGGCTGGAGTAGTATTTTGTTGCCGGGACGCTCCCATCGAGGGCTGGCTGGACGGAATTTCCAGAAGCATCGCCTCACGGACACACTTCTGATCCGTACAGTCAGTCAGCTGTGGACTGGCCCAGCTGGGTTCCTCCCATGTCAGCCAGTCGTGGCCCAGCTGTATTCCCCCCATGTCAGCCAGTCGTGGCCCAGCTGTATTCCTCCCATGTCAGTCAGCTGTGGACAGGCCCAGCTGGGTTCCTCCCATGTCAGTCAGCTGTGGACAGGGCCAGCTGTATTCCTCCCATGTCAGTCAGCTGTGGACAGGCCCAGCTGGGTTCCTCCCATGTCAGCCAGTCGTGGCCAAGCTGTGTTCCTCCCATGTCAGCCAGCCGTGCACTGGCTCTGCTGGGAC
This sequence comes from Ashinkailepas kermadecensis, assembly GCA_034440615.1. Taxonomy (NCBI): domain Eukaryota; kingdom Metazoa; phylum Arthropoda; class Thecostraca; family Neolepadidae; genus Ashinkailepas; species Ashinkailepas kermadecensis. The sequence goes on from JAOTOM010004995.1 coordinate 398,136, forward strand.
GATGTGCATGATGCATCTTTTCATCGACTTCTGTCGGAACGCATCCAGGAAATTTCCTGCTATTCCTAAGAATACCTGCAATCATGCAGATTTTGCAATGCTTGCAGCCATGAAAAGAAGTCTGTAAGCTTAATGGTATTCTTCAACACACATTGCTTTATCAATACCATATATATATATATATATATATATATATATATATATATATATATATATATATATATATATATATATATATATATATATATATATATATATATATATATATATATATATATATATATATATATATATATATATATATATATATATATATATATATATATATATATATATATATATATATATATGTGTTTGGGTGTGTGTGTATATACACATATACCACTATATCCAGTGGATTTTTGCTAGGGGACAAACGGATTAAGAGGGGGCCAATCTACCACCATCGTCTCTGAGTCACTGGATTTCAACCTTAACTGATTATTTTCCAAGGTTTTTCTTTTGATATACCTCGAGAAGTCACCTCGCACTGCTGTAATTACATCGGAACGACTTTCTTTGAGGTGTAAAATTTTCCAATTTCAGGCATTCCAGTTCATTAACGCCCGGTCGCCAAAAAGCCAAAGTTCGTGCACGTGTACACACATCTTGCGCATTCAGCATATTCGCCAAACTTCGTGCGATTCTCCGGTTTCTGCTAGGCCTCGCTCGTTTTGCAAGTTGCCGCCACAGATATCTGTATCATATTTGACATGTGAAACACTTCGCATGGAGATTCGCTAGGAAAATTCGATTAATTAAATTCTATGATTAGTTTCTTCTCACACTTTCTGCTGATTAATAAATCCTTAGATAAATACGCTCCCTGATGGGCTACCGAACCGAGGCCCTTCCTAGGTGTACTTCTTTTGGACCCGTTCCGTGTTTCTTCGTCTACGGATGAGTTTTAGGGCTCGAGCCAATTTTTGTTAGGAGCCCAGCACATCTTTGAGACCCTGACTCTCTTTTAGAGTTGTGTTGCTTTTTTTGTGCACCAACGATATTTTTGAGGTATCGGCGGGTTTTCGAAGATCCCGATGTGTTTGTATAGCGTCCGGTCTCTGCTCCTTTTTTTTAGGACCATGTCGCATTTTGAGGGCTCCGGCCTGTTTTTGAGGCCCCATGCGGTCTACTGGCCCCGGTGTGCTTTGAGGGCCTCCATTGTGTGTGTTTTTTTTATGGCTACCGGCGTGTTTATTTAGAGCTGCAATGCATGTTTCAAGTCCCTGCCGCTTTTTGCCACACTCGGTACTCTTCAGATGGCCCGGTGCATTGTCGGCCTCTCATAGTGCTCTAAGGATCCCGCTGTGGAAATTTGGTGTTCCTGATGCACATTTGTGGGACCCCAGCACGATTTTTGGGGCTCCGATATAATTTCTCAGGGCCGGCGCAACATTTCGAGCAAAGGTGTGTTGCTCCGGGGTGGGGAGAGTACCCGACGCTAGTTTTCAGGGCTGTACGCAATTTTTGGTGACTTCTTTTTAATTTTCGAAAGTCGAGTCACAGCCTGATTTGTGGGACCCCGTTGTCATACTTGTGGGTCAAGGCGCGACTTTTCGAGCTCTGGTACGTCTTTTTCGTGACCGTACGCGATTTTTGAAGGCGTCTGCTGGCATATTTGGGCATCTGTGGTGATTTACCTGGCTTGGACATTGATTTTTCTGAATCTGTCATTATTTTTTATGGCTCCGGCTTGATTTTTGTCGGGTCCCGATGTGATTTTGGGGGCCACACTGTGCTTATTTGGGGCCGTCGACACAACATTTTTGGGAGTCCCGAGGAATTTTTTTGGGGTCCTGAGGAACATTTTTGAGCCCCTACCCAAATGTTTGGGACTACGGAGAGGAACTTTGGGTCCCGAGCGCGATATTTGGGATACTCGGCACGAGTTTGGGGGCGCGTTGTACTTAGTTGGTCCCAGTGCGATTTATACGGGCTCCATCGCACATTTTCGGGCCTGGTTCGATTTTTTTAGTGTCCGTTGTATTTACTTAGAGCCCCATTCGCGAATTCTGGTGGCCCAGCGCGATTTTTGGAGGCCCCGGCCCGATTCTTAGGAGCCCAACTCCTCAGGAGGGGGGGGGGGGGAGTTGTCTCTTTAGTGCGCCACTGCGGTTGCTCAATGAATTTTTTTTTTCTCAGCCGAGTGCACCCTTCAGAGAAGAAGGGCCTTCGGTGAATTTTCTTTCGGGACTCGTTCTGAATTTTCCGGTGCTCGAGTCGATTCGACTGAGCCCATTTGGGATGTTTTGGGGTCGAGTTCTATTTTTGTATACCCCTTGCGCGATATTTTTGGGCCCCTGTACGGTTGTTCTAGCTCCCGTTCAATTTTTTCGGTGCCCCAACACGTTCCTTTTCCGGGCCTGACGGGTTGCTTGAGGTGTTTGATTTTTGAAGCCGCAGAGTGGCAATCCGGGTAAGAATGGATTTTAGGGGGACAGCTGCGGCTTTTGAAGCCCCGACGTGACCCTTTGGGCCTCCAGTGTTATTTTCACGGGCTGGGACAGGACTTTTTGAGCCATAATGTGATTTGTTGGGCCGCCATCATTTATTTGGCTAGCACAAGTTTTAGCGGCCTCGACCCATTTTTTTTGGGGGGGCAACATGTTTTGGGGCCTTTGGCGCCATTGCTGGGGCAACAACAAAGTGATTTTCCATGTTCAGATTGCTTTTTTTTCGTTACCTCGGCTTCATTTTTGTTTGTGGGGGGGGGGGGGGGGGGCGGTGCCACCTATCGAGCCCCTCGCGTGATTTTCAAGGGCCCGGGCGCGACTTTTAGGGATCCCCAGGCTCAGTGTGATTTTCAACAGCCCTCGCCGAACCTTTTGGGGTCATATCGTGATTTTCAAGAGCCACTGCACGACTTTTTGGCCCAAGCCTGATATTCAGAGGCCAAGATGCGAACTTTTGAGGCCTCCAGCGCGATTTTTAGGGGCCCTGGTCCGACTTTTTTGGTCCCCCAGCGCAATTTTCAGGGACCCCGGCCCGACCTTTTGGGGCCACTGCGTGACTTTCAAGGGACCCGGCACAACTTTTGGTGCTCCCAGTGTGGTTTTCAGGGGCCCCGTCTCGACTTTGTGGGCCCTCAGTGCGATTTTCGGGGTCGCCAGCCCGACCGTTTGAGGCCCCAGCGTGATTCTCAGGGGCCTCGGCGTGACGGCGTGGCGGCACCACAGCGACGCGACGCGAGTGCGCCCCTCGGCAGCGTGAGCCAGCCCTCGTGCCACGTGAGGCCGCCCCGGACCCCGACGCCGCGTCCTGCCCTGTTCTGCGGCGCAGTGGACGTCAGCGAACTCGGCTTGGACTGCTCGTTGTGAGCTGGGGTCCAGTGACGTGAGATTGATTATGTTGTGATGAGCCGATGCGCTCGTTGCCTGTTGCGCTCGACTCGGGTGGGGTGTGAGGATACGGTTCCTCCCGCAGCCGCCAGGTGACGGCTGAGTTGGGACCGGCGGTCGGGACATGCCGGGCAGCCAGTCGGTACTCTTCTTAAAATCGATGGCAAAGCCATCGAAAAGGTGAAAAGCTTCAAATTCTTAGGAGTGCATATAGACGAAAAACTCAGTTTCAACACCCACACCAACTCCATCTCGAAGCGATGCGAGAAGCGCGTCAACATACTCCGTGCATTGGCAGGCACAGACCGGGCCGGAGACAGGAAAACACTACTGCGAATCTACACATCAATCATATGACCCATCCTAGAATACAACAGCATCAACCTTGCCACCATTTCAGAAAGCCAGAGCAAAAAGCTAGAAACCATCAAAACAGCTGCATCAGAGCAGCCACAGGTGCCCTCTGCATCACACCGATGTCCAGTCTGCTAGTGGACTCAAACACGTCCCCATTCCACTTCAGGAGGACACAACAGTTGTGCCGCTACCACATTAAAATCAAATCCATTAAAAATAATCCGGCACAGCGCTGCTTTACGCCTGACAGATACGACACGAGCCTATTTGGGCGCAAACTCCCACCATATAGCATTCAAATTGCCACGGCTCTCTCAGATCTAAACCTCACAATGCCAGCCACTGCAACTCGACCGCCCACCAGACAATTTTGGACTCTCAGTCAACCAAGGGTCTCAGTCAACCTGCTCTCGGAAAAGAAGTCCACCATCACACCGGCGGAAATTATTGGCATCTTCCACAAATTCGCCAATGAAACAATCACAAATTACTCGTATTCACGGATGGGTCGAAACACGAGGCTAAGGTACGCATCCGGGCATCACTGGTCCAGGGCTTAGACTTTCCAAACGTCTACCGGATAACTTCTCCATCTACTCCGCTGAAGCAATGTCTATTTTGGCCGCTATCTCCATTCTCAAGAGGCGTAAAGCTAGAAATGTAGTGATTCGCTCAGACTCCAAATCCGTCTTTCAGTCAATTAGCAACACCCACGACTGTCCACATTACGTCATCGATAGAATCAAACAAATCGTGACCCATAACGTAAACATGAACTTTTCCTTCCTCTGGATCCGGGCCACACTAACATCCCAGGTAACAAAGAAGCAGACCGGCTCTGAAAGCAAGCCTTAGCATCGAACACTTACTCTAACATGGAATATTTGGTAGACGATTGCAACGCACTCCTACAACACCACATTCGCCAACATCAACAGAACACATGGACACAACACAACGCAAATCCAACCACACCCATGCAGTGAAACCAACGGTAGGCACATGTAACATATCAAATCAATCTCACCGATAAAAAGAGGTCATCCTCACTAGACTTAGCACTGGTTGCACAAAACTAACACAGCCTCAACTAGAGAATGACCAATATACAACACCTTACTGCGACACCTGCAACACCACGTTAAGCATAGGTCACATCCTGCTAGACTGTAGTAGCCTTAACTCTCAAAGACAACCACTTAAGGCATTCTGCCAAAGATAGGGCATCACCCTGTCGCTTCCATCGCTTCTCGGTGACAAGCACCCAGAACTCCTTCAATTGCTATTTCAATATCTGTATGCCACAATACTAGCAGTAGCACTGTAGACAACTCACCACCAAAACTCACATCAGCTCGCCATGCATGCTCGCGAAACAGCGGTACGAAACACTTAATTAGTCATTCCCGAATGGCGTCGGACGTACATGAGCCGATTTAATTCCCAATCGGAAATAATTGCTACCTGGCGGTGACGTCGGAAGTAGATGAGCCGACTTGCTTCAGGAAAACATTTGTGTTAAAGTGTTGCGTAAAACGACTACCCAGAGGAGCCATCGGACGTAGATGAGCCGATTTGCTTTGCATCACATATCGTACAATGGCTACCCAGAGGTACAGCGGACATAGATGAGCCGAATTGCAAAACAACGTACAAGGCCAACTGACAACCCTGCATGGCATGCGTTGACTAACCAACTGACACGCGGCGACCTGCGTGATAGGCGGTGTGAACAATTACCTCCTTGTCCGCACGGTAAAGATCCCTCGGTGCTCTTCGATAAGGGTAAACTAAAGCCGGCACCCTGGCAAAATCAACTTCTCGCTACTCTCAAACATCACCCCACCCCTCACCCAAAGTAAAAATTATTTTGCGGAGTAAGTAAAATTAATCAATTTAGACATCAGCGAGGTGTCCCCAGCCCAGCCCCCGCCTTCAGCACCTAAAATATCACAAAAACTATAACGTAAAACTCCCTTAACCGAAATGTCCACTTGCCTGCACTATCTTTGTAAACACTCGGTTTAATAGACAGACATGTAACGTACTGGCTTTAAAGGTGGCGCAAATGACCTTTATGGTCCGGCACGCTTAACCCCCCCCCCCACACTCACGTGTCGGTGAATGTACGGTTCCGCTCGCTGCACGTCAGTGATCATAACAGCCTCCACAAATACGTACGCATGCGGAAATGCACATAAGCACAAATGCACGGGAACGCAATAATACGTAGGCGCAAATGTATGTATATTTGGGCATGCGCAAATTTGCACCTAATTTCATTTGCGCATACGTACATTTGCCATAAGTACTTTTGCGCTTGCGTACATTTGCCATACGTGCATCTGCGCTTACCTACAATTTACAAACGTGCATCGGTTAATCACATTTGGTTACGTACATTTGCTTGCGTACATCTGCCATATGTACATTGCTTTACGTGCGTCCGGTTATCGGGTGCCTTAGATGCTACTAGGTCTATGGGTCTATGCTAGTACGGATAGCCTTGTCACTGCCACTACCGCCCATGATTGATTTCTTGACACGGTACATGCGAGGGAATTTTTTTCGCGCATTTCCGGCGCAGATTGCAGTACAATAATTTTACGCTTCGTGTTCCAGTCCTGAAAATTCAAAATACCACTAATTTTGAGTCCTGAGCACGAGTATGACCATTCAAATCGTCCATTCCATCTGGTTTCGAAGATACGAGATAGTCTCAAAATGGGGTTAACATGTAACACTTTGGGGTCCTACCGGCATAGACACTGTTCTAATTGACACTTAAAGGGAGAACGATCAGCATCGATACCACCAAGACATGGCTGCTTGACATATATCTATTATTCCGCCTATCGGCAAAAGTAAAGATCGGCAGTCGTGTCAAATCATGTATGTGACTCACAATAATGACAACGATGGTACCGACATCAATCACATGTTTTGTTTGATTTGTTGCATTGACATCCAGCAATGCTTTGACCAGTCGATACGTGCTGCTGCGGTCACCGCATTGAGTTCGTTTCTCTTGAAAACATTCCGCAATTGGAATCCGACGGTGGCATGGCCACCCTGTCAACACTTGTTTAGACAATATTGTTAATCATGTCATGTCACGATGATATCAATTGAAGCTCAGCGCCAAGACCATGCATATTTCTTAATACTGGCTGCGTAGTGTTAGTTGGATGACAGTGGGCAATTACTTGTAAAAACTGCGATCATACCGGATCTAATGAGAGCCTACAGTATTTTAATATTTCAATGTTGTCAATGTCGTTGGCGTTGGGAAACTGTTACAATCAATGGCGGTCCAAAGAACCGAAATGGGGTAAGGCAGAATCACCACTGCCTCCCAAAAAAAACAAATTTTGATTTCGGTCACTTCGTTATTCTGTTCCCAAAATTCGGGAGATATTTGTTTCCACCCTCCCCCAGCAAAAAATAGCTTTCGGACGTTAGTGGCGCCACCTTTTGGATGCCTTTAGGTTGCGCATATGACCACCATCACACTGGGGGAGAGATCGAGCAATGTATTCACACGTTGTAACAAAGTAATCGAGATTAGCTTCTTGTGAACAGTTTCCCTGACATCCATCAAGTCGGGAAACATTTGGAACAGCTCCATTGCATTTCACCTCTATTTGTAGATGTAAGAAAAATATGCTATGGAATGCTATGCAAACATCAATGCAAACATAATTCCGAAGTCAAAAGATAAGAGAATGCCTTGAAAACCACACAACACACATGGGCTTTCCAAAGCAGCGCTGGCCTTCTTGATTGTTTCTTGATGACATGTAATTTGTTCTCATATGACAGAGAAGAAATGGACTTTGGGGGATTTCACCAGTGTAATTTGTCATGATTGATGATGATCTTGTATTGCAAGACCGTTCTTTGAAGGTCATCAAGCGCATGGTATAAGGTACACACATGAACACACATTGAATTGGAACTTTATTTGTTGCCAGGAACTGACATGATTCGTGAAAGATAACGCGTCCCAGGCTATACTATAACATCGTGTCACTAATTGAAGAAAACTGGATAGAAAGGAAGTGTACTGGCTAACAGAACAGCACAGCCGGGGGAGAGACTAAGGGGAGCAAGAGCCCTCTTGGAAACAGGAGGCCCTGAGACATCCCTGACAGCACCCGCAGGAAAGAGGAGAGGAAGTCCCTTGACACACCCCTACTGCATCGGAAATATCAGAAAACAGTGATCTTTTATTTGCCTTCAGCAGTCATTTCTCTAAATTTATATCAAGAAATTATTTGATGCTTATCACGCATATTTATCCACTTTTTTTCAATGACACCCATCTTTCTCATTTTATTTCAAATAAAAACTTCCTTATCACAATTATGTCAATGAAAAGAACACGATGCACATAGTAATGCCAAGTTATTCCATTTTAGCTACTTTAGCAAACATGAAGCAAACTTGCAACACGGTTACTGTACATAAACGAGCTTTTACATGAATGCGTTTCACCCAAAGTATCCATAAAATTGTGATGTAAGGTAATTTTTGATTCTCGGTTCTTCCCAGTATACCTTTATTAAAGTAATGAAGACAATATGACCACTCATTTCCTCTCAAAATGTTTTCTTTTCAGTTGGCAAGTAAAAAAGCACAAAGAAAGTGGCATTGAGTTCGATAAAATAACATCAAAATAACGTGTTAAAATATAATGTAGCGTACCCTAACCGAACCTAGCCTAATACTCGTTGCAAAAAAAAGATTCTCCGCAATAAATTTGAATACTTTCTTTTTCTTTTCAAAATTTTCAACATAAGAACCTAATCCAACCTAGCCTAACGTAGCCTAACCTGCTTTTGAAGAAAAACATTCTTTTTAGCTAAATATCAGAACATTCGAAATGAAAAACCTAGCCTAACATACCCCTACTTAACCCCTTTATTTACTTTATGGAAGTAGCATGTGGAAAACATGTCCTGTGAATTCCTTTAAGAACAATAATGTCAAGTACTCTTGTATGGATTGTGATCAATATTCCTAACATAGGTATGACTACATTTGTCCATTCTACAGAAAAATAGCACACCACAAAGATGAATTGAAGGTAAACGGAAGCAATATTTTTTTAGGGCCACACAAAATAATCCTAGCCCTGGAAATGCATAGGTTCATATACCAAGGAACGAAGTGTATAATAATATACAAATTTGTATTAGTTGAGGGGTTGGGATTCATTAAAATAATATTATTGGGTACCGTTGTTGGCAAAAAAACACTGATGAAAATTCACATTTATCGACCCATTATTCAATTTAGCCATTGATGATCGCATTTAGAGATAGCCAACATCTCCTTCCACTTTCCCAACATCTCCTTCCACTTTCGCTATATCAAACTTCCTTAGCACTTGCAGGTCAGGAAATCTCTCACAAAGCGAGAGGTATCCATGACCTTATTTCCAAGAGATGTTTTCACATTGAATATGGAAAATGACAGGTCAACATTAGCAGGGTAACAAACCATGGGATCCAGACCTTCCGACCCATCCTGGACCTCTAGCCATAGTCACTTGCCTAGCTATTATGAAGAGAAACATGAAGAATATAATGAGCCCGAAGATCAAACCAAACATCTGGTCAGACCAAACCTGGTTTTGAATTTGAACCTGCTGAACATAGGTCTGTACAAATTGGATGCATTGGCAGATCCAGAGCTTGTTTTGAGTTGCTCAGTGGAGCGAAGCAAAACTAATTTTCATATTTGTTTTAACATTCTTCACAAGTTCCTAACTCATTGGTTTCGGCATCAATTGTTTCTAACTTTGCATGCATCGTACACCATAAACCAATTTTGCTCCAAAGCAAAATTGCTTTTTGGCTGTTCGGGGGGGGCTGAGAAGGACAACATCAAAGCCTAATCTCAGGGCCCGCCGTTCCTGAACACTATTAGTTGAGCTTTCTCTCCAAGAATGTCTCACCTCTCGTACCTAACTAAGCAGGTAGGTAACATTCTCCTATTCCACAATGTCTCACAATCCTTTCATTTCAGGAATCAATGGAAACTTTTTATGTGAAACAAGTCCCAATGTACGTAAAAAGCAAACTTGTACACAATTTCCTCTGACGGTACATTGCACTCCACAAAAACGTTTTCGTTCATTTAGCGAAGGTCGTATACCCTGAGCATCTTATGAAACGAAAGCGCAATATATGGCGATATCTGAGAGGCCTTCCTCATTCATGCGCATTTCCGATTAGTGATAGAGCTGTTTCAACTTGAATGGGGAGAGAGTAATATTTTGAGGCGTGCCGGGGCATAAAGGCCATTTGCGCCGCCTTTAACACGGGCGGCTCGGCGGCTCGGCGCAATCGGCTTCGCGAAGAAAGGAGTGAAGTACATGAATAAAGTATGGGAACGCTTAGGTACACAATGACAAACAGTAGTTTTCAGGATGTGTAGGGAGTAACATGCAAAGTGACATCAATCGCATGACAGTCACTTGCATTTATGACAACATTCCAGTTGACTAAGTTTGGTTCCATTAAGCTGTCATGAACTTGACCTGACTTGACCTCGGTGACCTAACATGACCTTGAAGCTATATAGCATAACAATATACATCAAACAAGTCGCTAGTGTTGCCAAGAACACATCCTGTTTGCCAATATACGGGAAGCGCATCAGCGCCGATTTTTGTGATCTGGCGCTACGAAATGTTTCGAATTTAACGGCCTCCAATTCGAGAAAAAAAATACGCTGATTTTCGTTTTTCTTGTTTTAAACGACGCGCCGGACATTTCTAAGCAGGTACGCAAAACAGACCGTATATTGACTGGCTAAATCTGGAGTTATGTACGAAAAACCGGAGGGGTGGGCTGATTTGGCCCCCCCTCCAGTGCGCGTGTTAAAGCGAGTGTGTTTTGCAAGCAAAGCGCAGGCTATTGTATATTTACGTTAAGGGAGTTTTACGTTATAGCGTGTGCCATGTTTTAGGTGTTGAAGACAGGCGCTGGGTGGTTGACACCTCCCTGATGTCTAAGTTGTTTTAGTTTTACTTTACTCCTCCGCAAGATAATTTTTAGCTGAGGTGGGTGAGGGGTGTTTTGAGAGTGACGAGAAAGTTGATTTTGCCAGGGCACCGGCATTAGCCTACTCTTGTCGAATGTCTTTACCGTGCGAACAAGGAGGTAATTGTCCACACCGCCTATCACGCCGGCCGCCGCGTGGTATTTGTTAATAGAGGGTTAGTCGAAGCATGCCATGCAGGGTTGTCAGTGTGGTTAGCACGATTGCAATTTTTGCCAGTTTTGCAATTCGGCTCATCTACGTCCGCTATACCTCTGGATGGCCGTATTAGAACCTGGGTGTGACCATGGACGAATCGTTAACATGGAGTGAACAAATTGGCGATATTGCTAAGAAATGTAACCGCATTATCTTTCCTCTAGCCAAGCATGTACGTTCTCTTACTGAAGACACGCTGTCGAAGTTAGTGCTTGCACTGGTTTTCCCCCATGTAATGTACTGTTGCTCAATCTGGTCTGCCGCATGTGACACCGAGCGCGTGCGAATCCAAAAAGTCATAATGAGGGCGGCTAGGATCATAACTAGGACCTCTCGCTATGGTCATATATCGCATGTTATTGAGCGGTTAGGCTGGCCTAGCTTACAACGCTTTGTCGACATTAGGGATTGCTCACTGGTTCATCTTGCAGTGCATCACTCGGGAGCACCTGAAACCCTGCGTGATCTTGTGACATTGAGAAGTGATGTCAGCTCTCGATCTACGCGATCAACACCGTTTTCAGTAGAGCGCCCACGCCTGAAAACTTCTTTTGCGCAACGCTCTTTCGTGTACCGTGCTGCAGTTCTTTGGAACAGTTTCCCCGAGGAAGTTAGGGCCGAGAATATGCGACGGGCTTTTAAGTTTAAGCTGAAGGAGGCGCTGAAAAGAGCTGTACGTGGGAATGTTTGAGTATTGTATGCATGTGTTTTTAATGTTTTAGTAGCCTCCTGTCCCACCCCTTTTTTAAAGCGTTTTTGACATTTGATACTGAGTGACTCTTGGTACCAATACAAGGATTGATTGATAGGCTATGAGTTGCAAGGTAAATCGGCTCATCTATGTCCGATGGCTCTTCTGGGTAGTCGTTTTACGTTACGCATTTTTGTCTCTTTTTTTCTGTGTTTCGCGGGCATGCATTGCATGTTGAAGTGAGGGTGGGGTGGTGCCTACAGTGCTCCTGCTAGTTTTGTGGCGTACATATATTCAAATAGCAATTGAAAGAGGTATGGGTGCTTGTCACCCAGAAGCGATGGAAGCGAAAGGGTGATGCCCTCTTCTTAGCAGAAGGCCTCAAGTGGTTGCTTGAGAGTTAAAGCTACTACAGTCTGGCAGGATGTGGTCTATGCTTAATGTGGTGGTGCAGGTGTCGCAGTGAGGTGTTGTATGTTGGTCACCCTCTAGTTGAGGATGTGCCAGTTTTGTACAACCAATTCTAAGTCTAGTGAGGATGACCCTTTTTGTGGGTGAGATTAATTTGATGTGTTCCGTGTGTCTACTGTTGGTTTGATGTCGTCGGAGTTGTTGGATTTGTGTTGTGCTGAGTTGTTTTGCGTCCATGTGTTCTGGTGATGTTGGCGAATGTGGCGTTGTAGTTCTTTGCAATCATCCACCGAATATTCCATTCTGGAGTTAGAGTTCAATGCTGAGGCTTGCTTTGCTAGCCGGTCTGCTTCTTCGTTATCTCGGATGTTGGCGTGGCCCGGTATCCAGAGGAAGGAAAAGCTCATGTTTACGTTATGTGGCCACGATTTGTTAGATTTTGTCAATGACTTGATGTGGACAGTCGTTGGTGTTGCTAATTGACGGAAGGACGGATTTGGAATCTGAGCAAATTCCAAATCGAGCAGTTCGTTGTGTTCTAGAAAATGTCTCAATCGTGTGTTGACCATGAGCTCGACCAGCTGACTAGCGCAGCTAATAAGTGAGATGGGCCTATAACCTTTTGGTGTGGAGTGATCTTTGTGCGGCTTTGGCAATGAAATGACTACGCTCTCCCGCCAGGAGGCCGGACAGATGTCGCTTTCGTACAGATAGCCATTGGCTTCTAGTAGGTACGTTAGATAATGTTTGCTAAAATGTTTAAAATACTGGTAATGGATGTCGCCTGGTCAAACCACACTTACTGAGGGCAAGGTGTAATTCGTGCATAGTAAATGATTGGTTGGAGACTTCTGTGTTGCTTGAACTAAAATTTGCTTTGGCGGCAAGGGTGTCTAGAGTGCTTTCTATAATGGTGTCGTAGGTGTTGTTGCCAGATACGCTGGCGTAGTGTAGTTTAAAGTGGTCTACAACTTGTGAGTCAGTAATGTGCTGTCCTTTCATCGTCAGCTGGGGAAAGGGGCCTGGCGGTGGGCGTTTCTGGTTGAAACGCTTCATCAGGTTCCAAATTCTTCCGGTAGGGGTGAACCTATTGAACTGAGAGGCAAAAGACTGCCAACAATTTTTGGCGAATTGTATACCGGGAGTGTTTTTGAGATTGTCTTTATGCTGGTATGTGTGCTTCACACACGCATCTTTTGTATTGTTTGTGGGCACGGCGCCTTGTGGCGATTTCCCTTTGAGAGTCCGGGTCCACAATTTGTGTTATAATGCATTTCTCTGAAGGCCAGTTGTGCAGTCAGGATATTTTTCCCCTTGGCTGCGTCTTTGCTGCAGACCAACGATTCTGCCATTCTCCTAGGATTGCTGAGTTCACCATGGCGAACAAATATGTTGCATGTATCTTTATGTTGCCTGGGGATGGGAATTGCATGGGGATACTGTCTTTTCATGGCCATGAACTCGAGCGTGACTTTTCAACAGTGGTGTTGATCTCTGCAAATTATTTGGGGGAAGCACCACAAATGGAGAAAATGGACGGAATCCGAATGGATTGGCATGCACACCGATATGGTCACATGTGAAAAGTTGATTTTTTGGGAAGGCCAAATTGGGAGGGGAATGGCCCCATTAAAAGTATGCGAATAAACATCCATGCGTGGCATCCACATATAACTCCTACGGATTGCCTTGTACAAGAGCGGTCAGTCTATTTAAGATACGTGATATTATAAGATGAGATAACATCACCACCTATAAGATAAGATCGCCTACATTAAGTGAGGCGAATGTAGTGGACTCATGGGAACTTTATGCAAGCTAGTTCTGTCTGAGTCGATGCATACATTTGCTTAGTGTTGTCTATAAATAAACCTTCCATCTTGGTCCATCTTGGTCTTCCATATTGCGAATGATCCCGTGGTGAAGACAACACTCATGAGGTAAAACATCCTTTCTCTCCATCTCACCACTCACAAAAACGCAGCCTACACCAGACCTGTCATGGTAGAAAACGGGACAATTGCAGTGTTTGAAAATATTACGCATCGCTAGACCAAGAAAGTCAGTGGGAGTGGCTTTGTAATTCCTGTGTGTTAGCAGTGAAAGGTTAATGGCGACAGGCGGCACCTGTCAGGGCTCGACTGTAGCCGTTAATGGCGACAGGCGGCACCTGTCAGGGCTCGACTGTAGCCGTTAATGGCGACAGGCGGCACCTGTCACGGCTCGACTGTAGCCGTTAATGGCGACAGGCGGCACCTGTCAGGGCTCGACTGTAGCCGTTAATGGCGACAGGCGGCACCCGTCAGGGCTCGACTGTAGCCGTTAATGGCGACAGGCGGCACCTGTGGGGCTCGACTGTAGCCGTTAATGGCGACAGGCGGCACCTGTCAGGGCTCGACTGTAGCCGTTAATGGCGACAGGCGGCACCTGTCAGGGCTCGACTGTAGCCGTTAATGGCGACAGGCGGCACCTGTCAGGGCTCGACTGTAGCCGTTAATGGCGACAGGCGGCACCTGTCAGGGCTCGACTGTAGCCGTTAATGGCGACAGGCGGCCCTGTCAGGGCTCGACTTAGCCGTTAATGGCGACAGGGGCACCTGTCGGGCTGTAGCCGTTAATGGCGACAGGCGGCACCCGTCAGGGCTCGACTGTAGCCGTTAATGGCGACAGGCGGCATCTGTCAGGGCTCGACTGTAGCCGTTAATGGCGACAGGCGGCACCTGTCAGGGCTCGACTGTAGCCGTTAATGGCGACAGGCGGCACCTGTCAGGGCTCGACTGTAGCCGTTAATGGCGACAGGCGGCACCTGTCAGGGCTCGACTGTAGCCGTTAATGGCGACAGGCGGCACCTGTCAGGGCTCGACTGTAGCCGTTAATGGCGACAGGCGGCACCTGTCAGGGCTCGACTGTAGCCGTTAATGGCGACAGGCGGCACCTGTCAGGGCTCGACTGTAGCCGTTAATGGCGACAGGCGGCACCTGTCAGGGCTCGACTGTAGCCGTTAATGGCGACAGGCGGCACCTGTCAGGGCTCGACTGTAGCCGTTAATGGCGACAGGCGGCACCTGTCAGGGCTCGACTGTAGCCGTTAATGGCGACAGGCGGCACCCGTCAGGGCTCGACTGTAGCCGTTAATGGCGACAGGCGGCACCTGTCAGGGCTCGACTGTAGCCGTTAATGGCGACGGCGGCACCCGTCAGGGCTCGACTGTAGCCGTTAATGGCGACAGGCGGCACCGTCGGGCTCGACTGTAGCCGTTAATGGCGACAGGCGGCACCGTCAGGGCTCGACTGTAGCCGTTAATGGCGACAGGCGGCACCGTCAGGCTCGACTGTAGCCGTTAATGGCGACAGGCGGCACCGTCAGGGCTCGACTTAGCCGTTAATGGCGACGGCGGCACCTGTGTCTTTGGGCTCGACTGTAGCCGTTAATGGCGACAGGCGGCACCTGTCAGGGCTCGACTGTAGCCGTTAATGGCGACAGGCGGCACCTGTCAGGGCTCGACTGTAGCCGTTAATGGCGACAGGCGGCACCTGTCAGGGCTCGACTGTAGCCGTTAATGGCGACAGGCGGCACCTGTCAGGGCTCGACTGTAGCCGTTAATGGCGACAGGCGGCACCCGTCAGGGCTCGACTGTAGCCGCATCAGCATGTGCAACTTGGTGAACTGGTAGCCGAATATCTCTCGCCCACTGAAATACTCGTACACAAACTGAACTCGCTGAGGATTGGCGACCGGACAGGGAATGCTCCGCTAGGTGTGTGGCAAATATTGCACCATTGCAGTGGTTGGAGGAATTGTGAGGTAGGAAGTGCGTTAAATACTTTCAACGGATATCTAGTGGGGGTTGATTAACTTCGACTAAAAGGCATGTTCTGTGAGAAGCACGGGAAGCCCCTGTGCAATTTCGAATGCAGCCTTAGAGGACATTATTTGGGATCGCTTTTACGGAGGAGAGTGCACCACCACGCACTATGCACCAGAAATGAAACATGGAGCGAACAAGAGCATCGTAAGCTTCATACATACACTTAATACTTTTTCCCTATAAGTGTCGTAGCTCACATGGGTGTAACCACTCGGGGGGGGTCCACCCTCCAAATTTCTGAAATGTGGCGATTTGTCCCCCTCGATCTTTTTTCGTATCCCCCAAGCCTCAGCTACCTGAGTATGATCGCCGCAAAATTATACTTAATCATTTATAAAGTGAAAATATATGTGCAAGAGAATCACCAAAATACTAGAAACCGATCAAGCCAATCAACGGGCTTCACAGGCTATCTGTCGTCACAAAATCTCCAAAGGGTAAATCAGCAATCGTTAGAAACTTCTGCTTCCAGACCATTCTTGAATAACATGAACCTTGGCCATCTTGTGTTTTCGCTTCGGTGGAAAATTGTGCTTTTTTTGGAAGTCCTCGTGATTCGTCGCTATGGGTTCAATTTGCATGAAGTGGATGTCATTTGATGCGGCTTGTGCTGTATTATAACGTTACCAAATCGAACTAATTTCAAAGGTCAAAGGTCAAACCAATTTTGTTTTCGTCACCTCGTATTTTTTTCGTCGCCCTAACCTACCCTGTCATCATGCAATAGCCCGTGATGCACCTCAGGTAACATTTCAAACCGGAACATGTCAATTTCAAACAACAAGATTGAAGGATAGCTTAAATTTCTGGAAGTCCTCGCGCATCGTCGCTATGTCTTCAATTTCCATCAAGTGGGAGTCATTCGACGTGAGGTACTCTAGCAAACTGTTCAGAATTTACATTAATTTCAAAGTCAATGGTAGAGCTCATTTGTTCGGTCGCCCCGCGTTTCTTCGTTTACTCCCAAAGCTACCCATGTTTGGCATCAAGATATCTCTTGATGCCCGTGGGCAACCCTCGAGCAACATTTCAATCGGGACATGTCAGATCAAGCCTCAAGGTCAAATGTTAGTTTTAAGTTTTCTAAATCCTCGCGTTTCGTGGCTATGGCTTCAATTTGCATTATGTGGGTGTAATTCGACGTGGCTTGCCGTACGGTATCACGTGGCTTGCCGTACGGAATGTTGAGATATCGAAATAATTTCACAGGTGTCGAGGGTCCAGTGTGTGTACAATGATTGGGTGTAATGGGAATAGGAGGATCAAATCTGTTTTTGTTTGCAGCCGTTGTGATAGCAGGCACTCATATCCTATGTGACTAGGAGCTCCCCCAAGAAATCCGTCAAAACCTGCTCGGACGGCGCTCTCATCGCTGGTTCTTAATTTACACCGCCACATTGCTGCTCCGGACATGTAATTTTTTATCTTCAATTTGTGCGCCTTCCTCTTAATGGTTCAACGGAAGTTGTCTCATTTGGAAGAGAAGCCACACGTGAATAGGCACAATTTTATAACCAGCCTAAGCTCATAATCACGAGAGAGCAATGTAGCAATCAGGGGTGGATCCAGGAATTGTCATTGGGGCACTTGTCTGGAGGGGCGCCATTTCTTTGGAGCGACGCCACTGCGAAAGCACCTAAAGGAGCACCTCTGGCTGCAAAATTCGAGGGGGCGGTATGCACTCGGCCCTTCTCGAAGGGGCAACTTTCCTTCCAAGGGGGTGCCTTTTTCATTCATAGGGGCGCCTCTGGCTGAAAAATTCGAGCGGGTACACTAGAATCTTTTCAGAGGGGCGCCTTTTCCCGGCCTGAGGGTCACCACCATCCACGTTGGGGCACATGCCTTCAGTGCCACACCCATTATCCGCCCCGGTTGTTATTGTATCGAAATGTGTCCCCGTAAAACAGGAAAGCATGGGCAAGGTAATTGTATGTCCATATTTGCTACAATATAACCATCGTCCAATATTTGTGTTTTTCCTGCTACAAGAGGGCTACGTTTAACATACAGCATGGCTCGATGGTCATTGTGAAATCGGACCATCACATACGACATAAATCTAGATGTTCATAGGCATTGATAAGGAGTGGAAACTGCTAATTTTGTCGGATAATTTTGTGAAAAATTTGCAGTATAAGGTGTTTTTTTTTGGATTTTTTGACATTTTTCTTTAGAATACAATGTTTATGGAGGATGATGTGATTACTTATTTTTCGGTGCAAATGCTTAGTTTTCAGGTTGTGTGCAAAATAATGCCAAAAAGGTGCTTTGATTTAGGTAACATTCCACAAAATAAATGTACAAAATAAAATAGAATGTAACATAACAAAACCTAACCTAGCCTAACCTACCATTGGATAAAAAAATCCACAAAATAAAATTAGAAAAATGTCAAGGAACTTATTTTCTGAAAATTCCCAAATTTAAAAATGAAACCTAACCCAGCATAACCTAACCTAACCAAAGCTGCTTTTGAGGAAAACATTATTTTTCACACATATTTGTGAAAAAATGTTCGGAAACTTTTCGGTATTATTCTGCTTTAAGGTGGTAACAAGAAAAGTTTTTACACGCATTTGCCGCCATAAAGCAAACAAATGGGTTAGGTTTGGTTAGGTTAGGTTAGTTTAGGTTTTTTAAGTTCGGAAAAAATCCCTTTTTTCTCATTTGCACAGAAAACAAGTGGTACCATCATCTTAGTCGCCTTCATAAACATGGTACTCTGAAAACAAATACAAAAAAAACACCTTATACTGTAAATTTACACATTTTGTCCGGGAAATATCATTTTGAACAGTGGCAAATATAAAAACCAGACATTGAAAAGAAGTGGCTGAACTCCAAAGATGTTTAGGGGGAGGGGGGCAGGCTATCCCTCTACCTTGTCCAAACTTACCGCATCCCTGGTTTGTCCCCCACCCCAATTTCGAAACCGTGGTTACACCCATGGTAGCTCATGCGAGAGATGACTGAGAATGCGCCGTTTGTGAACAATAGCTTAGCGCACAGCAGTGTCCAATATTACGAGGTGATCAGTTCCATTTCTGGTGCGTCGGAAACCACACCGGATTTATGTCTTCCTTGCTATCTTCTTTAATTGCAATTACGATGGCCTCGCGCCAGCTATCAATCAGGGAAACCACCATATGGGGTTGAATATATTTAAAATTGCATAGAGTGAACTATGGTGTAAGTTCTTCGGTGTATCTGTACGCATAGAATCAGGAGCAGCTACGTACTTTCAATGTTGTCAGAGTTTGCTGAAGTTTGCTGAAAGTAGATGTATTGTAAGCTAGATGAGATGAAGTGAAAAAAGAAACCGGCTTGTCCTCTTCGCGATGCCTATGCTCGTAGAAATATTGGGTCTTGCCATCCATCACGTCAACGTTTCTCCCAAGCATTTCCAAAGCTTCTGCAACTTCCAAGAGGTCTGTGAATTGGTCGCGATATCCTAAAACGGACATTGGTGTAACCAGGCTTCAACCATTGAGTTCACAGATGCGTCACCGTACGTCTCCGACGGGAGCAAACCTATTAATACTGCTTAGCGCATAGATAACGACATGCATCGTTAATTACGTGACTCAATGCCCAGGACATAGCATCCTGAATTTGTTCTTATAGTTTTTTCCGTAACCGGTATCACACCGGTCCAAAGCGAAGCAACTGGCCCGGCAGACATTACAGTTATCGCTCAGCTGTCCTTTTCGACATCGCTGGAGCAAGCGTAGCAGTGTCTTAGGCAGCTGTGGCAGCTGTGCTTTGGCCACTGGGGCGGCTGTGGTCCGCCGCTAGGAAATCCGTCACCACTGGGGCGGCGGTCACCGCCGGGATGGCTGTGGCCGCTAGAACGACCACCGTCACTTAAATGGTCGTGGCCGCTATGGCGGTCGTAGCCACTGGAACAGCCGTCGCCGCTGGTGCGGCCGCCATCGGCGTTCGGGAAGTCACCTAGAAACTGTGCTTCTTTGTCCTCAAGAAACAGCAGGTGACGACACTGATTATTGTCGAAGCAGGTCATGGCACTTTTTTCGAGACGAATGTGCATCATATAAGCGGGAGCGCACCGACGAACCTCGCCTATTTTGTTCCTCCTTCTTAAAGGTCTCCCCACCTACAGGCAGATATCTCTGGCACTCTGGCTCTATTCACCTTCATGGCCCTCTCTGGCGTTTAGGAGAACTTCCCAATCATCGACAGCATGTATGGCTCACAGGGACATCTTAGCTTTGAGGATGGCCACCAATGTTCCTGGCGGTCATCACCAGTTATCAGTGACTCTCGTAGCTCTCGTGAGGCCTCGTTCTCTCAGGTGACCACCCCAAAGATCAGGGACATCCCAGTCCAGTCCTATCTGGATCTCAGGGGCCCTATTCATCCGCCAGGAGCCCTCTCCAACTTGGTCCATTCCAGTCCTCGACAAACCTGTCTAGCCTACAGGGCCATCCTGCATCACCGAGACAAGCCTCACACTCTATAAGAAGCATCGTGAACTCTCAGAGCTCTCCTTAGCTCTTAGGTGGCTCTGTTCAATCGTCAGTTCAATCGTCTCAAGCATCAGGAGCATCACGGACCAATTCGTCCTAGCTCTCAAGGTCCCTTCCCAGTCCTCGACAGCCTTTCAGGCTATCAAGGACATTCCAGCTCTGAAACTGGTCCTCAGTATTCCTCACAACCATGGGTAGCCCATAATGACTCACTTTAGATATCAGGTGGCCTGTTCTTCTCATCGGGACCCCTTCCAAGGCTCTTGGGCATCCCAGTCCAGTGTAGTTCTCTCTGACTCTCAGTGACCATTTTCAATTGCCAGGGGCCATCTCCAGCTGTTGGGGGTCTTTCACAGTACTGGACAGTCTTTCTAGCTTCAATGGCTGTCTAGCTCTTAGGTGGCCCCCCAGTATTCCTCGCAGTAATCGCCAACGCAAAGGGAATCTTTTTGGCTCTCAGAAAGCCTTCTTCATCCATAAGGGGTCGCTCTCAACCTCGAAAGAATTCCAGTTCAGTCTTCTCTGGCACTCAGAAATCCTCGTCATCCCTAGGGGCCCTCTCCTACTTCCAGGAGCCAAAGAAGTACTTAATAGTTATGTCTGGCTTTCATCTCGGGGGCAATTTGCTCTGAAATGTGCCCTTATTGGTCCTCGTCAATTCTTATGGTCTCGTGTTCATCCCCCAGGAGCCCTTTTAAACCACAAGAGCATCCCAGCCATATCTGACCCTCAGGCCCTGTTTATTCATCAGCTGTTAGGGGCTCTTCACAGCCAATATTGCTCTTCTCAGCTGGCATAGGCATTGCATTTCTCAGGCCGTCTCTTGTCTTTACGGCGCTTGCCAGTTCTCAGGATGGACATCTTCAGGTTTCTAGGGCCCTTTCCAAACAAACTGTTATGCATTTTATCTGTTATATATCTGCCCCTACGCCACGAGGGGCCTTTGCGTTCCACTGGAGGCCGTCGCCTAGAGGGCCACATTGGACTCGCTAGGGGTGGTTGCCCCTTCACCCCGTGGATGCATCACTGCTTTTTAACAGCCCGGGTCCCTCCATGTGCTTAGCGTCCATTCACGTAGCATCGGGAACCCTCCGCTTCGGCCTCGACTGGCTCCGTAGCTCGGATACCTCTTCATCAGAATGAGGCCCATTGTCAGCTCCGAGCCCCTCTCCATCAGCGTGAGCCAAAGCCGATCCAGTGGTCCTGCGCGCCCGACCCGGGTCCCCCTTCGTCGGCTCAGAGGCCTTCTTTCACGGCTCAAGGCACTCTCCGTATGGCCGGAGATACCTCTTTCAACAGCTTGGGTCTTCTCGATCATGCAAGGGGTACCCTGTGCGGCTTCGGCCACCTCCGTCCGCCCAGTGGTCCTTCATGCCGACTCTGAGCCCTTTTTGACGGTCCAAGGTCCTCCAGTGGCTAGGGGTCCTCTTAGTCGGCGCAGGGGCCTTCCTTAGCGATCCAGGGGCTCCTCTGTCGGGCCGGAAGCTCTCTTTCAAGAGCTTGGACCCCTCCATCAGGGGCCCTTGTACGGCTTGGGCCCCATCTGTCTATCCAAGGACATTTCTGACGGCCTGATATACTCTCCGGCAGCTAGGGCCCCATCCGAAGGCCCTAGCTGCCCTCGTTGTCCCCCAATGGCCCTCTTTGAAGACCCGGAGCCTTTTCCGGCCTACCGGGGCCCTATTCCTTGTCAAAGTTTCGGTCCTATCCACTGGGTCAGGGGCCCTTTGTTCAACTTGGGTGACACCGTCAGCCCGTTTGTTTGTTTGTTCATTGGGGTTTAGGGGCGCATCGATTGCAGTAGCCATGCAGCCCGAGGGCCCTTCCAACGATCTGGGGCCCCTTAGTCGACCTGGCAGCCATTCTCGTTGATCCAGCCCAGAGCCCTCAACATCTTCCCGAGGACACTCTCCGTTGACTCGGGGCCCTCTTTATCGGCCCGAGACCATTTCCGTCAGTCCAGGCCGCTTCCGTCGGCCTAGGGGCCCTTCACGTCCGCCCAACGGGCCCTTGAGGGCCCACTGAACCGATCCCTGAGGGGTCCTTGCGGACCCTCAAGGCGGTCGTCCGGAGGGCCCCTCGGACCCTCCAGTGGCGGCTGCCCACTTCCCCCCCTTGGCTACGCCACTGCCCTGGGCTGACGGCGGGACCCAAGCCAAAAAGCCCTCGAGCTGATGGACAGGGCCCAAGCGTTTGAAAAGGTGCCTCCGGCTTGCCGGAAAAGGCCCTGGATGGTCAAAGAGGGCTCCTGGGGCGATGGAAGGGGCCCTAGATGCCGGAGAGGACCTCGGGCCGCCCAAAAGGACTCTTGGGCCGATGGGTGGGGCCTAAGCCACACAAGGGCCCCTTGCCTGATGGAAGGGGCCCAAGCTGTTGAAAGAGAGTCTCCGGCGTGACAGATGGGCACTGGATCGCTAAGGAGGGTCTATACGCCGACGGAGAAGACCCCTAGCCGCGGAAGGACCCTGGGCCGTCGGAGAAGGCCCAGAGCCGGTATGAAGGGCCCCTGGGCAGATGGGACCGAAACCGCAGAATGGACCCTTGCCTGATAGAGGAGGCCCAAGAGAGAGAGAGAGGGGACTCCGATCAAACGTTGAGTATCCTGAGATGTGAAAGAGGGTCCCTGGGCCGACGGATGGGAGCTCAGGGCCAAACGTGCAGAGCCACTGGGTCGACTTGGTCTCACGCTGATGGAGAGGGGATCAAAGCTAGCTAACAGCGAGACTCAGGCCGATGAGGAGGCTTTCCAGCTAAGGAGACGATTTGGGCCGAAGCGGAGGGCTCCCAGTGCTTTGTGAATGGTCTCTTAGCCCAAGGAAGTGCCATGGGTTGCCAAAAAAAACAGTGGCTTTTTCAAGGGGTGAAGGGACACCGGCCCCCTGCGAAGTCCAATGAGGCCCTCCAGTTGGCCGCTGTTGGGGGGGGGGGGGTTGAGGCAGAGATACAACCGAGGAAAACTAAAACGTATCTAACAGCTTATGTGGAGAAGGCCTTTAAAACCTGAAGACGTCACCCCGAGGGCTGGCAAAGGCAGTGAACACCATAGAGCTGGAATGTTTATACCAGGTGGAAAGAGCAGTCTCAGCTGGAATGGCCCCGTGACAGCTGATAAATAAACAAGGCGCCTGAGGGCCAGAGAGGGCTGGTATGCTCTTGGGGTATAAAAGGGCCCATGCGAGATGAACAGGACCCCTAAGAGTTGAAGATGACTAGTTATGGCCCATCTTATAGATGAAATGACCCACGAGATGAGAGGTAGAGAAGGCTATTGGGGACTGTAATGGGACTCTAAGAGCAGGAGAGGGCTTTGAGGGATGTAAAAGATCTCTGAGAGTCAGAGAGGGCTGGACTGGGATTCTCCTGAGGTTGAGAGCGGCCCGTAGTTGATGAACAAGATCCCCTTAGATATAAAATACATTTTGACTGGCCATTGGTGTGAGGGATACCGAGAGCCAGCCTCAGAGCTAGAATATTCTTGAAACCACAATACCTGTCGATAACTGGAAAGGGCCCCTAGCAGCTTGAGAGGGCCCTTGATGGCTAACAGAGCCCCTGACAGCTAAGGAAAGTCCCAAGGCTAACGATAGTTGTGAGGAATACTGAGGGACCACCTTAGAGCTAGAAAGGCCTTGAAGCTAGAAAGACTGTCCAGGACTGGGAAACGCCCCTAATAGCTATGTAGAGAGGGCTCCTGACAGACTCCTGAGGCAATCACCTTGGCTTGTATTTGCCTTCAACGCATAGTCAGCAGCACTCCACAGAGACGCAATGCTTTTTCTTCAGCACAAAATGATAAACCTGCCTAACACTTGGTCGCTGACACAAAACGATCCTCATGTTTGTTATAGATACCTACTTACCGCGCCAGATGCAATATGTAGGTAATACAACCTGATTCAATAGGGTCGGGTTCCGTTATTTCCATGTTTGATGTTATTAAATACATGTCAGTTGTTCCGAAGTACAATTGCGTCGCTACACGCCAATAAACCGACCGATGACCTATCGGTAACTAGTGACCTTGGTATTATTGATGGTTTTATGGGAAACTATAAGATCTACATTAAAAAGGTAGGAATGTTTGTGTCTTAGAAAAACGTTTTCAAATCATATGTCTGTATGTCATTGTTCTACCTCATGTAGCTTTCCAATGGAAGAAAGCTTACACGAAATCTGTCGCACCCGGAAAACACAAAATGGCAAAAAGTCATGAAGAGCGGACGGCCATATCGGATGTTTATAAGAAGAACGCATTTTTGTTTGGTCAGCGAAATCATGCCCACTTTTATTTCCGCCGTCAAATTTGGCAATTTCGATGGGCTAGGGGTCACGGGAGATCACGAGGTCACGAGGTCATGAGGTCCCACGGTCATGAGGTCACGAGGTCAAATGTGGGAAATACTGATATTCGATCCGGCAATGTTTCAGTTGATCCTTTTTCTTCTGAAATATGTATAATTTGTCACCCTTTCCGGTTCTTATTGATGAGATATCCATCGTCAAACCAACCCATGTTATTTGACCTAAAAATAATGCCGGAGGCTATAGCTAAGAAACCGCAGGCCGAATCGGACTGATGTTCGCACAGCTGTGTTCAGAGCCAAAGACTACCCTGTGAGCAAATTTGGTCTCAATAAAAATGATGGGGTACCAATGTACACTAAGGTGTACCATTTTTGGGACTTTTTCGAGTTAGGCAACACCAATCAAGGACATGATGCCTTTGCATGAGAACATTCAAAATCCAAAGTGTTAGATTTTATATTAATATTTGGTCGATTGCACCAAGGTTTTGTTTTAACATATTTGGCCGCATTTAAAACATAGGTTTTGCACTATTAGAGGTCGTGCGCTCTCGGAGTCTGGATTTCGGTCACATTAACACATTATCATCCTCCAGAAGCGGTGTCTTCTGAGTTTAAGTGGGGGTGGGAGCGTCGGACACCGGTTAGGGGGTGGGGTGGGGGGGGGTTAACATATTTGACAGCCATTAAAAAATATGTTTTGCGCCTTAACACGTTCAAATATCCAAATATGCGCGCATATTCTTTTTATTCCTGCTTGTTACTTAAAAGGGCGGCGTAACCAATCAACACATACCAGCGACGAGACTGCGGTGACAAAATTGAATGCAGATATCATGAGTAAGCGTGTAGATTTTCAAATTTCAGAGAGAAAATGGAGGTGTGTATACCGATTCTTTGTATTATATCACCATACAACATATATTAACTTAGATACTGTGCATTGACAATATTCTTTGGACCTTTGACACATCATAAACGAGAAGCACATATTGCGCGTCTTGGCAAGAACTTGCACACCACAACTTGCACGACTTAGCATAACTTCAGACTAGCTTTACTTGTGTCCTTCACCCTGCTCCGGAAGTCCTCCACCACTTGGAATAGTGCCTCGCGCTGGTCATCCGATTCAACTCTCCTGATGAAATCAGACGCGAGGTGTATCCCCCTCTCCGCCAGATCGTTGACGACGACAAAGTTGCTGGCGAACTCCTGCAGCTTGCTGAAGTTGGCCGAGAGTGGCCAAGTGGAGGCAGGTGTGAGCAGCCAGTCCTGAGGTCCAGACAGCTGGAGCAGGTCAAATACCGGCCAGGACTCAGTGCCAACCATAGAGGACATTTCTGGTTTTGTGATCATGGCGTCACATTGAGACACCGGGAATGTGGGCCTTCCAGTCTTGATCTTCGTTCTACCCAGGCTGTGCAGCACTCTCGCCATCTCCTCCCTGATGTTATCGTCCAGGCCAGTGTCCGTCAGAGCTAAGGTGATCAGCTGCGGGGTTAGGTACCAGAGATGGCGAAAGATGGATTTGAGAACCTTGTCAGACAGGTGTGGGTTGACGCTCCGGTACTCCAGCATGTTGCACATGAAGTCGAGGTCATGTCTGGCGGCAGAGCTGGCCAACGGAGTGGTGAACCATAACTTGGCGTAGAACAGCAGCACGAACTCCGTGATGAGGTTAGTATTGGCCTGCTCTTCATCTGTCATGATGAAGACCTTGCTGAGCAGCTTCAGTTTAACACGCGCCCTGGAGGGCCTCTGAGAATTACGCGCACTGGAGGGGGGGAGGATTCCGCCCCCCCTAAGATCTCGGCTCCTAGTAAGGCTGGAGGAACGAAATTCGCAGGGTGGATGGGCACGGTAGTGAACTCTATTGTGTGCAATTTCCGTAACCTTAAGTCAATATCTTCAAGGTCAAATGAGGTCAGATTGGCAACATTTTCCGGTTTTGCGTGACTTGGCTTGTCATCGTTATGGATCGCTGTGATTGTGTTTAAATGCTCAAAAATGGGCATCAATGATGTTTTGGACATTACTAATGATGCAATGCAGATGCTAGACCCAACATTTGACCTCAGGTCACCTATATAGCACCACTTTATCAGGTCAGTTACCTGTTCCAGTTACCGGAACCGGCCGCCCGCCCGACTGCTCCGTCGGGCAGCTCGGAGCAATCGGCTTCGTGAAGAAGGGAGTGAAGTACATGAATAAAGTATGGAAACGCAATGACAAGCAGTACAAATGACAACCAGTAGTGCATTTATGGCAACATTCCAGTTGATCAAGTTTGGTTCCATTAACCTGTCATGAACTTGACCTGACTTGACCTTGGTGACCTAACATGACCTTAAAACTATGCAGCATATCAATATGCATCAAACAAGTCGCTAGTGTTGCCTAGAACACCTCCCTTTTGTCAGTATACTGGAAGCGCATCAGCGCCGATTTTTGTGGTCTGGCGCTATAACATTTTTTTACTTTAGCGGCCCCTAACTTGAAACATTTTGGGCCGATTTCCATTTTTCTTGCTTTAAACGACGTGCCGTTCATTTCTAAGCAGGTACACCGAAAATCGCGTATATCGACCGGTAAAATCTGCAGTTATTTGCAAAAAAAACGGAGGGGTGGGCGGATTTCGCCCCCCCCCCTCCAGTGCGCGTGTTAAGGAAATACAAGCACTTACTCATCCATCTGGCATGGTGGTCCGGGCCGGGAAGTTTGAACGTGAAATTATCCACCTCACCTCCCAGGCTGATGATAACAAGCTCAAGGAACTCCCGATAATCGTCCCTGGGGAAGGTCTTCTTTGCCAGTTCTGCCTTGGCCCATGCCAGCACCTCATCTGCCGCCTTTTGCATCGTTGGTGACGCAGCTGTGAAATCTGTCAGCACCAGATCACTGTAGTTTATTTCAAGCTGCCTCCACTGGTCCCTTAGCCGACGGAACAGAGCGATTCCTGGCTCCTTAGTGTCCCCCATAACATGCTTAACTGCTGCTCTGATGTGCAGTTCTGCTGCATGCCTGCGGCAGGCCAGCCACAGGACCGGAGAGTCCACCCAGGCCTCTAGGTACCTGCAGGCACCCGAATGTTCCCCACTGTTCGATGCAGTAGTGTCGAATACCATGCCTATAACCTGATCTTTCACGCCCCACTTGACCAGATGCGCCTTGACGACCTCATACTCGTCCACACCTTTGCCAGAGGTTGTCGTAGGGATGCCCAATAACTTCCTGGTCTTTTCTGCATCTACACCAGACAGGTAAACGCAGACTCTCTTTGATTAAATGCGACCTCGCAAGGCAAGCGTCTTTCCGTCCCAATGCACGACCACCTTGTCTGGACACTGAGAAGTGTCCATGATTTCTTTCGCCTTCTGCTCCCTGTTCTTTTTTCCCAACCTCCAGGACGTTGTTTTGCTTGTGTTGGTATCACTTATATCAATACCGAGAGCATTCACAACTGAAGCTGCCACCACAGTGCGGTATCTGATGGAGATGTTGCGAGCGTCGCAGGTAAGAGAGATCTTTTGCATGATATCAATATTTTTTCGGGGGTTCTTCTCCAGCAAAACCTTCTTCATCTTCGCTCTCATCAAACTGCTCGTTCTCATGCTCATGTTGATCATTTATCTCATAGTCTTCTTTTCGTGTCACCAGTTTTGATTCTTCGCTGATTTCCTTCTCGGCTTGGACTTCTTTCCTCTTCTCCACGATCAAAAGTCGCTCGTCGCGTTTCTGTTGTCTTTCGTCAAAGGACCCCAGATATCCCGGCTGTTCTCTCTTCATCTGGTTTCTGAGGTACTCCGCCTCCTCCATCCAGTCAATCAAACCCGAGCTCTTGATGATTGTCTCTGCGTCCCTCTTTCTGATGTCAAAAGGCATGTACAGATCTAGATTAAGCTTCTCTCGCTTCGCAAGGAAGGCGGGCTTCAAAACCCTGCCAGGCCTTCTGCTCTCAAGTTCTAAGGTTCTCCACTGGTTGTGGATGGCCACAATTTTCCCACACACATGATAATCGCTCTCGACGATTTTCAGTTTCTCATCCATTGCATCTTCTTTCTCCTTCCCGTACACCTTCCCCATGATGAATCTCGGTCCAAAGTGGTGCATCCAGACGTCTTTAACCTCATCTATTACCAGCTTACCAGCCTCAGAGAAGGTGTGGCTCTCCAGAAAGTGTAGAAACCTGCCAAGTACTGCTCCAGACTTGGGTATTTTAGAATAGCCCAGAGAGGAGGGCGCCCTTCCCAGGATGTAATAAGGCCTGCTGGAAGTAGCTCCATGGACGTCTTGGCGTGGAACAGTTGCGGCTTCGCGAAACTTTTGACATCTGACTATCTGACTCTTGGAGTACAGGAGGATGTGATTGTATCAGATGCGCGGCGCTTGGCAGCCACCGGAGAGGTTACATCCTCCCAGAAACTCCACTTCGCTTCTACCTCTGCCCTGAGGCCTCCTCTTTTTCCTCGTGCCTTCATCTTCTGCAGATTCCATGGCAAAGTACAGCGTTAGACTGAACGGGCGTCTGGCCTGGTCTGGCCAAAGATCTCGTCTTGCCCAAACCCCAGATATAGCCCAATACCCAAGGCCTATCGAGTCAGGTTGGACAATAACGTCAGCTGCTGGGGTGTCGTTTAGCTACATATATGACGCGTGTGACGATTATGATCGATATCAGTCTTTTTATCTATGCGCGCACCAATTTAACCAATTACAGTGCAGCATTTGTGTGATGACAGCCAAATAGTTCTTGCTAAAGCGCCTTCGAAATCCATCGATCAATCGGCGAGTTTGCTTCAGGCACATTCACCAGTTGAAAATGATATAGGCCGCACGTGCTGTCACGCCAGCGAAGCTCCCGTGGGAAGGATTTCATATGTAAATATAAATACGGCTGTGTTTGATATATTTGCGTTTCACGAAAGCTATTCTTTCTATTGTCACAACAATTATGCACTGTAATTGGTGAACTTGGCGCGCGCACTGATAAAAAAACTGATATCGATCACAATCATCACATGCGTCTTATATGTAGCTAAACGACACCCCAGCAGCTGATTGCTATTGTCCAGGGCTGCCCAATACCTAAAAGCGCACGTGAAATTTGGTTCAATAATCACGTGCATTGTTTGTCTGGATACCTCTGCAGTTGGAAAAATTATTCAAGTTTCCCCAGATAAGTTCTTCAAACACAATATTAATGTTACACCGTTTTGTCTACCGCTGCTTGAACAGAATATGTAAAAGAAGGCTGAGGTTGCTGAGATTGGGGGGCGAAGGAGTATCAACCCCCCCACCCCCTAACCGGTGTCCGACGCTCCCACCCCCACTTAAACTAAGAAGACACCGCTTCTGGAGGATTATAATGTGTTAATGTGACCGAAATCCAGACTCCGAGAGCGCACGACCCCTAATGGTGCAAAACCTATGTTTTAATGGATGCCAAATATGTTAACCCACCCCCAACCCCCCTAACCGGTGTCCGACGCTCCTACCCCACTTAAGCTAAGAAGACACCGCTTCTGGAGGATTATAATGTGTTAATGTGACCGAAATCCAGACTCCGAGAGCGCACGACCCCTAATGGTGCAACACCTATGTTTTAATGGATGTAAAATACGTTAACCCGCCCCCAACCCCCTAACCGGTGTCCGACGCTCCCACTCCCACTTAAACTCAGAAGACACCGCTTCTGGAGGATTATAATGTGTTAATGTGACCGAAATCCAGACTCCGAGAGCGCACGACCTCTAATGGTGCAAAACCTATGTTTTAATGGCTGCCAAATATGTTAACCCCACCCCCCTAACCGGTGTCCGACGCTCCCACCCCCACTTAAACTCAGAAGACACCACTTCTGGAGGATTATAATGTGTTAATGTGACCGAAATCCAGACTCCGAGAGCGCACGACCTCTAATAGTGCAAACCCTATGTTTTAAATGCGGCCAAATATGTTAAAACAAAACCTTGGTGCAATCGACCAAATATTAATGTAAAAATCTAAAATTTTGAATTTTGAATGTTCTCATGCAAAGGCCCTTGATTGGTGTTGCCTAACTCGAAAAAGTCCCAAAAATGATATACCTTAATGTACACCCATCATTCTTTCCTGTCGATCTGTCGTGGAACGCACCAGATATCCGAGGCGTTTCGGAATAGTGGGGAGGGCCTGAGTAGGTAGGGGGTAATCTTCAGACGTTTCGCTATGGCGTCATAACCCTGTGACCTGACCTGACTTGAAGCTTTTTCTGGCATCAAAATGCGTCAAGTTGACCACTCTATTGATATGCAAAGTTTGGATGCGCTCCGGCGAACAGTATGCCAGCTAGCAATTAATTCAGGCCCAATATAAATATACCGACTGCGCAGATGTCAATTGGTCGTCTGGCGTCAGTGGCCAACAGACAGTCACCAAAAGTGATCCCATCTCCAGACAAGCCCAGACGACTGGTTCCATTCGGCGGTGTATTTGATTAGTCGTCCGATGACAGTCCGGCACGCACCAGCCTAGTTCGTGGAATGCTGTCGCGGCGTAGCCCGGCTATATGCAACCCGGTGCAAACTGATAAGCTGCTATGAGATGAAATATGTCTGATAGCCATGTTCAGCTTCACTAGACATAATTCACCATGCACGTCACGCACGTCGCATTACGCACGAATGATATTATTGCTGAATTATTTCCCAAGTTACTGCAAAGTATTCACATTTTATTGTTCCTCGTGCAAATTTCCTAAAAATCAAACATACTCACGTGAAGCGTATCTAGCGTTCACTCAGCAATACTCTACATAACTCACGCATGGTGTGCCCCTTCGTGGGTAATCTTTCGTAATCGTTTTCCTGTTAAGTCTGCTAGCGACAAACCCGAACTTGAATAAAAGGATTAGGACTTGTGATGTGATAAATTAGTAAAGTAGCATTCAGAATACAGGCTAATACAAGCGTAACCGAAGAGTATGCGCGGAAAGCATGTACCCATTGTTGCAGGACGAGCAAATTCGAGTGTTTGTGTGATGAGAACGGGAGAATATAGCGGGCTGTAAAGCTGGTCGGATGTCAAACAGGATGATTAATGTTCATGAGATCACAGCAAGTTTCGTCGGCTAAGAAGTGCCTGGGCAGCTAATATCGCCTCTATTGTATTGGCGCCTCGCCGCGGAGCTGCACAATTC
This sequence comes from Ashinkailepas kermadecensis, assembly GCA_034440615.1. NCBI lineage: Eukaryota > Metazoa > Arthropoda > Thecostraca > Neolepadidae > Ashinkailepas > Ashinkailepas kermadecensis. Next base: position 430,075 of record JAOTOM010004995.1, read on the forward strand.
AGTATTTACACAGGTGTAGCGCGTTCGTCTCATTCGAAATAACCTGAGGATATGTTGTCAGTAATGACAATTCAGCTGGCACGTGCGGACCAATCCGGGCATCAGCAGAGTGATGAGTAAAATTGATCGGAGGACTCTAGATTCGAACGTACTTGGATCTCAAACAATTACAACCCGAAGTACATCATTTGGAGTTATTCGAGTCTGAAAACCAGTGTCAGGATGTAAAATCTTGGTGTGTTACTGGTATGACATGATGCTCAAATGTCGACGAAATGTGAGCTCATGCGATGTGCTTCTTCTCTGCCTGCGCTTTTCTGATTTGTTATGATTCATCCCTCTGGGTTCGCTCCAGGATTTAGTCAGGAGGAGAGAAAGAGGGTGGGGTGAGGAAAGAGGATAGCAGGTTTCAATATTAACCAGCTCCGTCTTCGGGAGTCCCCCTCTCCACGTTTCCCCCCCTCCAAAGTGTTTCCGCAAAAGCGGAAAGATGGTGGCGCGCAGCGCCGCAAGATTTTCGGTACGTTTTCCTTGATCATTGTTTCCGTCGGAAGTGGACATTTCAACCTCAGGTCATGTAAGGTCATAAACCTAGCTCAGGTCAAAGAGGACCACCTCCAAAGATGCTTGGGGATCGATAACTCATACACATAAAGATACATTGAAGTGAAACTGGCTATGTGAGTGCAGTTTGGTAGTGTCTCCAAAACTGGCTATGTGAATGCAGTTTGGTAGTGTCTCCAAAACATACATCTCGGATGTCTGGTTGAGATCAGGTGAGCAACATGGGGTCACGGCCAATATTGGCCAATTTTTCTTCTTTGTGTAATATACATGCTGTTCTGGCATAATTTTTACCTTGGTATGCATGCAGAAACGTCTTGAGATGTTTCCTATGTAATTTGTTTGAGCCCCGTCAAGTTTCCTGAGGTCAGGTCACGGTAAAATGCGCAACGTGGGCTAGTCCTAATTAGACACTGCTATTTGTATGGTTCATTTCGAGTTTGCATGGCCTAAATAGTGTCGAAGTTGCGTTGCAAACCACCAAAATATGGCAATTTACAATGTTTTGAAGCATCTACGTTTCGCTTAAGAAATATACATTTTAGGTTTCAAAATTTACGGCCCAAAATGATATTTTCGGACTCTATTTGTCGAGGGCTTTCAGTGGTTCCCCACTCGTTTTCATACAAAGCTCAGATTGGAAGTTAGACGGGAATCTTTGAGCCCCCCCCCCTCCGATACGGGGTGTGAGGAGTTGACCGAAGAGACGGCGCGGGTTAATAACATTGACATTACGTTCAGCTGTAGTTATCTCAGCGTCCCCGCTATTCGCGTAGAGGTCGCATCGATCAATGCAAGTGGAAACACGGTGCTGTGTTTTAAATAAATATTGATTCAAATAAATTAAATGTTGGCTCTGAACCCCAACAATCAATTCAAATCAAACGAATGGAATGCACTAACATGACTCAGAATGTATTCGGATCAATGAATGAGAAATTCGAATCCGTCTCTGCAATGATTTCGAATCTACAACACATGCGAACATTCAGCCGCGGTGGTTGTGCTGATGGTGAGTGGTGAGTGGTGAGTGGTGAGTGATGAGTGGTGAGTGGTGAGTGGCAAACCGGCAGTGGAACACGTGAACGTCAATGTAAGCAACATCACTGCCACCATGACGAGACGCGCTCTGAAGCCGGCCTTCCAGCAAAGCCGCAAACACGGTGTCAATGGCACCAAATAATGGCACTCTTAGCGCCCTGCAGCTGCTCTGCTGCAGCTGCTCTGAGCAGCTGCAGCTGCTCGGACGCTATTGCTAGCCCGCAACTATTCCGACATTACTAGGCTAATGGAGGCATGAATATTATTAGCTTGGGTAAAAATAGGATTGCTCATCTCCATGGACATAATTGCTTCTTTCTGTTCTCCGCTACGTTGTTGCACCTTTTCAACACTCCGACACTGCTGCCCCTGACACGACTGTTCCGACAGTACCGCCCCGACACTGCTGCCAGACACTGCTGCCCCGACACAGCTGCCCCGGACACTGCAGCCCCTGACACGACTGTTCCGACAGTACCGCCCCGACACTGCTGCCCCGACACTGCTGCCCGACACTGCTGCCCCGACACTGCTGCCCCGGACACTGCAGCCCCGACACTGCTGCCCCGGACACTGCAGCCCCGGACACTGCAGCCCCGACACTGCAGCCCCGGACACTGCAGCCCCGACACTGCTGCCACGGACACTGCAGCCCCGGACACTGCAGCCCCGACACTGCTGCCCCGGACACTGCTGCCCCGACACTGCAGCCCCGACACTGCTGCCCCGACACTGCTGCCCCGACACTGCTGCCCCGACACTGCTGCCCCGGACACTGCAGCCCCGACACTGCTGCCCCGACACTGCTGCCCGACACTGCTGCCCCGACACTGCTGCCCCGGACACTGCAGCCCCGACACTGCTGCCCCGACACTGCTGCCTCGGACACTGCAGCCCCGACACTGCTGCCCCGACACTGCTGCCCGACACTGCTGCCCGACACTGCTGCCCCGACACTGCAGCCCCGGACACTGCAGCCCCGACACTGCTGCCCCGACACTGCTGCCTCGGACACTGCAGCCCCGACACTGCTGCCCCGACACTGCTGCCCGACACTGCTGCCCCGACACTGCTGCCCGACACTGCTGCCCCGACACTGCTGCCTCGGACATTGCAGCCCCGACACTGCTGCCCCGACACTGCAGCCACGACAATGCTGCCCCGGACACTGCTGCCCCGGACACTGCTGCACCGACACTGCTGCCCAGGGCACGACTGTTCGGACAGTACCGCCCCGACATTGCTGTCCCGGACACAAATGTTCCGACAGTACCGTCCCGACACTGATGCCACGGATACGACTGTTCCGACAGTACCACCCCGACACTGCTGCCCCGACACTGTTGCCCGGCACACGACCGTTCCGACAGTATCGCTCCGACACTGATGCCCCGATACTGCTGCCCCGGACACGACTGTTCCGACAATACCGCCCCGAAACTGCTGCCCCTGACACGACTGTTCCGACAGCATCGCCCCGACACTGCTGTCCCGGACACAACTGTTCCGACAGTACCGTCCCGACACTGCTACCCCGGACACAACTGCTGAGATGCCGATGTTCACGCAATACACCTCCGACACAATCTACCATCGTCTCGGGCGTCTCTGTCCAACTGCAATAACACTGGTCTGCGTGATTTTAAAAGTCAAGCATATGTTTGCTGTTTGTGGGTCAGTTGCTCACGCTGATTCCGAAAATTGCATTAATGTTTCTCAATGAGATCAAATTTGCGACATAAAACGCTTGATAGAAATGCTCATTTCCCATTATATTGGTAGGCGAGTGATTCTTCTAGTAGCGTAACCCAACTGTCATCTACGTACGGGCTTTACAGACGGTTCACAGAAGGTTCACAGAAGGTTTACAGGCGGTTTGCAGGTGGTTTGCAGGCGGTTCTTTACAGGCGGTTAATAGATCGGAAAAATTGTACAGCACGATATACTAGACTAATCAGTGGTGAATGGCCTCTTCTGAGAATTCCAGTTATGCTGGGCAGACACTACTTCCTCTTTAGGCATCAACAGTAGTCGGCCAGAAAGTTGACGTTCCACCGGCCTTGAAAGTGTTCCTTCATCACTCAGAATGTCCTTGTGAAAACGTCCCCCCCCCTGTTCTTCACCGAAGTCTCCACAATTTTCCGTAAAATAGTCGAGATGAGATCTGAGGAAGTGCATTTTCACCGACATGTGCACAGCTTGTCGACGGTAAACCTCCAGCTCATCGACAGTCTTCTCATCCTCTGGACTCCGGTGGTTGTCCAGGAAGTTCTGGATGATCGACTTCAGAGCCAGACAAGCAGTGAGTTCAGAGGAATTTAATGATCCATGGAAGTGAATGTCCTTGATGAGCTCTCTTATCTCAAGTTCATCGAATAACCCAGCTTTCAGTTTCTCTCTACATACTCATGGAAACCTCTGTCGCAGAAAGGTGAATCATCCATCTTCCTTCTTTATCCAGCACCTTCACGAAGTTGCTGACCTTATACACGACCTGATATGAGACCGAGTTTAATGTGCGGTGGTGAGGGAAGAATCTTGTGTGGTTCGACCAGAGGGTGGGACAAAACATTGCGTGAGCCGGGCTGTAAGCCTTGCCTAGACGGCCACTCTCGCTGGACCTCATGCTGGTCGTCTGCCCGGCTGTGTCACAGGCACATGAAGCATGGATCCTTCGTGTACCCACTTTGAAGTCCTAGGACAAGACCAACTACCTTGAGATCTTCACAGTTCAACCAACGATGGTCCTTGTAGTTGAGAGAGCAGACAACAGGCGATCCATGCAATTGTGGGTTTCTCTTATTTATACCGAGTGCACGACAAGGATCGAACCGAACTTGTTGCCGTTGTTCGGAAGAACCGCTTTGAGACTCCTACTTGATGAGTCGTTGAAAAGTCTCCATTATGTTGCGTCATACTTCAATCCCATCGCTTCGATCAGGTCGGCTATGTTATTGCAGTAGACTAGAGAGGATTCCTCTTCAAACGAGAAGTATTTCCGGAACTTTTTATTGCGGTTTCGATACCTAAAGAACGTTGCCTCCGGTGCTCACAGACGTTTCTCACGAAGGCGCGGACCCATCAGCTGAGCAGACTCCTTGGACAGGTTCAAGTCCCGCGTCAGATCGTTGAGCTCAGCTTGGCTTAGTCATAAAGGGTCAATCACTTACCGCGGTCGAAGCTGGCTGGCGATATGGATCAGAATGGTGGAGTACTCGGAAAATTTGAAATTTGAAGAACGCTGAATTCGGCAAACAGCTGTTGTCATCGAGTTTACTTCCGAAGTCAGGCTCGCTTTGTCTGACTTCCAGATTTCAAACTAGATGACCAGAGGTGAAAAAAGCGTCCAGCCTGTCACCTACAGAATATCGAACACCGCTAGGCTGTCACATGTTGATGGCTCACAGTAAAATCCCGTACGCATGTGTGCGAGGGCGAAATATCGACTATGATGCTGAAGTGGAACAAAGAAGAATGATTTAGTCTATGTATGATCTTCAATTTCAATTCAATGACATCAAGCATGTCTGGTGCAAGGAACAATCAGACCATTCGGACAATGCAAAAAACTGATCATCATGCTCAAAAATTGAGGTGAGTACACTTTGCAGTTTGATCATGTGCACATGTTGACTTGCTTTGTCTTCTGCACTGGAACATGCATACAAAACAAATCCAAAGAATTAATTAACATGTGAAATTACAACACACCCTATAAGCTAATCTTGCTTCTTTTGGGTGTATCCATAAATATATTGTTATTATTGTGGTGTAATGTGCTCACAATATCTTTTACAAAAATTTTACTCAGCAAAGCAAAACAACAGGTTAGGCTAGCTTTTTTTGTGCAAATGTGCTCATTTTATTTCAGAAAAAAAATGGGCTACTTTTGCTCCGAAAAAAAGGTAAGGCCATGTTATGTTTCTTAACATTGTTATATTATTGAACACACATATTGTGACTACATTGAAGAAACAATTTAAAAGGAGGTAGGGTAAGCCAGGCTAGGTTATGTTAGGTATTAAACAAAAAAAAAAGTACATTATTTTGCTTTCCAACTAAAAATAAGCATTTCTGATAGGAATCAGTGGTCACATCATCTTCATCATGCTGATAAACATGGCATGGAAACATGCTGTTCTCCAAATCCAATGACTCCTTGAAAATTAAATTTACCAATACAAATTGAATTCCCTTTTACTATAGCTCCAATATCAAGGACAGAGTGTCATAGGTCATATTTTGTATTGGTTTCAAGTAATTTATAACACTTTTGGTCAATGCAACAAGTCATGCTTATGACAAAACATGGGCCCTGATCCAAATAAATCAAACCCAAGGAAGTGACCAGATGAAATTATTAAAATACCAAAGGCTCATATTGGAAGAACCAAAACATTTGTTTCATGATAAGGATTCCACAAGTCTAGTGTGGCAAAATGCCTGAAATGATTTGTTACACTGAGAAATATTGTGCATATAATACTGCACCAAACAGTTTTATATGGTTGGGTAATTGCACAAGGTGTCATAGTATTTTTGCTTGCACATGAACAAAACACCCTCAAGATTGCCATATTTTGCAAACATGATGTTGGTTAGTAGAAATACATTCAGTCTTACCTGCACTTCCTGCAGCAATGTGCTATGATTGCCACCGGCCTCCTTCTCCAAAGGCAGTGTTTTTCAGCCGGATAGGCAAACCGGCATGCTTTGCCTTCATATGCCTATTCAACGATCTTGACTGGCCATTAAATTTGCAACCAGGATAGCCACAACGCACCTTTTCTAGTGATGGTGGTGTCATATTAGCACTTACACCTTGGGCACTAACACCATATTAGGTAGATAAAACCAGCTTTGAAACAAACTGCACCGGAAAACGGAACTGTTGCATGTCCCGTCCCCGTCTGCCAAGATTGTCGAAAGTGACGTCTGGTAACGGCTGAGGGCATCGACGATTGCAACAAAAGTATTCGTGATGGGTAAACTCCGAAGGAAGTGTGAGCATCACAAAGAGTGGAGCTATCCGCGCATGCAACTTTCTCCGCAAAATGTCATTCGACAGTGGTGTGAAGAAAGTGGAAAGCGGAGCCTTTTTCACGGACTGAAACACGTGCAGCCCGTTTCACGATGACTGCACCCGCACACTCTGCAGCCACTGATCGTCGATTGGAAAATTGTAGCCGGTACATGGGGCCATGATGTGAAAGTGACGGCATGTCGCCAAGTTTAGCCGTTTCCGAGAACCAGACCAAATCGTGAAAAACGCTCAAAAACGTCGCTTCCGCTTTCCACACCCCCCTCGCGTGCGTGTGGTGTGTGACTCGGAAACGGTTGCCACGGCGATGTTGACAATTGTCGTGGCAACACTGAGGTGTTGGTTTGGTGTCGATCGGTCCATTTGTTGTCGAGATATTGCGGTCTGAATTGGGTCGATGGGGAGCGCTAAAATTGTTGATTTTCCGAACGCAAAATCTCTTTTAAATTTTTATGGGTGACCGGTCATTCACCTGACACCTTTTCTCAGGACCCAGTGACGCGCACGCAAAATCCGACCTCAGAAATTGTGCGAGGATAGCCAATATTGGGGCTTTCACGTGATGTCAGCCATATCTCGTTACCTGTGATGTGAGCCGTGCCACACGCCACAAACTGCGCCGGAAAACGGAACTGTTGCGTCGGGCTCAATCTCTGGACGGGGACGGGACAGTTCGTAGGTGACAGGCTTACCACGGCAATGTTAAAACCTATGGACTTTACCACGAGTGGTAGAGTTTTTTCAGCCTTCTGTTCCCTCGATCATAGCTACTAAATTGTTTCGGTACGCTTCTGATACATTTACTGAAACAAGATGAGTACGTATATGTCTGGATAGTTAGGAAATACAAATTGACTGGGTATGTTAAGAGGAAAAACGGCCTGATGATAAATACAATACATACTCAATGATAATACGGTACCGTTAGTTGTCACCATAACCGGATATATTTGTAAAATATCTGTCACCCACGCTCGTGGTCGAGTAGCCTGTTTCTTCACCTCTGTAGATGACGTCCCAGGCGCGGATGTAGGTGTACATTTCCAGGGTTTGTGCATAAGCAAGCTGTTACTAGTCCATAAACTTGTCGTATTAGGCAATTGAGCGTGCTCTGTTTGTTTATTTATATAATACATTGGTCAAATCTCCGGTTTAAAAGCCTTCAGATCGACATAATTGTTATGGCCTGACCCCGCCATTGGGATGTCATGACGATTACTTCCCGCTAGTGCGCGCGTGAAACCGCCTAGTGTTAGAACAGCAAAAAAAAACGGCTTGTTGCACGTGATGAAATCTCGTGATTCATACCAAATTCATATTTGTGGGTGGCTGACAACTCCCTCTCAGGCCAGCTTCTAGAAATTACGAAAAATCGCGAATTTTCACATTACATCGTTGCCTGTGTAAAAGAAACAGCGGATATACGATTGAAATGTCCAAGGCCGTATTTTACAATATCTTAGGGTACTAACCATATGTGATTTGTTACATTTAGAATTCGATCGAAAGTTCAGGGGTCAGATACGGTTGAAATGTTCGCAATGTTTTGGAAGCATCCAAAAGAGTACCTGAACACATCAATTTATAGTATGGAGGGGTCAAAACGACGTCACATTGAACTCAAGGGTGCACATGTACCCTAAGGTGGCTCATGAGTATACTGCTAAATGTCATCTCAGGTCATGCTGGGTAAATGAACTCAAACAGCATTGAAAGTGCAGTGGCCTGTCTAAGCAGGCCTGTCTAAGTTATCCATCACCTTGCTACACCCAAAATTCGCCTAGGGGAGGGAGGAATGAAGTCAACGACCAATAATTCGACCTTTAACGAAAAACAGTTTGACATGTTGCCTTTTATTACGTCCTTAGTCAGTGATCTGGCATAGCATCCTGAATATTCACACTATAAGACCCGAAAAGTAAATTTCCACGTCAGCTATGCCAATCAGGACGCACTGATGCCATCAGCACCGTCCACATTAGCCATGCCAATCTGTGATGCGCTAATGACAGCAATTATTCTGTATGATCGCAAAAGAACCTTGATGGCGGTTACATCAACCCTCCGCATTAGCGAGGCTGACTGTAAGACAACCTATCCCCACTTTCACGCCACATGGCAGCGCAAGGGCAGCACTTCACAGGAGCCGGGAGCTCTTCCACACCTTCAAAACCTACGCCACACGTCCGATCACACCTTCCAAATCTACGGCACACGTCAGATCATACCTTTCCAACCTACGCCACGCGTCAGATCACACCTTCCCAACCTACGCCACACGTCAGATCACAGCTTCCCAACCTACGCCACACGTCAGATCACAACTTCCCAACCTACGCCACACGTCAGATTACACCTTCCCAACCTACGCCACACGTCAGATCATACCTTCCCAACATTCACCACACGTCAGATCACACCTTCCCAACCTACGCGACATGTCAGATCATACCTTTCCAACATACGCCACACGTCAGATCACAGCTCCCCAACCTACGCGACATGTCAGATCACACCTTCCCAACATACGCCACACGTCAGATCACACCTTCCCAACCCACGCCACACGTCAGATCATACCTTCCCAACATACACCACACGTCAGATCATACCTTCCCAACCTACGCCACACGTCAGATCAAACCTTCCCAACATACGCCACACGTCAGATCACACCATCACAGCCTACGCAACACGTCAGATCATACCTTCCCAACTTACGGCACATGTCAGATCACACCTTGCCAACCTACGCCACACGTCAGATCACACCATCACAGCCTACGCCACACGTCAGATCATACCTTCCCAACCTACGGCACACGTCAGGTCATACCTTCACAACCTACGGCACACGTCAGATCACACCTTCCCAACATACGCCACACGTCAGATCACACCTTCCCAACCTACGCCACACGTCAGATCACACCTTCCCATCCTACGCCACACGTCAAATCATACCTTCCCAACCTACGCCACACGTCAGATCACACCATCACAGCCTACGCCTCACGTCAGATCATACCTTCCCAACCTACGGCATACGTCAGATCATACCTTCCCAACCTACGGCACACGTCAGATCATACCTTCCCAACCTACGCCACACGTCAGATCATACCTTCCCAACCTACGCCACACGTCAGATCATACCTTCCCAACCTACGCCACACGTCAGATCATACCTTCCCAACCTACGCCACACGTCAGACCACACCTTCCCAACCTACGCCACACGTCAGACCATACCTTCCCAACCTACACCACACGTCAGATCAGCGCCATCGTACCGCTCTGCCATGGCACTCTGCATGTGGATATACCATGCGGGATTTCAGCTCACTGAGCCCACAGGTGAACCACTTATCTGCGATGAGCATTTATCTATTCACCAGCTTAATTGTATGTTATGATTGTCTGTTTTTATATTGTGCCTATTATGCTCTTGCGTATTTACCGATTAGCATTATTAACCGTGCAGGTATCATCGCACGAGGAACCGATTCGTGAAATAGTGCACGTCGTGTTTGGCTGGCTTCTAACAATTGAGACAATCGCCAGTAAAGATAGTTTAGGTAAAGAAGGGTGCGACAACTCCTGATTTCTCCTGTGAGCGTAAAACATCCATCTGAAGGACATCTTTAGACATAAATGTGGGCAGGTATAGGTATGCATGACATTAATGCTCATAGAAGGTTGAATCATGAGCTAAATGCATACTAGTTAGGAATAAGGGTGCTTCCCTGAGACGACTTTCCTTAAATACGTCACCGTACGCTGTTTCTTGGGACCGATACAATTATACAAGCCAAGTGGGATTTATCTGTATGTGTGGCGGGGGGTGGGGAGGGGTGGGGCAGGGGTAGCAACTGTCGTCATTCATGTCAGGGACCCGGTGCCTAATTCCAAATCCATCTGTTGCTTTGCCTGTCTGGAGGTAACCGCTCGAACCAACCAATCGCATGAGGGACCCGGTGATGGGTGTTTATCTCGGGTCGATGCTGGCCGGACAGCTGTTTTGGGAGACGAGCTTGAGTGCGCGCCGGCCGACCCCCCTCCTGTGCAGCTGCTGGGCGGCGCCGTTCATGGCCGCTGTGTTGGAGTAGCTGCTGTTGCGCGCCCACAACTGCGCCGAGGCAACGTGACCGAACAGCAGCGGCTGACACGACAGCACCGTCATCAGCTGGCCGTCCACCACGTCCGTCACCAGCCTCTCGCGGCCGAACAACTCTGCCGACGGACGGCCGAGAGTGGTGTGACGCTGCTTCCGGGACCCGAACACCACTTCATCGTCACCACCGGGACCCGAACACCACTTCATCGTCACCACCGGGACCCGAACACCACTTCATCGTCACTACCGGGACCCGAACACCACTTCATCGTCACCACCGGGACCCGAACACCACTTCATCGTCACTACCGGGACCCGAACACCACTTCATCGTCACCACCGGGACCCGAACACCGCTTCATCGTCACTACCGAGACCCGAACACCACTTCATCGTCACCACCGGGACCCGAACACCACTTCATCGTCACTACCGAGACCCGAACACCACTTCATCGTCACCACCGGGACCCGAACACCACTTCATCGTCACTACCGGGACCCGAACACCACTTCATCGTCACCACCGGGACCCGAACACCGCTTCATCGTCACTACCGGGACCCGAACACCACTTCATCGTCACCACCGGGACCCGAACACCGCTTCATCGTCACTACCGGGACCCGAACACCACTTCATCGTCACTACCGGGACACGAACACCACTTCATCGTCACAACCGGGACCCGAACACCGCTTCATCGTCACTACCGAGACCCGAACACCGCTTCATCGTCACTACCGGGACCCGAACACCACTTCATCGTCACAACCGGGAACCGAACCCCACTTCATCGTCACAACCGGGACCCGAACACCTGCTTCATCGTCACTACCGGGAGCCGAACAGCGCTTCATCGTCACTACCTGGAACCGAACACTGCTGCATCCTCACTCACAAGACACAGACACTGGTGCAGCCTCACTGATGAGACACCAACACAGGTGCAGCGTCACTGACGAGACACCAACACAGGTGCAGCGTCACTGACGAGACACCAATACAGGTGCATCCTCACTGATGAGACACAGACACTGGTGCAGCTACACTGACGAGACATCAACACTGGTGCAGCCTCACTGACGAAACACCAACACTGGCGCATCCTCACTGACGAGACACGAACACTGGTGCAGCCTCACTGACGAGACACCAACACTGGTGCAGCCTCACTGACGAGACACCAACACTGGTGCAGCCTCACTGACGAGACACCAACACAGGTGCAGCATCACTGACGAGACACCAATGCAGGTGCATCCTCACTGATGAGACACAGACACTGGTGCAGCTACACTGACGAGACACCAACACAGGTGCAGCGTCACTGACGAGACACCAATACTGGTGCAGCGTCACTGACGAGACACCAATACTGGTGCAGTTACACCGACGGCTGCATGGTCACTGTCAACAATGGGGCACCTCTCTAGGGCCACTGTCAACAGTGGGAGACCTATGTAGAGCCACTGTCAACAGTGGGACACCTCTGTAGGCCCACTGTCAACAGTGGGACACCTCTGTAGACCCACTACCAACAGTAGGACACTTATGCAGGGTTGCTACCTAAAGTGAGACACGTCTGTAGGGTCACTACCAACAGTGGGATACCGTTGTAGGATCAAAATTGGCAGTGGGACACCTCTGTAGTGTCACTACCCACAATGGGACACCCCTGTAGGGCCACTGTCAACACTGGGACACCTCTGTAGGGCCACTGTCAACAATGGGACACCTCTGTAGAGCCACTGTCAACAGTGGGACGCCTCTGTAGAGTCACTACCAACAATGGGGCACTTCTGTAGGGTCACCATCAACAATGGGACACCTCTGTAGGGTCACTACCCACAAACACCACTGTAGGGCCACTGTCAACAGTGGGACACCTCTGTAGGACCACTGCCAACAGAGGGACACCTCTGTAGAGCCACTGTCAACAGAGGGACACCTCTGCAGGGTGACTACGAACAATGGGACACCTCTGAACTAAACGACTGATGGTATATTTCTCTATTGCTAGAGCTAAAATTTGCTTTGGAGGGAAGGCCGTCTAGAGCGCTTACTATTTGTATTTGCGAGATTCAACAAACCGATTCCAAAAAATGGATTAATATTTGGATTGTGTCAGATTACAGTCAGATACATTTTACACACATGAGCAAACATGAAAGCAGCAAAACAACGGTATACAGGGAAAAACCGAACACGTGAAGTCTGCCGATGCGTGAATAAGACGTTGTTCAGCATCGCGACGAACTCGCCCCGTGTCCGAGAAGCGGAAGTGGCCGGCGGCAGTAGGTTCCAGGCCGAGGCTGCCAGGAAGGAGAAGGCTCTACGTGACATGCTGAGGCGCAAAGGCGGTGGCTCCAGTGCCCCAGCCACCGTCGCACGAGTGGAGCGCCGGGAGACATCCGACCGCCGGCGGAACAGAGAACGGATCGCCTCGGGGGCTCGCGGATCATTCAGGGCTCTAAACACGGCGATGTTGTCGCGGTGGGTGACGAGGTCACGGACACTGCGCCAGCCCAGCGTTGCCGCTGTCGGCGAGATATGATCACGACGACGAGCCACTACGACGATCCTAGCCCCGAAATTGATCGCCTTCTGCACTCTTCCAAGGTGACATTGGGCAGCCCCGCCCCAGACAGTGAGGCAGTATAGGATGTATGGAATGACGTGAGACTGAATTAGGAGTTTGCGTGCTTCGGATGTGAGATGGTGATGGATATTGTGGAGACAGAACAAGGTGGAGTTGCACTTTTTGACAACGTGGGATATGTGCTCCTCCAAGGATAGGGTGCGGTCAATGATGACTCCCAGCATCTTCATGAATGGCGAGGGGGTTAGGACGTGACTGCCAATGTTGAGTTGGTATGATGTGGCTTTTTTAGGGATCGGGTCGTGCCGACAAGCAGTAGGGTAGTTTTAGTGGGGTTCATCTTCAAGGAGTTGGATGTGAAGTTGGATGTGAAGTAAGACTGAATAGCAAGGATGGTGTTCTCCTGTCGGGATGGTGCTCCTGCGGTCCGGACTGTCACCTACCCACGGGCAACATGCCCGGCGGGGGTGGACGGTCTTGAGCGGACAATGCACGTTCACCGCCACATGCCACAAGTGCATGAACTCCTTTAGTTTCGCGTCCACCCCCGCTGCCCGCTACATACTGCTCCAGTCCGCCTGCAAGAAATGAAGGCACAAGGCGTCCCAGTTAATCTTGCGCCAGGGGCGATAGGTGAAGGACGCCCGGCGTCACCGCAGCCCGCGGTAGGGCACGCGCACAATGATTGTCAGATGGTCAGCAATCGGTACGAGCGGCAGCTGAATGGCCGACTCAATATCCGGGACATTGGTGATGATATGGTCCAGCAGTGTTGCCGTCGGCCTCAGATGGGTCGGCTTCCGGACAAGCTGAGAGAGGCCGAGATCCTGCAGCACCTGTCCGTAGCGACGAACACCGGGGCAGTCGGAACGAAGAAGGTTGATGTTCATATCGCCCAGGCAGAAGGTTGGCTTGCCGAGACTGACGGCGGCACGCAGCTGGTCTTGTAGCTCGTCCAGGCCGTCAGATACGGGCTCCGATGGCGGGCGGTAAACCACCCCCACAGTGACAGCACGGCGTCCCCCGACACTCACAGACACCCACAGCGTCTCGCAGGACGAACCGGTACTTGATATAGGCAGCAGCTTCATATTTAATTTTTCCTTACATAGGATGGCGACGCCACCTGCCCCGGGCTGCAGCAGCTGGACGGCCGCGGCCTGAATGGGCCGGACGGTCACGACGCACTAGTTTGTAGCCTGGAAATACCAGGATTCTGTCGGACACGGCGGAAGAGAGCCAAGTTTCCGATAAGCACATCAGGTCTAGTTTGTGTTCTTGCAGAGTGCGAAGAACACAGTTCATTTTCGGCACTAATGACTGGACGTTAGCATGTCCAATCGCCAGGGTGCGCATCGGCTCAGGGCAGGTGGCAGCACGCAGCGTATGCTGAGTCTGACCGATGGTGAGGCGAGCCGGAATGACGTTGGACGAAGGGGGCCTGTCGCGGAAACACTGTTGGTCCGTGACCCGGTTCATGCGATGTCGCCGCTGCTGAACACGACATCCGGCGCGGATTTCTTGGCCGGCAGTCTCCTGTACTACCACTGGTCCCATTGACGGAGAGTGGACCGAGCAAGATGGGCGACACTCTACACGACGGGGGTCTTCCCCAGTGCCGGGAGTGGTCTGCAGAGCAGCACTCCTTTGAGATGATAGTAATGCTCGTTGCATGGCTCAAAAACTATAGTGGTGTCGTAGTTGCTGTTGCCAGATACGCTGGCGTAGTGTAGTTTAAAGTGGTCTACGACTTGTTGTGGGTCAGTGATGTGCTGTCCTTTCACCGTCAGCTGGGGGGGGAGAGGCCTGGTGGTGGGCGTTTCAGGTTGAAACGCTTCATCAGGTCCCAGATTTTGCCGGTAGGGGTGAACCTATTGAATTGAGAGGCAAAAGACTGCCAACAGTTTTGTCGTGCTGTCCGAATTGTGTACCGGCAGTGTTTTTGAGATTGTCTGTATGCTGATAGGTGTGCTTCGCATACGCATCTTTTGAATTGTTTGTGGGCACGGCGCCGTACGGCGATTACCCTTTGACAGTCCGGGGTCCACCATGGCGTAGATACCTTTTTCCTAGGTTTGTTACTTTTTGGGACTGAGTGTCGTGCTGCTGAGCTGATGGCCCTTAGGATTGTTTCGATTTTACTGGTCTCTGAAGTTCCTAGGTTGAGGTCCACCTGATCCTCGATATTTAGCCCAGTCCGCTCTTTTCAAGTTTCAAGATGGTCTAAATAGCTTAGTATGGTGGATGGCGTCCGTGCTGAGCCCAATTGTGATTGGGTAGTGGTCGCTCAGCCCGGGAACGTCTGAATCTGACCAGTCAAGTAGTGAGCTAAGTCGTTGGGAGCAGCACGTCAAGTCAATGCAACTGTCCGATCCTCCTAAGGTCGGGTTGTAGTGGGTGGCGGCCCCGGTGTTGAGAAGTACTAAGTTGTGGTCCGAAATAAACTGGTGAATTTGGCGCCCTCTAGCGTAAGTCTGGTCGCTTCCCCAGGAAGGGTGCTTAGCATTAAAGTCTCCCATAATGAGAACTGGTGGAGGGGCCTGAAGCAGCAAGTCGCTCAGCTCCTGTGGTGTGGGGGTTTCAGCTGACGGCGAGATGTATAGTGAGATGACTGTGGTTTGGCAATGGGCAATTTTGAGGCTGACTGCCATGCAATTCAGGGGAGTATTTAACGTTACTCGACGATGAGGTATGCTGTTTGCAATGAGTATAGCTGCGCCCCATTTCCTATGTGGGCCGTTTACGTTATCGACGTGCCAAGTGTAATCTGGGATTTTGTTCCAAGTGGAGTCAGAATCTCGAAAGTGAGTTTCTTGGAGCGCAGCTAATGATGGTTTTTATAGCAATAATTCAGATTTGAATTATATCAACTTGCCGGGAAGGCCACCGGTGTTCCACTGCAGAAAAAGTCCCATTGCCGAACGCGTTTAGTGGCTGTTGGTGTTCCTATACTGGGATGGTGTCCGTGTCGAGTTGGGGAGAAAGGTTGAACCGGTGAACGGAGAGAGGGTTGGGAGGTGACCCAGGCAGGGGTGGTAGCCTGGACCTGGTCGCACGGGTCCTGGGAGGTGATTGGGTGGAGTGGCGGTGGGTTCGGGCGGGATTCGTTGGTCTGGAGTTGTGGGTTCGACGGGCTTGGCAAGAGTGGTAGGTTCAGTCTGAGTGCTGGCCTCAGACAGTGGTGGGGGGTTAGGTTTGGCAGGAGATGGTGGCCGTGGACCTACGGGTGATCTGGGTGGATACTGTGGTGGTCTTGGTTCCAGGCCTTGGTTTGGGCCGGCCTGATGGGTGTGGTTGGGGCCGAGGCCCTGGAGGAGGCGGTGGAGGGAAGGCTTCAGGGTGGCAAGGTGGGCCCTGGCCGGTTGGAGGCAGTGACGCGAAGGGGTATGGCCAGGTCCCGTGGGGGATGGGTGGGTACCGGTGGGATATGGGATGGAGACCGGGTCTGGGTCTGATGGATGTTGGAGGAGGGATGATGCGGGGTGAATATGGCAGGCCGTGCCCGAGGTGGGATGGTGGTGGACATGGGCCGAGTCTGAGATGGTGTGGGAAGGGAAGGAGGCCCAGTCCTCGGTGGGGTGGGCGTGGGAAGCCGGGCTCGCGGTGGAAAGGGTGTGGGAGGAGGCCGGGTCGAGGGTGAGGGGGATGTGTACGATGGCCAGGTCTGAAGTGGAGTGGATGTGGGAACAGGCCAGGTCCGGGGTGGGGTGGCGTGGGAAGGAGTGGGGATCGGTGAGGTCGAGGGGCGGTGGGCCGGGGAAGTTGGGGATCGGTGGGGCGGTTGAGGCGAGGGTAGGCGGAGCGTTGAGGAGGGAGGTGTGCCGGGCTCCGGGAGCCGGCTGCTGGTGGGATGGTAGGGCGGGTGGGAGCTGGTGTTGGAGGGGGTGTGGGTTTAGGTGTGGAGAGCGTCGCTGCGTAGCTTCGCCCGGCGGCAGGTGCGGAGTGGGGAGGTGCAGTTGTGGCTGTGTGAGTGTCAGTGGTGCGGAGTAGGTGCTGCCGTGCTGTTGCATGTAGCACCCGATGAGTTGCCGCATACCGGCACACCTCCCTCTCGTATGCCCACTTGGGGCAGTCGGGGTCGGTGGCGGTATGCGGCCCATCACAGCCTGCACACCTCCTTTCGGAGAAGTTGCAGTCGGATGCCGTGTGGTGACCGGCGCACTGACCGCATCTTGGAGTTGGCGACGCGCATGCGCGTTCGCCATGTTCATAACGCAAACAGAACCGGCACCGTAGTGGCAAAGGCACGTAGAAAATTCACGAAGATTGGAGAGAGAGGCGTGAGAAGAACCTTACGATTACGATCGGACAGGTGATCAAGCGCAGAAGTTGGCCGCCGCCCCATTTCCCCGCCCACCCTCTCCCAGCTGTCTCGTAGGTGTCCTTACTCAGGGCATCTACGGGAAGCTCCGCCCCCCCGGTGACGTCAGCCGCCCGGACCACTGGTTGGTTGTTAGCCGGACCAGCCGGCCGACGCCACTAGTTGGTTGCTCGTCGGATTAGCCGGCGCAGCTGCCCTCCCACTCCCCTTCGGCCCAGCGGCGCTCTTGAGCGCCGTCGGGAAACCGACTAGTATCGGCGGACAACTTTGACTGTTTTTTGCCCATCCTACCCAATAGGTTAGAGCCGACAGAGGTACCTTTCTGGTTCAAAGGATCGGGCTAGCGGTCACCAGACCGTGACTGCCCCCGCCTCTGCCGGCTACTCCCCTCCCTCCAAACCACTGTGTCTTTCTCCACCTTTCCACTTCAGGTCTTTTCACACCTTTCCTTATAGCACCCCTTCAGGGTGCCTTTCTTGGCCGCACCCCTTCAGGGCGCTCTTCCTCACACACTCAAACCTCTCACTCCCCTCTGGGGCCAGCTCCCCCACCGCCGCCACGGCATGCCCGGGACCCCCCGCCGCCCTCGGAAGCTAGTGAGCGCCGGACCCGCCTGGGAGCTCGCCTGCCCCCTCCCCGCGACCCCCCAGAAGGGGACTCACTGATCCTAGTGACTAGGAAGCAGGGGACATGGGCACGGACGTCCCCATTTGCGATAGCGAGAGAGATCGACCGGTGGACGGGCGGAGTCGCCACCGCCAAGGTCTTCCGGTCGGGGGCCCTACTGATCATGGTCAGGGAGGTATCCCAGGCGCGATCTCTCCTGAACATGAGCCAATTCCTCGGTATCAACACCACCGCCGAAATTGCGGATAGACTAAATACTACCTACATGACGGCCTATGCTCCCGACCTTGTGGACATCACCGAGGAGGAGCTTCTCACCGAACTGGTCCCCAAAGGGGTATGCGAGGTACAGAGACTCGGCCGCTGACCGGGACCGGTCCTGAAGCTCGGCTTCAGGACCATGCATCCCCCCCGCCCACATCATGGCGGGATACCTGCGGGTCGCATTGCGCCCGTGGACACCGCCACCCGCACGTTGCGCTTTTTGCAAACGCTATGGGCACCAAACGAGAGTATGTCGTGCCCGGTCCCCAGTGTGTGGGCACTGTGCCGAGGGTCACCCGACCGACACCTGCACGAATAACGTTCCCTGTTGCGCCGCGTGTCAGGGGCCGCACCCTGCTTCCTCCCCCCGGTGTCCGGCGTGGCAGGAGGCCAAGGAGAAAGTACAGCGCCGCCTCGCTCTGCAGCGCGGTCCTCCACCCCCGCCCACTCCAGCCGTATGGAACCGGCCCCAGCTGGCCCCCCTGTGGCCGACCCCAGCGGAGGCGGCCACCCTCTCCACGTCCCCATCGCCAGGACCATCGGAGACCAGGCCTTCCACCTCCTCCACAACTCCCCCTCCATCGTCCGGACGACCCGCCTCTGTCGCGGGCCCCATCTCCGCCCGGCAACCCCTCCACCACCAGGTCACCCAGCCCACCGAGGCCCAGGCTCCCCCGACGCCGGCCCCGCGCCCGCCCTCGTCGAAGGTCCCACTGCCACCCGGCAAGCCCACGGCCACCAGGCAGCCCCGCCCACCGACACACAGGCCTCCCCAGCACAGCCCCCCAGGGCCATACCCCATCCCCACGTCCCCCCCCCCTCTCTGGCCACCCAGGGAGATTCCCTCTCCCGGTCCCCGAGCCCGGACAACCCCAGGGAACCAGAGCTCCCGTCCTGTACGTCAGAGTCGTTCGACTCCTATGAGTCGGACGACGCCGCCACACCCTCCCCGCCGCACACACGCCTGCGGGGGCGTGATCACCACCACCAGCACTAATGCAGACACCCATCACTGAATTCTTGCTCCAATGGAATACGAGGTCCCTCATATCCCATTGGGCAGAATTCAAGGAATATATCATCAGAAATAAACCATGGATTACCGCCGTTCAGGAGACCCGATGGCGCGACAATGACCCATATAATCTTAATATCTTTGGTTATTCCCTCTATACCGACAATAGAAATTATACATCCCGCGGCGGCGGGGTCGCCTTATTTATCTCGGACACCCTCCTTCATCGTCAGATCAACATTGTTAATAACCTAAATTCTATTGCTGTTGCTGTCCAAATTGCACAACTAGAGCTCACTATACTCTCTCTCTATATCCCACCTTCTCTTACACTATCCTTATCTTCTGTGACCGACCTCTTCGGTCTCCTTCCTCACCCCTGTCTAGTGCTGGGTGACTTTAATGCCCACCACCAGGCATGGGGCTGTCACACCACATCACCTCGCGGACACCACATCGAAACACTCCTCAACACCCACAACATGGTCTTTTTATAAATAACCAAACACCCACACACAACACCGATATTGCCCCGTTCCGTCCATCTGCCATTGACCTATCTTTGGCCTCGGCCTCCATCTCACCCCTCTTTTCTTGGCATGTACAACCCGACCCCCTCTTTAGCGATCACTTCCCTATTCATATTATGCTTGAACACTCAGCCCAGGCTAGAAATTACACATTTGTCCCCCGCTGGAATGTTCGCAAGGCGAAATGTCCATCTTTATCCCAGGAAATTGACACCGTCTTCCCTCCTCATTCACACCCCCCAATATCAGCTTTTCTTGACACTATGTTACTCGCGGCAGAAAATCATGTCCCCCACACTCGTCGCTCCCCCGGCCGCCACCACGTGCCGTGGTGGAACGACGAATGTCAACGCGCCGTCGCTCTGCGGCGGCGGGCTGAGCGAAAATTTCGCAAAAATCTCACCACCCAAAACATGTTAGAAGCTCGCGAGGCTAAAAAACGTTGTCAGCAGATTATCCTTATGGCCAAAAAACGCAGCTGGCAACTCTATTCAAACTCATTCAACCGGTTTAGCCCCATCGGCCAAATTTGGACCAAATTCGCTCTTTTGCAAATGGCAGATCCCCACACCGCGGATTCCCACAACTGACAATTAACCAACGCAGCATCACAGAACCCTCGGACGTCGCGGAACACTTTGCCACCTATTATGCAGACATCTCCTCAAATACACAATACTCGCAACAAACCATCGACTTCCTACAAACCACTCTCACCACCTGCAACTTTACCTCGGACAACACTGAATCATACAATGCCCCTTTACTCTTTATGAACTAAATTTATCCCTCTCCAAAGTAACCAACACTGCGGCTGGTCCTGACCAATTGGCATACCCCTTCTTCCAAAATCTATCCGACTCCGGAAAAGACAAGCTCCTTTCGGCACTAAACCAACTATGGACTGACGGCACCTTCCCCCTTTCCTGGTCTACTAGCACTATCATTCCTATCGCTAAACCTCGCAAACCTCGCGACCTTCCCTCTAGCTATCGACCTATCTCTCTCACTAGTTGTGCCTTTAAACTCTTTGAGCGCATGGTCAATGGACGAATCAGAGTCCACCTCGAAAACAACGAAATTATCTCCCCCTTTCAAAGCGGCTTTCGACCCAGACACGGCACCACTATCAACCTAATTCAATTAGTTGACTCGATACAGCGCGGTTTCATGAAAAAACATGAAACCGTGGCACTCTTTCTCGACTTAAAATCCGCATTCAATAAAATACACAGTTCGGCCCTCCGAATCAAATTACATCGTATTGGCATCAGAGGCAGAATGGCAAAATTTATCACCAACTTTCTCGCTAATAGAACATTCACCATCCGCTGCGGCAATATCCATTCTCGGTCCCAAAAATTAGATCAAGGCGTCCCACAAGGCAGCGTGTTATCCCTCACCCTCTTTCTTATCATGATCAACGATGCGCTCGCTGACCTCCATCATATAGCCCCCTGTCTAAAATACTCCATTTTCGCCGATGATTTGGCCATATGGTGCACGCACCCATCGGCAGACAATGCAAATTATTTAATGCAGCGCGCCATGGACCAAATTGATTCCTGATTTTCCCTTTGGGGACTGCAAATCTCCCCCACCAAATCCATCACAATGATTTTCTCCCGGCTCAACTCGTACATCCCACCTCTTACACCACTCCGTTACCGTGACCAAATTATCCCTCACCAAACCACCTTCACCTATCTTGGCATCGTACTAGACAAAAGCCTTTGTTTCGGCCCCCATACTGCTTATCTAAAACAACGTTGTGCCAAACGTCTAAAGCTCCTGCGCTGCATCTCCGGTCGCGACTGGGGTGCAGACAGGGCTACACTCAACACAATGTATATTACTCTGATTCGCTCAATCCTGGAATACAATGCGTTTATCTTCGATCATATATCTCCTTCACACATCGCAACACTTGAACGCATACAGAATAACGCACTTCGCCTCATCACCGGAGCACACCGCACCACGCCCATCACTAGTCTCCGGGCTGAGGCCCACCTCCCCAGCTTACAACACCGCAGAACACTCCAACTAGTCAGATACCACTTTCGGACCACAACACAGCACATCCACCCTGCCAGCCTCGCACTCTCTATTCCTCCCATTCGACGTTCATATAATAGGAACAAATACAATATTGCCATACATTTGGACCACGTCCTCACATTCGCACTCAAATTCTCCAATGTAATCCCCAACAAATTGCCCCCCTCCCACTACTCCCGTTTTGGCACATGTATCACCCTAATCTGGAATATCCCTTCCACCAAAACAAAAAAATTACTTTCCCCCCTCGAAACCCAACAGACATTTTTCGAATATCAAGCAGCCCACCCCATCTCACATACTTCTACACGGATGGCTCCCGTACCGCAGACGGTACGGGAGCTGCCTGGTGTGGTGGTCCCAACTTTGGCCAAATAAAATTAACACCACACCACTCTGTTTACACTTCGGAGTTAATCGCTATCTACGCCTGTCTAAGCCACATTGTTCAACACCACATCATCACACCAACAATCATCTGCACTGACTCACGTTCATCCATCGATGCTCTCGCAGCCATACACAACACTACACACCCCACACTCCACGCTATCCGTCAACTCTATCACACGCATCATGCTCACCTTCAACTCACACTGCTCTGGGTCCCTGGCCACATGGGGATTCCGGGCAACGAGCGGGCGGATGAGCTCGCTCGTCGAGCCATCGACTTCCCACCCACCCTCAACCTCCCAGTTCCCCCCTGTGACCTTTTGTCCCTCACCAACCAACTATTCAACACATATATCCAGACATGCGCTGGAACCACAACACTACACATTTACACCACATTAAACCCCTTCTCGCCAAATGGTCCTCTTCCCGACAGCACACACGCTTACATGAGATCCTCCTTGCTCGACTCCGACTCGGGCACACCAAACTCACACATGATTTCCTCTTCAGCCAACGTCGCCGCGCTCCGCCCTGCCAAACATGTGATGTGCATAACTCTGTGGAACATTTCTTACTTATCTGCCCTGCCTACCAATTACTACGTCGCCCTCTTCTTTCCTATATTGCCCAACATCAGATTCCACTTTCACTGCCAAGCCTTCTCGGTGACAAACACCCGGAGCTCCTTGAGCTACTATTTACATTCTTACACAGCACCAAACTTGAGGAAGTAACTTGAAGTCAAACGCAATCAACTCCGTCGTCGCAAAACACATACATATAGGTTATATCGCACTAGGTAGGCGGAGACCGATCCAATTTGGCCATAACGGACGGTTCTCCATATAAATTGTGCTTGGTTTTTTACCTACGGGTTTTCCAAGCTACTTGGTTTTTTCACCTTCTCAGGTTTTTCCAAGCTTAAACTCAAACATACACCTACACCTACAAGGTCGGGCCCGACGCCCACGACTCGCCCTGGGCGTCGGGCCTCCGCTTCGCTTTTCAGGTCGCAGGTGGGCAGTGGAGCCTCTCCGGAGGTTACGATGCTCCCACCCTCCAAGTGTTCTTCTAAGTGTCGTGTATGTATGTATGTATGTATGTGTATGTTTCACCTGTGTATGTATGTATCGGCCCTTACGCCACGTCCCTTGCCTGCTGGCGACTCATCTTTCCTGTCTTTCTTATTTGATATAACCGGATGCCACATTAGCCGGATTAAAGTAACTCTTTCTTTAACGTAGCATATCTCTAGCGGATGGCACTTTGCCTCTGCTAAAGATGGAAAAAAGAAGAAGAAAAAAGGCACGTAGAGGCGTACCTCGTAGGCCTTGTGTATGTGAACGTGTGATGGCAGGTGCTGTGAGTCGAAAGTCAGTACTAGAAGTTTGTGAGTCGAACGTGCCTGCCGTTTAATCTGGCTGATTGTAACTGTGGCATCCAGGAGGGCTGAGGCGTCGAACAGTGTGGCGATGCTGTCAAGTGGCAAGTTATCCAGCTCTGGGGCGCAAATGTAGCCCCGGCTGGTGTTCAGAGTGCGGTGTAACGTGAAGGAGCAGCGCTGGTTGTTAAAAGTGGTTGTGTTTAGTAGAGTTTGTGTTTCCGCGCTGCTCTGTGTTTGGACAATAATGTGTGTGGTGTGCAAGTGGACCTTGAAGTGTGTTGAATTAAGAATGTGTTGAAGAATGTGTTTCAGGTGTCCACTAGGTTATGTGGTGCTGGCGGCGGGCGCCATGGTGAGTAAGGGTCGTGAAAGTGAAATTGGCAGATAGAGAAAAGTACATGTAAGTGTGTGAAGCGTACAGGTCAGTCAGGTGAAAGAAGTTCACTGTGATAATGGCAGATGGCTATTGGACACAGAGCATTAGAGATGAACAGAGACACTACGTACAACTGACCTGGATAAGTACGATCACTACACTGCCACCTAGCGCGTGGCTGAGGAGTGACTGTGTCATTAGCCGGCCGCTAGATGACAGGCGGACGCGCTCCGCTACAGATCCATTGTCAACAGTGGAACACCTCTGTAGGGTCACTACCAACAATGGGACACCTCTGTAGGATCTCTATCAACAATGGACACCTCCGTAGGGCCACTGTCAACAGTGGAACACCTCTGTATGCTAACTGTCAACAGTGGGACACCTCTGTAGGACCACTGTCAACAGTGAGACACCTCTGTACGGTCACTATAAACAATGGGACACCTCTGTAGGGTCACTGTCAACAGTGGGACACATCTGTAGGGTCTCTACCCACAATGGGACACCGCTGTAGGGCCAATGTCAACAGTGGGACACCTCAAGTGACAACAGTGGGACAGTGATATCACATCTGTTGTGTTGACAGTCACATGGCATAGGCGTGATATCACGTAAGCAGTATTGGTAGTGGCATCACGTGGGATGTATTGGCAGTGATATCACGTGGGCAATGTTGGCCGTGATACCAAGTGGGCTGTGTTGGGCGTGATATCATTTGGACTGTGTTGACAGTGATATCACGTGGGCTTTGTTAGTAGTGATGTCACATGGGCGGTGTTGAACGTGATATCGCGTGGCCTGTGTTGGCAGCGATATCAAGTGGACTATGTTGGCAGTGGTGTCATGGGAGCATTGTTGGCAGTGGCATCACGTGGGCTGTGTAGGCAGTGATACTTGACTGGTCTGATTCAGACGTTCCCGGGCTGAGCGACCACTACCCAATCACAATTGGGCTCAGCACGGACGCCATCCACCACACCAAGCTATTTAGACCATCTTGAAACTTGAAAAGAGCGGACTGGGCTAAATTCGAGGATCAGGTGGACCTCAACCTAGGAACTTCAGATACCAGTACAATCGAAACAATCCTAAGGGCCATCAGCTCAGCAGCACGAGACTCAGTCCCAAAAAGTAACAAACCTAGGAAAAAGGTATCTACGCCATGGTGGACCACGGACAAAGCCCATGTGATAACATGGGCTTTGTTGGCAGTTATATTGAGAGGGCTGTGTTGACAGTGGCATCACGTGGTCTGTGCTGGCAGTAACATCAGTTTGGCTGTGTTGGCGGAGGATCACGTGGGCTGTGGTGGCGGAGGCAGGACATCACGTGGGCTGTGGTGGCGGAGGCAGGACGTCACGTGGGCTGTGGTGGCGGAGGAAGGACGTCACGTGGGCTGTGGTGGCGGAGGAAGGACGTCACGTGGGCTGTGGTGGCGGAGGCAGGACATCACGTGGGCTGTGTTGGCGGAGGAAGGACATCACTTGGGCTGTTTTGGCGGAGGAAGGACGTCACGTGGGCTGTGTCGGAGGTGACACCACGCGGACCATGTGGGCTGTGTCGGAGGTGACACCACGCGGACCACGTGGGCCGTGTCGGAGGTGACACCAGGCGGACCATGTGGGCTGTGTCGGAGGTGACACCACGTGGACCACGTGGGCCGTGTCGGAGGTGACACCAGGCGGACCATGTGGGCTGTGTCGGAGGTGACACCAGGCGGACCATGTGGGCTGTGTCGGAGGTGACACCACGCGGACCATGTGGGCTGTGTCGGAGGTGACACCAGGCGGACCATGTGGGCCGTGTCGGAGGTGACACCACGCGGACCATGTGGGCTGTGTCGGAGGTGACACCACGCGGACCATGTGGGCTGTGTCGCCGACCTGGCACTGGCTCGTATCCCAACAGCAAGGACTGGGCCACCGGAGCTAATTTTGTCCGCCGAATGGTCGTCGCCGGCTTCCGAGCGACCGCCATTCCACCGCCGTATGGCCCCAGCCCCGGCACCGTCGCAGCCCAGCCCCGGCACCGCCGCAGCCCAGCCCCGGCACCGCCGCAGCCCTGGGCAGCTCACCCACAGCCACACACCAGACCCCTCACAATAATTATTGAAATATTCGGATTTTAGCTGTGCAAATGTGTACTAGCGGTGGCAATGCAAGTCATGGAAATTAACTTATTGGATGTATACCCTAATGTTATCCTCACATGCACGGAACTACCACCGAGATATTGGGGTGCTTGAGCGGACAGTGGAGCCTTGGTGTGTTCAATTTCATGTTGTGATAGAGCAGCTGGACAAACGAGAAAGGCGGATGGGGAGCGATGATAAAAGTGAGCATAAACTGCCTTGCTTTTGTCTCCCTGATTATTGCTAAGTTAAGGCAGCTAAAGGAGTAAATTGCGTGCCGCTGGAACAGTAGCTGTTCGGTTTTAAGTTGTAGCTAGTGCTTTCAGATACTTCTTATGCGCATATCTGGACATGCACATCTGTGGATCCAGTCGGCCGGTTTCGGTGGATGGGGCAAGTAGTACTGGGGAAACAAAAACCAACACACATTTTCTAAACCTCCTCGAATTTGGACTGTTTCGGTCCTAAGTATATTTTTCCAAAATCTGTCTTACAAGAGCTGTCTAGAAGTGCGAAAAACGCCGAAAATGTCAAGTTTGTTCATACGACCAGGCCGTTTGGTGGGAGGGTAGGGAGGGGTATTGCCCGAATGCCCCAACCTCTAGAACTGGTAGTACACATACATGTATATGCACACCACTGTAGACTGGTGGTGCGTAGGACTGCACGTACTTCTGCGCCAATGTGGAATGCCATGCAACCAGTGTGTAGGATAAGGTAGGACTTCAGCGGACGATATGCACCGCAGACTGGTATTGTCTTGTGCTGAAAAATATATTGATGGAATGGATGGGGCTAATGAATTACTGCCTATTGTCAAAATGAAGAACTTTGCAACTTAGAAGCAGCTCTACGCTGTTTGTCATGCAATATGAGTCTCGTGAATGTATACTAAAGATCTAGTTGCACTGCCGAAGTGAACGTGGACAGGTTGCACCGCCATCTCTGCCATGTCGCAGCCCCTCGTGGTGCATGTCCTGCCGCGTGGCTAAGCTGGAAGCCACAGGTAACCTAGTGTGTCCATCTTGGGGGGGCTCCCGAGACGAGGTGTTCATGGTCAAGGTCATGGTCAAGGCCACGGCTGAACTCCAGTCGCTGTTGATAGTCCAGACGGCTGAACTCCAGTCACTGTTGAGAGTCAGGACGGCTGAACTCCAGTCACTGTTGAGAGTCAGGACGGCTGAACTCCAGTCACTGTTGAGAGTCAGGACGGCTGAACTCCAGTCACTGTTGAGAGTCAGGACGGCTGAACTCCAGTCACTGTTGAGAGTCAGGACGGCTGAACTCCAGTCACTGTTGAGAGTCAGGACGGCTGAACTCCAGTCACTGTTGAGAGTCAGGACGGCTGAACTCCAGTTGAGAGTCAGGACGGCTGAACTCCAGTTGTTGATAGTCCCGGCTGACTCGTACTTGTGTCAGACGGCTGAACTCCAGTCACTGTTGAGAGTCAGGACGGCTGAACTCCAGTCACTGTTGAGAGTCAGGACGGCTGAACTCCAGTCACTGTTGAGAGTCAGGACGGCTGAGCTCTAGTCACTGTTGAGAGTCAGGACGGCTGTACCCCAGTCATTATTGATGGGACGGCTGTACTCCAATCACTGTTGATGGTAAGGACGGACATGTTTTCGGCTCGATACAATACGGAATGGCAACTTTATCTGTCCGATTCTGATGCATTGTGTGCTGTTTTGACTGGCTGAATGCGGTAAAGTAGGGCGTTGTTTTCCGGCTGGCTTCCTCGATGTGAAAGCGCTATAGTTGGCCTCCGGAAGTCTATAATTAAGCGCGATGAATGCATGAATGTCAACGAATCGCTCCGGTACTCTCAGGCGCAGTGAAGAGTGCTGGCAGTACTTATATAGAGCATCAGCATCGTCAATGTATCTGGAAAATATATGTTTATTCGATCTAACAGTAACTGAAAATAAGGCGATTCCGGCACGGAATCGTTATACATCGTTAGTTCAAGTAACCAAAAGACGAGGACAAACTAGTACTCACCAAGTAATCCACCGTTTTTCACGTGGAATTCTCCGATGTTTTTGGCGTTTATGATCTGCACCGTTCTGGACATCTGACGGCCTCCTCGCGTGTATCGGTACTGGAGCTGAGAGGGTCATTGTGAGCCACACACAATCCAGCGAACAAGTGGCATTAAGAACAAGTCATCTTAAGAGCCCGACTCATGCGCCATCATGTGTCTCTTAACCGGGCGATTGGATTGTCATGTTTGCTTCCAGTTGAGTTCAGTCAGGTGCTCCAGCCGAGAGGCTCCATGACTAAGCCAGCTTTGTTTTCGCACACCGCCACACGTACGCCAATTCTGGACTCAAGGTGCCCAATTTGATCACGGACTGATTTCTCCAAACATCTTTGAATCGCGATGTGGTTCATAATTTGGATTTGCACCGACACCGACGTCCATGGATGTGGTGCTGATGTGGATGTGGATGTTGATCAACACGTGTCCATGGGTGACATCCGTGTCCAGTCGGTTGTCAAGAATGCCTGTCAAAGCATCTGCCATCTGTGCTGCTGGCTCTGCGGGAGCTGAATTGGCCCAGCTAGCACGATTATAGAACCACCTCACTGCTCGAACTGGGCCCCTGTTGTCAGACGTGCGGCCACAATCTGTCTGAGGGAGTGACAAGTTGATATTGAAGGGGTGGGAGTGGGGGTACAAGGATTTGATGTCAAGCATCTGTGAATGAGGAGAATAAACTTGGTCTTCAATATAGAGCAACTGCCTGCTTTGTCCCCCCCCCCTCCCATTAGCAGCATTGCTGTGTGCGGTGGTCGGTCCGACGCCCTCGATATTAACACCGTATGGAGTTTTGCGGTGCCAGTAGGAGTGCGGCCTTGAAAAAGGAACTTGGAAGAAATTGGGCACAACTTTACGCGGTGGGAATGGAAAAGTATGCAATAATTCACGCATGTTATTTATTCAATTGTCCTCTTCATAAAAGGTATCTGGAAGCCATGATAATTTTCGTTCCGAAGTGTTGCATTGGTCATTTTCGTTCCGAAGTGTTGCATTGGTCATTTTCATTGGTCATTTTCGTCGACTAATAAGGGCTATCGCGCATGTTGCATTAAAAAATTGAAGGTGTAGCATGAAGCTAAGCCGACCAAAACCTTCCGTAAATCCCACTGTTTTAAGTGCAGGCAATAAATCACTAAGTTCTGGAGGGGGAATGTCAAGTTGAAGAAACAACCGCCACTCAATCACACTTGGCTCTTCACCCTAAGCGTCCCCCCCCCCCCCCCTGACGAGGAACCACATTTCCGTGGTGGGTGGGATTGCGTGCCCCAAATGATGCGATGGCCTAGTCCACTGGTGAGCGGGCAGACTAGGAGTGCCTCATTCGTCCTTCCATCCATACGCTCCCATTCCAATGTCCATCCCATCTTAACATACATGTCTTTCACCTGGCCCTGCAACACCAACTCACCCTATTATGAACAGGTAGGACAACTTCCCTGGTTCTGTCCGCCAGCTGAGTTGTATCGAGTTAGTCGCGCCCCCTCGGCCGTCCCCCAGGGTTGACGGAGTCCTGGAGGTTGAGGTCCCCGCCGTACGGTGCCAGCTGCGACGGGGGACCAACACGCCTCTTTGGTCCCGATATTCCGGAGAGGCGGGCGGGCCGAGGCTCGCTCCTGCCGCCCGTGGTCCAAAGGTGTTACCCCAGGAGGGACCCTTCGTGGTAGGGCGTCACAAGTAGCTGAATAAAACAACACTTACACGGATGCTTCTAACAAACAACCGTCCCCTGGCCCCTCACATAAGGACCAGACCCCACGCCCCCCTGATCGGAAACAATGCCCAAACGTCACCCTGTCGCTCATGGCTCGCGAGGACACTGCGCGTTAAAAATCGATACTTGGGCATGCGAGTATAGCCGAGTATGGCCGAGTATGGCCGCGACATCAAGCACCGCCGCAAGTATGGCCGCGACATCAAGCACCTCGAGTTAACGTATTGGCCGTGACATCAAGCACCTCGAGTTAACGTATCTTGATTTTCAAATGAACCGACGCTGGAAAGAATTTATCAACGCTCTCCCCTTTCAGTGTAAGCGAGGAATGCGATCATCTAGGAAGTGTAACGCGCTATGACAAGTTGCGGGATAGGGGCATCGAGGTCGAATTTCGAATGGAGAGGATGCGAGGAGAGCTTTTGAACTATATAAAAATAACTTACAGCATACGCACCCCAAACGGAACAAGATACATTACTTTCCCAGTTAAAGTTGAACCTCATAATACTAAAACCTTCCGCAAAGGAATCATCAACTGCTTCGATCTAAGGGATGTGTCTGAAGTTGAGATTATTGATGGATTAGCGGAGTACGGTGTTGTGGAGGCGCGGAAAATGAAGGTAAGAAGGGAGAAGGAGCTACATCCAACAAACATCATTCCAACGTTCAGCAGCACTGATCTACCAGGCACAGTATCAGTAGGCTATATTCGAATACAAGTCCGCGTTTTCGTTCCCAACCCGGCGAGATGCTTCAAATGTCAGCGTTACGGCCACACGACCCAGTACTGCCGAGGGCGCCCTGCATGTGGCCGGTATTGGTCGGAAGGTCACATGCTAGACAAGTGTGACTCCGCGTTTTCGTTCCATACCCGGTGAGATACTTCAAATGTCAGCGTTACGGCCACACGACCCAGTACTGCCGAGGGCGCCCTGTATGTGGCCGGTATTGGTCGGAAGGTCACATGCTAGACAAGTATGACTCACATGAGTCATGGTGTGCGAATTGAGGTCGGGGTCAGGTGACCCATACAACCTCGGACAAGTCATGCCCAGCTTACGTGAAGGAGGAAGAGATTTTGTCACTGAAATGCACCAGAAATATCACTTTTCGACAGGGCCGAGAGGCATGTGAGGAGATTCACTCGAACGTGTCGTGCACAGATAGGACAAGTGCCCCGACGAGCTATGCACATCAGCAGCCCACCAGCACTACCCATCTGCTCACACAACTCGGCGTCTTGCTGCGTTCGTTTGGTTTTGGGTGCACACCTCCTTCCGCGAGGGCGGAGACACCTGATGTGCCACCCACAGTTCGGCGGTCTGGACCAGAGCAGGCCAAATAAACGCCACCCCTAGCACCCCCACAGCCTTCAGAGGAACTCTCGGGGATGGAGGCACGACAAGGAGGAAAGCGAACTCTAGCACAGCGTTCCAAAAAAAAAACACGCCAAGCCCCCGTACACCTCATCCACCACACCCTCTACATCCACGTCCAAAATAACCCATCCTACCCCCGCATCACCAGAATCAATTACTGGTCCTGTTCTTCCTCCTACTCCACCTGCCCTCCCCCTCCATCGCTCCACGGTGCACCGTCGCGACACATACCTGTCACACCCCCATCAGTGGCACGAAATCCAACCGCCAGTGTTCGCCAAGGAGCCCCGAACCTGGGACCGGCGGGGCGTGCGAGTCGTAGCTCGTCACAGAGCGTACGGCCAAGAGCTCCAACCTCCCAGGTAACCACTCCGTCCGCATGTAGGTTCTGGAGGTCACATCTGGAGGTTCCGCAGCTCCAGCTGAAATTTTTCATACCCACCATCCATCCCACCACGTGGAGGTGATGCTGAGACATACCCATCACACCCTAGGGACAGGAAGCGACCTCCACCATGGCAAGTATCTCCGGCTGATGGAGGAAGCCCTAGGACGAGGCCAAGATCCTCCTCGGGATCCTCCACGCAACAGTGACTATTGAGTTAGTTACTGAATCGTCTTAACACGCTTATACGCTCTTTTTCTTTTTCCCTTAACACACATAACACGCTCTTTTTACGTCCATTTTGGAATGGAACTGCCGGGGTCTAAAAACTTCAATTCTTGCCCCTGTCACCGTTTTAAATCGGCATAGCCCGGTAACCATTTGCCTTCAGGAGATTAAGCTCACACAAAAGAACGCCGTCAAGATTAAGGGCTACACTATGTTCCGCAGCGATGTTCGCCCCGAAAATAACTCGCATGGAGGTGCCCTGCTTGCTGTCCACGACAGTGTACCAGCGCGAGCTGTCACTTCGAACCATTTTTCAGGCAATCGCAGCGAAGGTAGCGTTTCGCGGCACCAGCATTAGTCTGTGCTCCCTATATATGGTTCCTGGAGCCACGTTTCTTGCTGTGGAGCTGAAACATCCACTTGCTGAGCTCCCACCACCATTGCTACTGGGTGATTTTAGCGCTCACCACACCGCTTGGGGCTGCTCAGACATCAACGCACGGGGCTGGATACTTAATCATACAGGAGCCGCTATGCGTTTTTAACGCAGATGAACATACTCATCTTACTCTGCCATTGGGCTGGACGTCAGCGTTAGACTTAAGCCTAACCAGCCCTCAACTTCCCATCAGTTCGAATGGTCAGTTGACGACGATTGCCTCGGAAATGACCGCTATCCGATGTGTCTAACGTTTCGGAGAGGCGTAGTTTTGAGAACACGACTGCCACGCTGAAATTTGAAGAAAGCAGACTGGTCTCGGGCTTGTCCTATTTACCAATATTTACATTTACATTTACATATTTACAGGGCTTTTACATCACGGATTCTCCAGTGCCCTGATATATGCATTCCACGTACCTCTGACACCCTACGCTGTATTCCAGTTCCCTGGTGGACTGAGGAATGCGGGAAGGCTTTCTGCGCTCGCAAGCGAGCCCTAAAAAAATTAAGTAAGCATGGCACTGTGACTAACATTCTAGAGTTCCAACTGGCCCGAACACTGGCTCGACGTACTATGCGTGCCGCGAAACGCACATCCTTGCAAACATATATAGGCGGACTGAGCCGTACTGCATCTGCATCCGTAGTGTGGTCCCGTATTAAAAGGATTTCGGGGAAGCTCTCGATCCCACTGCCGGTTCTTAGCATTCGAGGAAGCGTAATAACGGATCCGGCCCATTTAGCCAATCGTATTGCACATGTCATTGCAAAGCGCAGTGAACCTACTGATCCGACTTTCCTGCAACACTGTGCTCGGTGTCAGAGGAAAGAGATGAGCTGTATTACGTCAGGACAACTTGTTCACAATTAGCGTTTACTCAAGCCGAATTAAACTTCACAATTAATGGCTTGAAGAGCGTGTCCGAAGCACCATATGGTGTGCACAACGAAATATTGAAGCATTTATCGACGTGCGCAACATATACACTTCTTACGATGTTCAATATAATTTGGGACAGGGACAATATAATTTGCTTTCCACCAGCCTGGCGGAGAGCAACCATAATACCACTGTTAAAGTCCGGTAAAAATGGCGATGACCTCACTGATTATCGTCCAATATCACTGACGTCATCATTGAGTAAGTTAATGGAGAAAATAGTTAGCATCCGACTCACCTGGTTCTTAGAGAACCAGAACGTCTTACCTAACGACCAGTGCGGCTTTCGAAAAAAAACCGCATTACGATAGACCATGTTGTAAAGCTTGACACTGAGGTTCGAGCAGCTTGTGTTCGGTTCGAGGTTCGAGCAGCTTGTGTTCGAGCAGAAACACAGACATTTAGGAGCCGTATTTTTAGACATTGAGAGTGTTTTTGACACTGCTTGGAGACACAGCATCATGCGGAAGATCAGTACGGAATGCGTGGATCCTTGGGCAAGTTTTTGTAAAAGTTCATTACAAATCGAGAATTTCGTGTGCGCGTCAGCAACCAGTTTTCAAGTTGGCGACACCAAGTTGAGGGAGTTCCTCAGGGCAGCGTCTTGAACACGTCCCTATTTTCGCTTATAATAAACGACATCGGCATCACACTATCCTCATCAATCGGACGATCTCTTTTCGCTGATGATTTTGCCATCTGGTCGTGCAGCTGGTCAACCCCTCCCATGGAGCTACAGCTACAACTTGCAATTTCTCACGTCGTCAAAAAGTGGGGACACCTGAATGGTTTTGGATTTTCTATTGCAAAAACAGCAGCAACTGATTTCTGCTGTCGTCGGAGCAACTGCCCGAATATGAAATTAAGACTTTACAAGCAAGACGTTCCCTTAGTACCAACGGCTCGCTTTCTTGGTGTGCAATTTGACAATCGTCTTTCATACAGAGCGTAATCATTATATCGTAATCATCGTAATCAGCGTAATCATCAAAACGCTGCGAGACAAGTGCTTTAAAACCACGAATATAATGAAGTGCGTTTCTCGAACGTCATATGGGGCTGATAGAAGGACTCTGCATCTGCTCTACCGCGGTCTGATTCGTTCCAAACTCGACAATACATGTTTATGTACGAGGGTGCGTATGCTACCACAAAACGAATTCTAGACCTAATCCACCACGCTGCGTTGCGAATAATTACGGTAGCATTTCGCACCTCTCCCACAGTCAGCATGCTGGCAGATGCCTATGAGCCACCATTGAGCATGAGACGAGAAATGCTGGGACTTCGCTACGCCTGTAAAATGCGTCAGCTTCCGACACACCCATCACATACGGCTGCTTGTTCTCATGATCTCGCATGCAGTCCTTCGTGATCAAGTGAGGAGGAGAACCGCTTACTGTGTGAGAATGTGGACGCTCCTGAGACAGACGAGAATTTGACTGCAAGGAATTAGACAGTATGAACGAGTAACTACTCCCCCGTGGGAGCTGATCTCCCCCTTTATCGACATCGTCCTCACTGCCGAGAGAAAAAGGATGTTACCAAAGAGGAGCTACTATCATGTTCATTAGAACACGTTTCCTCAGCATATCGTGGTTACATTGTCTCATACACAGATGGCTTGAAGATTAATGCCGGCGTGGGTAGTGCTTTCGTGAGAGGGTCCATCACAAGATCCTTCCCCCTGCCTTCACATGCTACGGTCTTCACAGCATAGTTGATGGTCATTAGCAAAGCCCTTGCATACATCGAGGTTGACGACGAAGTCATTAAATCTCATCCTGACTGATTCCTTGAGTATACTTTTGGCATTGCGGAGCTTTAACCAAAACCATGTTATCGTACAAAATATTGTATTTCAACTTGCTTCACTCCATCGTATGGGAAAACAGGTAGCACTTTGCTGGATTCCAGCACATTTCGGAATCCGTGGTAACGAGCTGGCAGATCAGGCTGGAAGGCGTTTAGCACACCCGCCAAGTAGTCGCGTGCTGCCCCTTTCTGTCAGCAACCACTAACCAATTATAGCATCATTTCTTTTCAAGCAGTGCGTTGGCAGAACAGCAGAGTCAAGTGGAGTCGAACAAATTTAAACAAATTAAATCATACTTAGCACAATGACCCTCGTCCTTCAGCCAGAGTAGAAGGGACGAGGTGGCCCTCCGTCGTCTTAGAATTGGACACACACTAGCTACACACAGGTATTTATTGTGCGGGGATGAAAGGCCCAAATGTATGAGGTGTGATGCCACACTGACTGTGCGCCAAGTATTGGTATCTTGCCCGAACTGTACGGAAGAACGCAGGCGCCAGTTCGTTCATGACTCCAACACTCTGAGGGTGGTGGACTTAAACGGTGATAATTCTTGATTTGTCTAAAATAGAGCAGTTTTTTTCCTCTTTGTGGAGGTAGGAGTCCAAATAACATACACACTTTGGCAGCTCATGAGTTACTGCCCCAGATTGTTTGCTCTTCGGAAGTAAAAAGCTGAATTAATCTTGTTATGGATGCAATGTAACCCAATTGGGGTTGACGCACCCTAAAAGCCCAATAATTAATCAATGAATCAATCACCCTAAGCGTCGGTCCAAAACGTTCGACACTGTGTCGCCATTGTGCGGGGTGGTGGTATCGGTCGGTCATTCTCGGAACTCACCTTGTCTGGGGTGGTGGTGTTGTTTTGTGACTGGACGTTCACCGTGGTGCAGGAGGGTGGCCAGATTACTGAGCTGGTGCTGCGCAGTACGAACCATCGGCCGTCAATCTGTGACATCACATCGAGTCATGAGTCACACCGGGGTACATCGGGTCGCCAGTCATACCGGGCTACGTCGGGTCGCCAGTCACACCGGGATACATCGGGTCGCCAGTCACACCGGGATACATCGGGTCGCCAGTCACACCGGGATACATCGGGTCGCCAGTCACGCCGGGATACATCGGGTCGCCAGTCACACCGGGATACATCGGGTCGCCAGTCACACCGGGATACATCGGGTCGCCAGTCACACCGGGATACATCGGGTCGCCAGTCATACCGGGCTACGTCGGGTCACCAGTCATATCGGGCTACGTCGGGTCACCAGTCACTGGTTAAAATGGGTCAATTCGGATCAAATCGGGTCACATTATTCATGCGGAAGCAGAACATGTCACGGTGACCGGTTATACCGGGTCAGTTGAAATGTGTTGCAATGCCATTCTGGTAATAACATTCTTATGTTGATATTACCGATGTAGTATGCATTAGATGGCGGTATACCATCGGTACGAGGCATGCATTAGATGGCGGTATACCATCAGTACCAAGTATGCACTAGATGGCGGTATACCATCAGTACCAGGCATGCATTAGATGGCGGTATACCATCAATACCAGGCAAGCATTAGATGGCGGTATACCATCAGTACCAAGTATGCATTAGATGGCGGTATACAATCAGTATCAGACATGCATTAGATGGCGGTATACCATCAGTACCAAGTATTCATTAGATGGCGGTATGCCATCAGTACCAAGTATGCATTAGATGGTGGTATACCATCAGTACCAGGCATGCATTAGATGGCGGTATACCATCAATACCAGGCAAGCATTAGATGGCGGTATACCATCAGTACCAAGTATGCATTAGATAGCGGTATACCACCAGTCCCAGGCATGCATTAGATGGCGGTATACCATCAGTACCAAGTATTCATTAGATGACAGTATACCATCAGTACCAAGTATGCTTCAGATGGCGGTATACCATCAGTATCAAGTATGCATTAGCTGGCGGTATACCATCAGTACCAGGCATGCATTAGTTGGCGGTATGCCATCAGTACCAAGTATTTATTAGATGGCGGTATACCATCAGTACAAAGTATGCTTTAGATGGCGGTATACCATCAGTACCAAGTATGCATTAGCTGGCGGTATACCATCAGTACCAGGCATGCATTAGTTGGCGGTATGCCATCAGTACCAAGTATTCATTAGATGGCGGTATACCATCAGTACCAAGTATGCATTAGATGGCGGTATACCATCAGTACCAAGTATACATTAGATGGCGGTATATCATCAGTACCAGGCATGCATTAGATGGCGGAATACCATCAGTACCAAGTATTCATTAGATGGCGGTACACCATCAGAACCAGGCATGCATTAGATGGCGGTATACCATCAGTACCAAGTATTCATTAGATGGCGGTATACCATCAGTACCAAGTATGCTTTAGATGGCGGTATACCATCAGTACCAAGTATTCATTAGATGGCGATATACCATCAGTACCAAGTATGCATTAGATGGCGGTATACCATCAGTACCAAGTATACATTAGATGGCGGTATATCATCAGTACCAGGCATGCATTAGATGGCGGAATACCATCAGTACCAAGTATTCATTAGATGGCGGTATACCATCAGTACCAAGTATACATTAGATGGCGGTATACCATCAGTACCAGGCATGCATTAGATGGCGGTATACCATCAGTACCAAATATTCATTAGATGGCGGTATGTCATCAGTACCAAGTATACATTAGCTGGCGGTATACCATCAGTACCAGGCATGCATTAGATGGCGGTATACCATCAGTACCAAGTATGCATTAGATGGCGGCATACCATCAGTACCAAGTATGCATTAGATGGCGGTATGCCATCAGTACCAAGTATTCATTAGATGGCGGTATGCCATCAGTTCCAAGTATACATTAGCTGGCGGTATACCATCAGTACCAGGCATGCATTAGATGGCGGTATACCACCAGTGCCAGGCATGCATTAGATGGCGATATACCATCAGTACCAAGTATTCATTAGATGGCGGTATACTACCAATACCAGGCATGCATTAGATGGCGGTATGCCATAATTTTCGAAGGTAGCTAATAACTAAGCGGAGGCAGCAGCGGGTAGTGCTCTGTAAAACTGGCATCTACGATTGGTGTGTTTCTATTCCAAAAGTTATTGGCTAAATATTGCAAGAAAAATCATTCCAGTACGTCATCTTCAAGTAACCATATGGCACCCGTTATGAAGCGATGATGGCATTGGAACATTGGTATTGTTGTGGTGAGCAACATCAGCGTTGATATGAGCTGTCCTAACAAAATATGGCTTCAGTGGTTGTCTCGACAAAGTTTTGCTTGAGCCGCCACAAGCGGCGCTCACATTTAGCGTCCGACGAAGCGGGTCACCTGGCAACTGGCCTGCCACGACTGGTGACTCGGCACCGGGACGGCCGTGCCGGAGCATTTGCAGCAACTTAAACCCCCTCCCCCGTCTACGTCCTGGCATCGGCCTCCAATACTTTATCCAGTAGCGAGTTTCGTGTTCATGCAACTGACTTTACATACAGTTAATGCCCCGAATCCGTAATGCTACCCTTTCACTGGGTGACAAATGAACAAGGAGCTGAAAATTGGATTTGTTAGGTATTGGCTGCCAGATTTTGGCACCTTGCACGTGACGCACCAGTCCGCAAATCCAACTTCGCGTTAGGGATCGGAGGGGATCATCAGTTCCGTGAGGTTGGAGGAGATTATCAGTTCCGTAAGGTCGGAGGGGATCATCAGTTCCGTGAGGTCGGAGGGGATTATCAGTTCCGTAAGGTCGGAGGGGATCATCAGTTCCGTGAGGTCGGAGGGGATTATCAGTTCCGTGAGGTCGGAGGGGATTATCAGTTCCGTAAGGTCGGAGGGGATCATCAGTTCCGTGAGGTCGGAGGGGATCATCAGTTCCGTAAGGTCGGAGGGATTATCAGTTCCATGAGGTCGGAGGGGATTATCAGTTCCGTAAGGTCGGAGGGGATCATCAGTTCCGTGAGGTCGGAGGGGATCATCAGTTCCGTAAGGTCGGAGGGATCATCAATACCATGAGGTCGGAGGGGATCATCAGTTCCGTGAGGTCGGAGGGGATCATCAGTTTCGTGAGGTTGGAGGGGTTCATCAGTTCTTTGAGGTCGCAAACGATAAGCGTCGTAGAGCAAATTAAAATATAATTGAATAGGTCGGAACAATGCTTGAAAAATGCGCATGCTTTTGTTAAAAAAACTTTGGGTCAATGTTGAGGTTGTCTGACCAGAGCCTATTAAAGTTTATGTGTTCTTTACTTACAATTCACCTCTGCCGCTTGAAGGCGACACTATTATTGTGGCGCTTAGCGACATTTAGCTATCGGTTTTCTAGCGAATCTAGGGTAGTATGAGTGGTTGTATTTGACCGAAATGAAATGACAGGCTTCGTGCTCTGAGGTGGACTTGTGTGACATGAAGTGACCTTGTGTGACCGCACGAGACGACTGAGCTTGGGATAACTCCAGATTATTTGTCCTGCGCTAAATTGAATCTTTGTGAACATACGTGTGTACATAATATTACCCCAAGGTTCGTTCCGTAATTTACCT
This sequence comes from Ashinkailepas kermadecensis, assembly GCA_034440615.1. Taxonomy (NCBI): domain Eukaryota; kingdom Metazoa; phylum Arthropoda; class Thecostraca; family Neolepadidae; genus Ashinkailepas; species Ashinkailepas kermadecensis. The sequence continues at coordinate 470,092 of JAOTOM010004995.1, forward strand.
CAACGTTTTTTTTTTTTTGGGGGGGGATTTCACCTTATCTGGTGGTATTGGCCGGACCGGCCTAGGCAGTTTTGAGCGTGGCCTGGCTTCGTACTATGGATCATCAGGTAAAATTGTGCTGCATATTGCCATAATATGCGTCAATAAATACATTACATTTAAAACGATTCAACGAAGACAAGATGGGAAGATCCTAAAGTTGTCCTGACTTCAGGTCAATGGCTTTTACCTTGCCGCCCCCCCCCCAAGAAAACAACAAAATTTAGTACGATTAAATGAACTTCATACTAATTTCATCATAAAAGCAACATAAAGTACTTCAGATTTCGAACAGATTATGCGCGGTTAACTAATCTCATAAGTATGAGATGACACAAGTCAGCAATCTGACATAACCTAGGATTTGCTTTTTTCTAGATATCAAGTTCATGATGTAAAACTATAAACCCGGTTCGATGCTCGGTCCGCCGAATATTTCAGAAAAACGAGAAGGATAGAGGAGGCAGTGGCATAGCCAAGGAGGCGAAGGGGACAACCGCTCTCCCCTGGAGGGTCTGAGGGGACCCTCCAGGTGGCAGGACCGCCGTGAAGGGCCCCTGTACCGACAAAATGGGTCCCGGGCTGACGAAAGAGGTCCCGGGCCGATGAAGAAGAAAACATTGGGTTCTTTTACCACGCATTTAACTGCCAGGTCATATAGCGTCGCCAACCTCTCACACGGATTGGTTGCGGGTGGAATCGGTAATCCCACCGGTTGCAGGATTCAAACCCATGATCTTGCGATCGAGAGTCCAACACCCTACCGACTGAGCTGCCCCCCCCCCCCGGTCCGATGAAGAGGCCCCGAATCAACGGAGTGTTCTCGGAGAATGTTGAAGGCCCTTGGGCTGGGCTAATGTGAAAGGCTTCCAAATCGATGGAGGGGTCCCATAATAGTTAAAGGGCCTCCGGGCTGATAGAGAGGGCCCCGAGCGAACATGAAGGGCCCCTGGACTGACGGCGGAGCCCAAGCCGAAGAAAGGGCTACTGACCTGATGTTTGAAAAGGGGCCTCTGGCATGCCGGGAAAAGGCTCAAAGTCGTCACAGAGGGCCCATGAGATGACAGAAGGGGCCTAGTTTCCGGAGAGGACCTCGGGCCGTCAGAAAGGGCCCTTGGGCCGATAGACAAGGCCCAAGCCGTACAAGGGCACCTGGCCTGATGGAGCAGGCCCAAGCTGTTGAAAGAAGGACGCTGGCCTTGCAGAGGAGGCCATAGATCGCTAGTGAGGGCCAACTGTGCCGGCGGAAAGGGCCCCTAACCACGGGGGAACCCAGGGCCGATGGAGAGGGCCAAGACCGGTACGAAGGGCCCCTGGGCGGATGATAGCCGAAAATGCACAGGGGTGATAGGGAAGGTCCAAGCTTTTGAAGAGAGGACTTCAGACGGACTGAGTGTCCTGAGCCGTGAAAGAGGGTCCCTGAGCCGACGGACAGGGGTCCCGGGCCGGACATGCAGAGCCCTTGGGTCGGCTTTGGCTCGCACTGATGGGGAGTGGCTCGGAGCTGACAGCGGGTCTTAGGCCGATAAAGAGGCCCCCGAGCTACGGTGGCGATCCGGGCCGAAGCGGAGGGTTCCCAGTGCTACGTAAAGAGCTTATAAGTCCATGGAAGGGCCCCGGACTGTTAAAAGCAGTGGCGTTTCGAAAGAGTAAAGGGCAATTGCCCTATGGGGCAGAGATAAAACCGATTTAAAAAATGTAAACGCCTGAGGGAGAGCCCTGAGGGATAAAGTCTCGTGAGAGTCAGGGAGGACTGGACTGGGATTCTCCTGAGGTTGAGAGCGGCTCCTAATTGATGAACAAGGTCCCCTGAAAGAACCCTTGAGGGCTAACAGAGCCCATTGAGAGCTCAGGAGGGTCCTTAAAGCTAACAATGGTTGCGATGAAAACTGAGCGTCAGAGCTAGAAAGCACTTGAAGCTAGAAAGGCTGTCAAGGGCTGGGAAGGGCCCCTAACAGCTGGAGAGGGCCCAGGCGTTTGACAATGGTCACTAAGTCCTAGAGGGGACGACTAGGATACCCAAGAGGCTTGGCAGGGATTCCTATGAGAAGATCAGGGTGCCCTGAGATACAAAGAGTCTCTAAGGGCTAGCGATGGTTGAGCAGTACTGAGCGCCAGTTTCAGAGCTATAATGTTCTTGTTAGCCCCAAAGGCTGTCGAGGACTGGGAAGGTTCCCCGAGAGTTGGAGAGAACCGGACTGTGATGCTCCTGAGGCTTGGAAGGAACACTGGAGGAAGAACAGTCACCTAAGAGCTAAGGAGAGTTCCCTGAGCTGGCGATGTTTGCTAGATATTGTGAGGCCTGTCTCGGAGCTACAGGACTTTCCTGAAAGATAGACAGATTTGCTGAGGACTGGAAATGGCCCGTGTAAGTTGGAGAGGGCTCCTGACAGATGAATAGGTCCTCTCCGGGTTAGGGAGGACTGGAGTGGGATGTTCTTGAGCTGTGTGATGGGTACCAGATGGATCGGAGCGCCCCGAAAGCTAAGAAGTCCTTGAGAACTGGCGATCGTTGCGAGGAATACTGATGGGCAGCATCAGAGATAACATATCCTTCAGAGCCATAAATGCTGTCAAGGACTAGGAAGGTCACCCACTGACGCCTCAGCGGCGGCGGCCGCCCTGTGACCACGACCGCCCCAAACGGCCACAGCCGTCCTGGCGATGACGACCGCCCAAGCGGCCACAGCTGTCCCAGTGGCTTGACCATAGCTGCTCCAGCAACTACGGTCACTTCAGCAATGGTGAAGCAGACAGGCCAGCGATAGCTGCGATGACGGTCGCTTCAGCGGTGCTAGTTGCTTCGCCTTGGACCATGGCGATACCGGTTAAGCAAAATAAATATTTAAAAAAAAACAATGCTGTGTGTTGAGCATAGCTGGTTAGGTATTTTGCTAGTCCTTCCCCTGTCCCAAAATCTTGCACTTGTTTTTTCCCCACTGGTATTCACGACTCATTTGAGAAAGTATGGCGTTGTTGAAAAGGCGCAACGATGTGGACCCCAACCATTATCATGAACACCTCCCTATTAAACGATGTTCTAACGTAGCGGATAACAGAAAGAGGAAATTGCGTCTATGGAGTTGAGCACTCGGTTTTTACTGAAGCTAATAATATTGATGCCTTCATTATAGCTGTGTTAATATCCATTTATTCTCCGCAATGTGCTTTCTTTTCTTGGCTGTTGTCGGCAGCTAAATGGTTCGTTTTATTCCTGGTTTTTACCGTGCTGTTGGACCTTGATTGCAGGTCTCGCATTAGCCACGCCGGCACAAAGCGCCTGCCTATATATATATATATATATATATATATATATATATATATATATATATATATATATATATATATATATATATATATATATATATATATATATAACATATATATATTATATATATATATATATATATATATATGTAAATACACACACACACACACACACACACCACACCAAACCAAACCACAACACACACACACACACACACACACACACATATATATATATATATATATATATATATATATATATATATATATATATATGTATAAATACAGGTAGAGAAATAAAGAGAGAGTGGACCTTCGAAGATAGAGTGACCGAAATTCGAGGAGTTCGGAAAGGTGGGTGAGCCTTCGGTAGGGATAGGAACCCTCTTCAGATGTTGCCCCCCCCCCCCCCCTCCATTACGTGGTCTGTAATTTTACCTGATACCAAAGGCTAGCTCATGCCTAAGTACTGGCCGATGTATTCGCTTGCATACAAAAATTATCAACTGATTCAGATCCGCTTACAGGATTGATCCTCCCCCGCTACTTACCTCCACGACACAAGTCCACTTCGAAGGCGGTCCACCGCATGCTACCTTTCCGAGGAAACATGCCACCATGTGACCACGGCCACCATGTCAGACTCGGATGGCAGCGGCGATATCCTGCGGTGCCGCTGTGCCGCTTACCTGGCTGAGGTCAACTCCGTAGTCGGCCGTCATGTTCGGGCAGACTCCGAGCCGGAAGTAGCTCATGCCAGACAAGCAGGCTGCCGTTGGAGAAGCCAGGCCAGTCACCAGGCCCCACCACACGGCCACCACCACGACCGCCATCGTCGCTCGGGGTGGCATTCGTGACGAGGCTCCCTGTCAGTACGCTGTCTTCGCCCTAGCGTGACCTTCCTGACCGAGTCCCCAGGGCTCACTGGACTTCCAACCATAGACGGATCCAGACGCGGACGGATCAGCGGGCCCAGACGGGCGGGACAGGCAGCGGACCTCGGACGGGTCTAGGCAGGCAGCGGACCCAGACGGGCGGGACAGGCAGCGGACCCAGACGGCCGGGACAGGCAGCGGACCCAGACGGGCGGGGCAGGCGGCGGACCCAGAAGGGTCTAGGAGGCAGCAGACTCAGACGGGCGGGACAGGCAGCGGACCCAGACGGCCGGGACAGGCGGCGGACCCAGACGGGCGGGGCAGGCAGCGGATCCAGACGGACGGGACAGGCAGCGGGCCCAGACGGACGGGACAGGCAGCGGATCCAGACGGACGGGACAGGCAGCGGACCAAGACGGACGGGACAGGCAGCGGACCAAGACGGACGGGACAGGCAGCGGACCTCTGACGGGTCTAGGCAGGCAGCAGACCCAGACGGCCGGGACAGGCAGCGGACCCTGACGGACGGGACAGGCAGCGGACCCAGACGGGCGGGACAGGCAGCGGACCTCGGACGGGTCTAGGCAGGCAGCGGGCCCAGACGGGCGGGACAGGCAGCGGACCAAGACGGACGGGGACAGGCAGCGGACCCTGACGGACGGGACAGGCAGCGGACCCAGACGGACGGGACAGGCAGCGGACCCAGACGGACGGGACAGGCAGCGGACCAAGACGGACGGGGACAGGCAGCGGACCAAGACGGACGGGACAGGCAGCGGACCCAGACGGACGGGACAGGCAGCGGACCCTGACGGACGGGACAGGCAGCGGACCCAGACGGACGGGACAGGCAGCGGACCCAGACGGACGGGACAGGCAGCGGACCCAGACGGACGGGACAGGCAGCGGACCCAGACGGACGGGACAGGCAGCGGACCAAGACGGACGGGGACAGGCAGCGGACCAAGACGGACGGGACAGGCAGCGGACCCAGACGGACGGGACAGGCAGCGGACCAAGACGGACGGGACAGGCAGCGGACCCAGACGGACGGGACAGGCAGCGGACCCAGACGGACGGGACAGACAGCGGATCCAGACGGGCGGGACAGGCAGCGGACCCCAGATCGCTCAGTACCAGCAGCGGACCTCAGATGAGTCAGAACGGCTCAAGAGCAGCTGCCCTGCCGGCAGAGACACCTGCACGAACACCGATGTCAGCCAAGCCTCTGTGCGTTTTATGCCACGTGCCGGCCTTTTGTCGCCCTGTTGATGCCAATCGACACACTGCAGTTCCGGTTTCTGCATTGAGGTGAGAGTGTATCGGATTATGTTGGACGTGAGAGTGTATCGGATTATGTTGGACGTGAGAGTGTATCGGATTATGTTGGACGTGAGAGTGTATCGGATTATGTTGGACGTGAGAGTGTATCGGATTATGTTGGACGTGAGAGTGTATCGGATTATGTTGGACGTGAGAGTGTATCGGATTATGTTGGACGTGAGAGTGTATCGGATTATGTTGGACGTGAGAGTGTATCGGATTATGTTGGACGTGAGAGTGTATCGGATTATGTTGGACGTGAGAGTGTATCGGATTATGTTGGACGTGAGAGTGTATCGGATTATGTTGGACGTGAGAGTGTATCGGATTATGTTGGACGTGAGAGTGTATCGGATTATGTTGGACGTGAGAGTGTATCGGATTATGTTGGACGTGAGAGTGTATCGGATTATGTTGGACGTGAGAGTGTATCGGATTATGTTGGACGTGAGAGTGTATCGGATTATGTTGGACGTGAGAGTGTATCGGATTATGTTGGACGTGAGAGTGTATCGGATTATGTTGGACGTGAGAGTGTATCGGATTATGTTGGACGTGAGAGTGTATCGGATTATGTTGGACGTGAGAGTGTATCGGATTATGTTGGACGTGAGAGTGTATCGGATTATGTTGGACGTGAGAGTGTATCGGATTATGTTGGACGCGCTGTCTGCCACCGTCAGCCGGATGTAGCCTCAGTAGGATGCGGCCTCAGTCGGATATGGCCTTCAGTAGGATGTGTCCTCAGCGGGATGTGGCCTCAGTAGGATGTGGCCTCAGTAGGATGTGGCCTAAAGCTCGATTCACACTATGGCCTTTTGACGCTTTCCGAGCGTTTATTCATCGTTTTTAGGCCGTTTCGTCAAACAAACGGCAATCGAACGTATTTCAGACGCCCGTCAAAACTACGTTTTACGAACGTTTAACGCGATCGGAGCGTCGCAAAGTGTGAACCGGGGTATGTTACGACCGCGTGATGAACGTCTATCTGGAGTCAAAAAGATAGATTTAGTTTATCTTTTCAACGCCGATTCGGCGTTTAACGTTCTGTTGGTGTGATTGAGTGGCCGCGAGATATTCGAAGTTTTTGTTGGCTGTCCATAACCAGGCTGGAAGCATTGATTTGCCTGTGGTTAGAATATTGCATTACCTAGCACACCTCTTTTGGTCACGTGGTAGAGAGGTAGCCCTGGAAAATAGTCACAGGCGGAATTGTATGCAATGTTGTGTTGTGTTTGTGTTTAATTGGCACTGAAAAAGCATGCTTGTTCACCCAAGATGCAAAGGTGGGAAATAATATTTTGGGGCTGTGCATGCAGCCCTGACAAAATCTTGCAAGTATCTCTGAAGAACATAGCCATGCAGGAAATCATTCGCCCAGTGAGTTATAAGTGCCTATTGTAAGCAATGAAAAACCCCTGACAATTCCTGATACTCCAAACACAACTTGGCACTACCAAGTTATGCATGATGGTGAAAAAAACATATTCATAATTTCCATTGCTGTAAATGCCAATTCATTGGAATTGGCATTGAAATTGCACATGTAAATGCGCGATATATCTCAGCTTGCATTGGTACAAGTATTCAGGATTTCTACACAACTTGAATCGGCGGCAGTCGCGTCAGAATGGTCTCATTGGCGTCATAATTGATTCGCAGGGAAGCGTAAAATCAACGTTTTCATTCGGGAAAACCGCGTATGTTATTCCCGGTGTATTTCCGCTCGTTTTATGACGTCTATCTTCTGTTTGACGTTCGATATCCGTTCGTTTTACGAATGATTGACGCTCAGAATTACCAAGTGTGAACCGAGCTTCAGCCGGGTGTGGTCTTCAGTAGGATGTGGCCTCAGCAGGATGTGGCCTCAGTAGGATGTGGCCTTCAGTAGGATGTGGCCTCAGCCGGATGTGATCTCAGTAGGATGCGGCCTCAGCCGGGTGTGGTCTTCAGTAGGGTGTGGCCTCAGTAGGATGTGGCCTTCAGTAGGATGTGGCCTCAGCCGGATGTGATCTCGGTAGGATGTGGCCTCAGTGTCAGCAGCACACAGGCGCACCACGACAGTTCCGGAGAGCACAGCATCCCACTACCAACACAATGTGCCGGCTACATTGCACCCCCATGATTGCTGGGGAATTGGTGGCGTCGAAGGACTGTGGCCACCTGCAACCCCACAATGACACAAACACCGTCTGTGACCACTACAATGATACAAACACCATCTGTGACCCTCATAATTACACAAACATCGTCTGGGATCTCCACAATGAGACAAACACCGTCTGTGACCCCCACAATAACACAAACACCGTCTATGATCCCCTCCATGACACAAATAATCTGAGGACACCTGTTACCCCCACAATGGCACAAACACCATCTGAGGCCACCTGTGACATCCACAATGACAGACACCGTCTGAGGCCACCTATAACCGCCGCAATGGCACAGACACCGTCTAAGGCCACCTGTGGCCCCCACAATGACACAAAGACCGTCTGTGATCTTAATGATATCCAAAAGGTTGTCCGTGATCTCCACGATGAGACGCGGACCACGGGTCTGTGACAGTCTGTGACTACGGGTCCACACCGTCCGCCTGCGTATGCCCCGGATCTGGTGTCTATTTCTGAGCAGCGTTCGTCGGGACAGCGTTGGCTGGGGGCCGGGGCTGGGGCTGGGCCAGGGCCAGGACCAGGACCGGGGCCGCACAGTCGCCATCTACCGGTGTGACCGTGCGTCCTGGCCTGGCTCTACTCAACGGTGCACCTCAGCCAAATGTGAGTGTCGCCACCGCTGGTGCCTCGCCGGTCAAATGTGAGTGTCGCCACCGCTGGTACCTCGCCGGCCAAATGTGAGTGTCGCCACCGCTGGTACCTCGCCGGCAAAATGTGAGTGTCGCCACCGCTGGTACCTCGCCGGCAAAATGTGAGTGTCGCCACCGCTGGTACCTCGCCGGCCAAATGTGAGTGTCGCCACCGCTGGTACCTCGCCGGAAAAATGTGCGTGTCGCCACCGCTGGTACATCGCCGGCAAAATGTGAGTGTCGCCACCGCTGGCACCTCGCCGGCCAAATGTGAGTGTCGCCACCGCTGGTACCTCGCCGGCAAAATGTGAGTGTCGCCACCGCTGGTACCTCGCCGGCAAAATGTGAGTGTCGCCACCGCTGGTACCTCGCCGGCAAAATGTGAGTGTCGCCACGGCTGGTACCTCGCCGGAAAAATGTGCGTGTCGCCACCGCTGGTACATCGCCGGCAAAATGTGAGTGTCGCCACCGCTGGTACCTCGCCGGCCAAATGTGAGTGTCGCCACCGCTGGTACCTCGCCGGCAAAATGTGAGTGTCGCCACCGCTGGTACCTCGCCGGCCAAATGTGAGTGTCGCCACCGCTGGTACCTCGCCGGCAAAATGTGAGTGTCGCCACCGCTGGTACCTCGCCGGCAAAATGTGAGTGTCGCCACCGCTGGTACCTCGCCGGCCAAATGTGAGTGTCGCCACCGCTGGTACCTCGCCGGAAAAATGTGCGTGTCGCCACCGCTGGTACATCGCCGGCAAAATGTGAGTGTCGCCACCGCTGGCACCTCGCCGGCCAAATGTGAGTGTCGCCACCGCTGGTACCTCGCCGGCAAAATGTGAGTGTCGCCACCGCTGGTACCTCGCCGGCAAAATGTGAGTGTCGCCACCGCTGGTACCTGGCCGGCAAAATGTGAGTGTCGCCACCGCTGGTACCTCGCCGGCAAAATGTGAGTGTCGCCACCGCTGGTACCTCGCCGGCAAAATGTGAGTGTCGCCACCGCTGGTACCTCGCCGGCCAAATGTGAGTGTCGCCACCGCTGGTACTTGTCCGGAGTCCGGCCTGAAACTTCTGCCTCAACGGTTAGTGATGTTTGGTAGGATTTTTTTTAACATTAGGGCCACGTATCAAATATGTTTATCGCAGCTTCTGTAGCATCTCAAGTATGGATTCCTGGTAAGATCAGTTTGCATCGTATACAGTGTTGGATGCAAATTATTGAGCAACAAAGGACGAAGACAGGTACGTTCTCGCCACTCATGCAGCAACACCCAACTTTGAAGCAACGGATATATTACACATGCCTATAAGCTATGGAAACGCACCGTCGGTAAGTACATGCATGTCCAGGCATGCGTGCAAGTCGTTATCACAAGTTGTTGAGTTGCATTGGGTCCTAGATTTCATGGGCTAGCACAGGGCGAGAATCATTCATGGTATTCATTATTGCTAAGTATACTTCAACTACAGCCCCTCCCGCTTGTCAGATTATGCACCAAGAACATCCCATACTGACAATAGCAGAAGCTACATTTCAACGGCGGAATCTGAGCCCGCTAGAGGGAAATGAAAACACAGCAAGATTAAGCAAAGCAAGATTGGTGTGCTGCATTATTATTTTGTGCCACAGGAAACTTGATCAGAGCATTCACCAACCAAAAGTGAATTCACCTTCAACTCTCCCACAAAAGATGAATCCGAAATTACCTTAGATGTTTGGTCACTGACAAATTGGAGGATGTTACTGCTGGCTGTCTCCGAAACCATTCGCCTGATCTTTTAGTTTGGTGTTTTTACGTTCAGACATTTTTTTCATTCACATCATATCAGGCAAAGGTCAAGGAGATCAACTTACCTTGTCAAAAGGCTGACGGATAAATTGCCGTATTCCGATATAGACAGAGACTCTGTAGAGTTACTGCAGCGCCATTTATATGTAGACGAACATATTTAAAAAACGCAATATATTTTTTTTAGCTCCAACCCGATCATAGACAGGCAGGAGTATCCTTCCATACTCATTGCTCGTGTGAACTTGGTACGTCAAGCTTCTGGCCAGACAAAAGTAAGTTGGCGTGGCAAAACGTGTTTGATTACATTACTCCCAATTCTTTCGATTTGTTTTGGATGAAGAAAAGGTGAAGGTGGCTGGCCGGCCTTTCCGTGGGGTAGTGACAGGCTATTTTTGGTTCTCCAAAGCCATCATGTACAATTTTCCTACAAGTTGGCTCAGATATGTTCGGTTGTTTTACATCGAACGTGACAATGTACAATTGCAGACTGATGAGATAACATCACGTAATCACTCTCTGGCATCGAGTTCGAGCCGCAATGACAGGAGATATTGACCAGGCGGCTGGTATGTGTGGTTTCACGGCATGTTGCAGATAACGAACTAAGTAATGAGTATCGAAGAGGTGCTTCCTGACGGCGGAGAAGCAGTGGTTCATTTAGAAACTCGTTTGAACACAATTTCCAAGCTGTCGTCCAGTAAAGTCCAGTTCAGCCATCCGTCACCTGGGATACTTCCTTCTTCATGTGTGAATAACATGCGGAGCGCCAGAAATATCGGAATAGAACAATGAAGTACTCGTCAGCCACGGCGTCCACCATGGTGGAATGTGTGGCTCCCTGTCAAGCCAACAGCACCTCACCCATGAGATACACAGTGACACGTGAATCGGACCTTTTGTGAGAACCCCTCATCGGTCTGCAGGCATTATAGAGAAATCTTAAGCTTGCTGCCATGTCTGTCGCTAAGTAGACGGCACCTTTATCCCATGCTCAAGACATGACTGTGCCCTGTACAGGTTGCCCGCTCATGTGGAAGTGGAAGTTACCCGGTGGTTGTCCGGTCATTAACCAAGATTAGGGTTAAATCGTTGCATTGTGGTGTGTGCAGAAGGGGATGGGTAGAAATAACAGTTCTTGGCACATTTAAAAGAGGAGGGTCGATCTTTAGGTCACCTCTTTTGTGCAGCACGCCATGGTTTACCCTGTCGTCGACCGCATCAAAATTCCATGAAGTTGCACCTTGGCAGCACTGACACGTACAGCTGTCAACACCACATTACACTGTCACGTCCAACTGTCAACACCACATTACACTGACACGTCCAGCTGTCAACACCACATTACACTGACACGTCCAGCTGTCAACACCACATTACACTGACACGCCCGGCTGTCAACACCACATTACACTGACACGTCCAGCTGTCAACACCACATTACACTGACACGTACAGCTGTCAATACCACATTACACTGACACGTCCAGCTGTCAACACCACATTACACTGACACGTCCAGCTGTCAACACCACATTACACTGACACGCCCGGCTGTCAACACCACATTACACTGAAACGTCCAGCTGTCAACACCACATTACACTGACACGTCCAGCTGTCAACACCACATTACACTGACACGCCCGGCTGTCAACACCACATTACACTGAAACGTACAGCTGTCAACACCACATTACACTGAAACATCCAGCTGTAAACACCACATTACACTGACACGTCCAGCTGTCAACACCACATTACACTCACACGTCCAGCTGTCAACACCACATTACACTGAAACGTCCAGCTGTCAACACCACATTACACTGAAACGTCCAGCTGTCAACACCACATTACACTGTCACGTCCAGCTGTCAATACCACATTACACTGACACGTCCAGCTGTCAATACCACATTACACTGACACGTACAGCTGTCAATACCACATTATATCGTCACGTCCAGCTGTCAACACCACATTACACTGACACGTCCAACTGTCAACACCACATTACACAGACACGTCCAGCTGTCGACACCACATTACACTGACACGTACAGCTGTCAATACCACATTACACTGACACGTCCAGCTGTCAACACCACATTACACTCACACGTCCAGCTGTCAACACACCACGTCCAGCTTTACACTGAAACGTCCAGCTGTCAACACCACATTACACTGAAACGTCCAGCTGTCAACACCACATTACACTGAAACGTCCAGCTGTCAACACCACATTACACTGTCACGTCCAGCTGTCAACACCACATTACACTGACACGTCCAGCTGTCAACACCACATTACACTGACACGTACAGCTGTCAACACCACATTATATCGTCACGTCCAGCTGTCAACACCACATTACACTGACACGTCCAACTGTCAACACCACATTACACAGACACGTCCAGCTGTCGACACCACATTACACTGACACGTCCAGCTGTCAACACCACATTACACTGACACGTCCAGCTGTCAACACCACATTACACTGACACGTCCAGCTGTCAACACCACATTACACTGACACGTCCAGCTGTCAACACCACATTACACTGACACGTCCAGCTATCAACACCACGTTACAGCTGTCAACACCACATTACACGTCCAGCTGTCAACACCACATTACACTGACACGTCCAGCTGTCAACACCACATTACACTGACACGTCCAGCTGTCAACACCACATTACACTGACACGTCCAGCTGTCAACACCACATTACACTGACATACCCAGATGTCAACACCACATTACACTGACACGTCCAGCTGTCAACACCACATTACACTGACACGTCCAGCTGTCAACACCACATTACACTGACACGTCCAGCTGTCAACACCACATTACACTGACACGTCCAGCTGTCAACACCACATTACACTGACACGTCCAGCTGTCAACACCACATTACACTGACACGTCCAGCTGTCAACACCACATTACACTGACACGTCCAGCTGTCAACACCACATTACACTGACACGTCCAGCTGTCAACACCACATTACACTGACACGTCCAGCTGTCAACACCACATTACACTGACACGTCCAGCTGTCAACACCACATTACACTGACACGTCCAGCTGTCAACACCACATTACACTGACACGTCCAGCTGTCAACACCACATTACACTGACACGTCCAGCTGTCAACACCACATTACACTGTCACGTCCAGCTGTCAACACCAATCACGTCCAGCTGTTAACACCACATTACACTGACACGTCCAGCTGTCAACACCACATTACACTGTCACGTCCAGCTGTCAACACCACATTACACTGACACGTCCAGCTGTCAATACCACATTACACTGAAACGTCCAGCTGTCAACACCACATTACACTGACACGTCCAGCTGTCAACACCACATTACACTGACACGTCCAGCTGTCAACACCACATTACACTGACACGTCCAGCTGTCAACACCACATTACACTGACACGTCCAGCTGTCAACAGCTGTCAAGACCACATTACACTGACACGTCCAGCTGTCAACACCACATTACACTGACACGTCCAGCTGTCAACACCACATTACACTGACACGTCCAGCTGTCAACACCACATTACACTGACACGTCCAGCTGTCAACACCACATTACACTGTCACGTACAGCTGTCAACACCACATTACACTGACACGTCCAGCTGTCAACACCACATTACACTGTCACGTCCAACTGTCAACACCACATTACACTGACACGTCCAGCTGTCAACACCACATTACACTGACACGTCCAGCTGTCAACACCACATTACACTGACACGTCCAGCTGTCAACACCACATTACACTGACACGTCCAGCTGTCAACACCACATTACACTGTCACGTCCAGCTGTCAACACCACATTACACTGACACGTCCAGCTGTCAACACCACATTACACTGACACGTCCAGCTGTCAACACCACATTACACTGACACGTACAGCTGTCAACACCACATTACACTGACACGTCCAGCTGTCAACACCACATTACACTGACACGTCAGCTGTCCTTACACTGACACGTCCACTGTCAACACCACATTACACTGACACGTACAGCTGTCAACACCACATTACACTGACACGTACAGCTGTCAACACCACATTACACTGTCATGTACAGCTGTCAACACCACATTACACTGTCACGTCCAACTGTCAACACCACATTACACTGTCACGTACAGCTGTCAGCACCGCATAACACTCCACGCTCATGATGATCATTGCCACATACAATCTGATTCTGCTGCCGGCTAGAACATTGTCGTATAACTCGAACAGCTGCGTTTGAACGCCGGGTAAGTGTGAAATGTTACACCGGGTAAGTGTGGCACAGTGATGTAACACCGGGTAAGTGTGGCATGTTACACCGGGTAAGTGTGGCACAGTGATGTAACACCGGGTAAGTGTGGCATGTTACACCGGGTAAGTGTGGCACAGTGATGTAACACCGGGTAAGTGTGGCGCAGTGATGTAACACCGGGTAAGTGTGGCGCAGTGATGTTACACCGGGTAGGTGTGGCACAGTGATGTAACACCGGGTAGGTGTGGCACATTGATGTAACACCGGGTAGGTGTGGCACATTGATGTAACACCGGGTAGGTGTGGCACATTGATGTAACACAGAGTAAGTGTGGCACAGTGATGTTACACCGGGTAGGTGTGGCACAGTGATGTAACACAGAGTAAGTGTGACACGGTGATGTAAGACAGAGTAAGTGTAGTACAGTGATGTAGCGCCGGGTAAGCGTGGCACAGTGATGTGATAGGCTTTCCGATGACAGGTCCACATTTGTATATACAAAAAGAACCCTTTTTCGAGAGGCCTTGTGTATTCTGACATTTTGGAGTTGTTTATCATTTCAAAGAAATCTTAGTGTTCTATAACACGTTCGAGCGTCCGTGGGGGCGAGGGTAAGAGGAGGCTTTGTCCATTCCTTCTGATGAGGCCTTGTGAAGTCAGAATTTTCGGATGCCCTGAGCCATGACGGAATGCCGTTATGGTTCCATTAGCCCACACGGGCAGCGCTACCCGTGTCCTACGCAACAGTTCATAGTCAGACGGTGAGCATTCTTACAGGAAATGAAGCAATCGGCAGAATTTAGACTCAATGGGCCCCACTGCAACACGTCAACAAATGCGATGAAAATTGGCATGCTGCCTGTACCAAAACAGCATTACACATTGCATAATGGCTCTCCATGCATGAGCCCCTCAGGAGAGATGTCCTGGTTGCGCAGTTGATCGGCATACACACCTTGGGCAGGACGGGGACGTCGTGGTGGCGCGGCACTTCTCGAGCCACCGTTGGCGGGCGACCTGTCGCAGCCTCAGTAAAAATAGCCGGCACTGGGAGGGTGCCGGCGGACGACCGCCAAGCCACATACCACGCCGTGGGTTCCGCTCATCGGTCACCCTCTCCCACCCGGCAGTCCGCCTCAGGTGTCCTGCGCATGGTCCCCGACACACCAGTCGACCGCCGGCCATGTGGCTGACCAGGTGGTGTCGGCCGTCACCTGTCAGCCAGTCTTAGGTGGTCTCTGCACCCAGGACTGGAGATCAGGGGGTTTCATGTCCTCATTTTCAAGGCACATTTTCAGATTGAATGGGTAAATTGACAACTTAACATTAGCAGGGTATCAAATCCGGAGGCCCGGACCCGACCCACCCGAGATCTCTAGCCATGTCTGCGCCGTTTATGACATCAGTCTGTTTTCGGCTTCTCTGACTCATCAGGCCATGTCAGGCTTCACCCGAAGTGGCATCTGGGGTGCGGACCAGTCAGGTCTCTCCCCCCCGTCTCTTCACCTCTTCTGCTATTCCTCAACGTACCCCGCCACTAAAGTGATACTCAACCTTTCTAAGCATTCACTGTATTACTCCACCTGACCGAATGGGAAGCCTTGCTGCTGGAATATAGCTACCACCCGTGCGCCTTATTCAGTCGGACGTGGGTCGTGGGCCGGACCTTATTCAGTCGGACGTGGGTCGTGGGCCGGACCTTATTCAGTCGGACGTGGGTCGTGGGCCGGACCTTATTCAGTCGGACGTGGGTCGTCGGCCGGACCTTATTCAGTCGGACGTGGGTCGTGGGCCGGACCTTATTCAGTCGGACGTGGGCATTGGGCCGGACCTTATTCAGTCGGACGTGGGTCGTGGGCCGGACCTTATTCAGTCGGACGTGGGTCGTGGGCCGGACCTTATTCAGTCGGACGTGGGTCGTGGGCCGGACCCTATTCAGTCGGACGTGGGTCGTGGGCCGGACCTTATTCAGTCGGACGTGGGCCTCGTGCACGTTGGTGCCGTCACATACCCTGAATGGCGGCACAAAAGTAGTGTTGCGTCAGCCGTGATACATGCAAACAAAATGGCCCTACCATTATATTTCGCAG
The DNA here is from genome assembly GCA_034440615.1 of Ashinkailepas kermadecensis. Lineage (NCBI taxonomy): Eukaryota > Metazoa > Arthropoda > Thecostraca > Neolepadidae > Ashinkailepas > Ashinkailepas kermadecensis. The sequence goes on from JAOTOM010004995.1 coordinate 486,613, forward strand.
TTCCGAAAATTAATGATGACACCCATCTGACGTTCTGTATGTATGATCTGCATGTATGATATGTATGTATGATCTGTATGTATGATCTGTATGTATGATCTGTATGTATGATCTGCATGTATGATCTGTATGTATGATCTGTACCTTTGTAGTCGTCACCTCCAAGACCACATACCACGGGCTCGGGAACTCTGTGACAATTTTACTAATTGACATCAATTCTGCGAAAGCTCCGCAGTTAAGTGCTTCATGCATGACCGCTGAACTCCTTCTTAAAGGTTACGAATGTCACCCACAGGGTTGAAAACGAGGTCCGAGCCGCAAGCTCTGAACTGGATTGCCTTTCTAGTTCTTGAGTTTTGCAAAGCAAACATATGCCACGCGAGGCGTGTGCACCGTTGGCGCAGCGCCTGGAAAATCACCAGAGAGGAAACAAATTACCACCAGCGTTTCAAGAACATATTAATGTTTCCACAGACGCGTCGCTAAGGGACACGTTTCTCATTTCTTTATGGTTTACATTTACACTTCACTACTTGTTCCGATAGACTCGTATGTGTATATTTTTCGGGGCTAGAAATCGCAAACTTTTGAAGCGTTTACACGTTTACTAACAAACCATGACATGTCCCACGTATTCACTCTTTTACGATATCATCAAAACAGCGTTCAAAATCCTCAATGATTGTTAATTCTTCCTCATACACAGTATTGAAACATGCATTCTGCATGGCCCTGCTCCCCTCACTTGGCATTACTTTTTATGCGTGTTTACTTGTTGTGTATTTACTTATGTGTTGATATCAAACACTGTCGAGCAAATGTATAAATACATGGCAAGTTATATCATAGGTCAACAATTGTATGAGCTAAAATTAGAAACAGAGTCAGTTACCAATAATAATTAGCAATATAGCACTACATATATATATATATATATATATATATATATATATATATATATATATATATATATATATATATATATATATATATATATATATATATATATTATATATGTATATATATATATATATATATATATATATATATATATATATATATATATATATATATATATATATATATATATATAAATATATATATATATATATATCTATATATATATATATATATATATATAAGCACTACTAGCAATATAGGTGATATATCGAGGTGTTCCGGTTCGTGTTGCTGCCTGTGAAGTAAGTACTTGAACCATGTCTCTTGCATTGCAGGGAGTCATAATGTTTCCGAGATAGCCTTGCCCCTCCCTGCGGGAGGGGGACGCATCAGTACAAACAAGGTAACCTACCTTCGCCTTTACAACAAACACAGATGCTGCTTGAGCCGGTCAGAATTACTGCATGGAGTTTGATTGCATTCCCATTATCGTGTGTCACCGTGGCGTTTGATTACATTGCCATTATGGTGTGTCGCCATGGCCTTTGATTGCATTGCCATTATGGTGTGTCGCCATGGTGTTCGATTGCATGTCCATAATCGTGTGTCGCCATGGCGTTTGATTACATTGCCATTTTGGTGTGTCGCCATGGCGTTTGGTTACATGTCCATGATCGTGTGTCGCCATGGTGTTTGATTACATGTCCATAATCGTGTGTCGCCATGACGTTCAATTACATGTCGCCATGGCGTTCGATTACATGTCCATTATCGTGTGTCGCCATGGCGTTCAATTACATGTCGCCATGGCGTTCGATTACATGTCCATAATCGTGTGTCGCCATGACGTTCAATTACATGTCGCCATGGCGTTCGATTACATGTCCATTATCGTGTGTCGCCATGATGTGACAACCGATCACCAAACTACAGTGAGTATAGAAACTGCCCTGAAGCTGCCACCGCAGCTCTCGATTCATTTGTGAGTTTGGGGAGTTACTAGTGATTCTGCCGTCGTCCCTCACAGAAGAGCAACATCATGAGACGAGCCAGATCCTCGGAACGAGGAAGATCCCAACACAAACTCGATCCCAGCACAAGCCAGATCCCTGGACGAGGAAGATCCTCCGACGAGCCACGCCTAGCGTCTCTTGCGCCCATAAAGTGACTTCCACCGATGCAGTGGGCTCCGGCAGACTCCCTCAGGGGCACTACATCACTGATGATGTCTCAGTTGTGGTGGGAGGCCGTCACTGATGATGTCTCAGTTGTGGTGGGAGGCCGTCACTGATGATGTCTCAGTTGTGATGGGAGGCCGTCACTGATGATGTCTCAGTTGTGGTGGGAGGCCGTCACTGATGATGTCTCAGTTGTGGTGGGAGGCCGTCACTGATGATGTCTCAGTTGTGGTGGTCGCGATTCTCTCCCAATCTGTGCAGATTGGCACAGCTGGTGTAGTACTTCGACATCGATTCCCTCCCAGTATGTGCAGATTGGCACAGCTGGTGTAGTACTTCGACATCGATTTGCATTCCGTGTCTGATATTTCATGTTGTGTTTACCTGCCGAACAGCACATGACAAGTTAATGGAATTAATGCACTAAAAAAACATGTCTGCAGTCTTATTATCAGGATATCTCAAAATAGTTGTTACATTGCGTTGAACGTAGCAAGAGAAAGAAAGGTAACAAAAGGAAAGAAAAGGAAAGGAAAGGTAACATGTGTCATCTGTGTTTGTTAATTTATTGACTGTTCAGTCTAAAATACCGTACTGCTTCAAGTCCAGTATTCTAGTCGCTGCGACCATGCCGGGTAAGATTCGTAATTAACTATTAGATCGCTGCACCACACTTTACCGACATAGTGCAGTGATTCAGGAAATCAAACCCATCATCCATGACAAGTTGACTGCTGAAAACAGGACTGTCGCTTCATGAACACCATTCGATGGACACATCAGGTTCATTTCAGAAAAAGTATTGAGGGCTAGCAGCATACCTGCGCTGCTCGAAGATAAATATGTATATTAAGCGGTGAGTTCTACATTTTTCGGACTCAACATTGTGTGGGAATAATTAAACATTGGAGAGGATACAATTTAACCTTGGGGATGTGCGTCCCTCCAAAAGTCTACGCAACAACACAGCTGCGCAACAACACGCAACTTAGCTTTCGGCTGAAAGCTAAGACCAACAGCAAAGATTGACCTTATGCACCCACCCTGCCAAGACCAGACCAAGAGTCTTTTTGTGTCGACAATTGAGCCACGTGAGTTTGGTCTTCGCGAAAGTGTCTGTATGTCAACCAGGGCTATATCTGTCGGCACTCGCATAAGTATATGTGTGTCAGTCTGGGCTATATCTGTCAGGACAGCGTCAACCTTGGCTATATCTGACGGCGCTCGCATAAGTGTGCGTGTCAGCCTGGGCTAAATGTGTCGGGACTGTGTCAACCTGGGCTTTATCTGTCGGGACTGTGTCAGCCTGGACTATATCTGTCGGGACTGTGTCAACATGGGCTATATCTGTCGGGACTGTGTCAACCTGGGCTATATCTGCCGGGACTGTGTCAGCCTGGACTATATATATCGGGACTGTGTCAACATGGGCTATATCTGTCGGGACTGTGTCAACCTAGGCTTTATCTGTCGGGACTGTGTCAACCTGGACTATATCTATCGGGACTGTGTCAACATGGGCTATATCTATCGGGACTGTGTCAACATGGGCTATATCTATCGGGACTGTGTCAGCATGGGCTATATCTATCTGGACTGTGTCAACATGGTCTATATCTGTCGGCACTCGCATATCTGTGTGCCAGCCTGGGCTATATCTATCAGGACTGTGTCAACCTGGGCTATATCTGTCGGGACTGTGTCAACCTGGACTATATTTGTCGGGACTGTGTCAACATGGCCTATATCTGTCGGCACTCGCATGTTATATCTGTGTGAATTCACAGGACGAGTCTTAAACTACGAGATGCGGACGTTATGTGAGAGGCCCTCCGGTGCGAGTGCTAATGGAATAGCGCAGACAGAAGAAGAAATAGGCGGCTATTAATTTTGACATAATAATCTGCTAAGTCATATTTTGGAATGCTCGACATTTTGTGTTCTTGGAATCGTTCCTGTGGAGTACTGTGGTGTTTGGTCACATGATGTCACGTCATTATCAGTTACGTGATGCGACGCTATCGGTCATGTGATGTGACATCATCATCGGTCATGTGATATAGCATCGTCTCCGGAAGTGTGACGAAACGCCATTACCGTTCATGTGATGCAACATCGTTGCCGATCATGTGGTTATTATTGTTATTATGTCATTATTATTGATCATGGCCGTCATTACTGGTCATGTAATGCGACGCTATGACCGGTCATGTGACGTGACGTCAGTATCATTCATGTGTGACTTCATGTGACCTCTTTTTCCAACACCTTACATGCCGTCTTCACTAGTCGTATGGTGTGACGTCGCTACCAGTCGTGTGGTGTGACGTCGCTACCAGTCGTGTGGTGTGACGTCGCTACCAGTCGTATGGTGTGACGTCGCTACCAGTCGTGTGGTGTGACGTCGCTACCAGTCGTATGGTGTGATGTCGCTACCAGTCGTGTGGTGTGACGTCTCTACCAGTCGTGTGGTGTGACGTCGCTACCAGTCGTATGGTGTGACGTCGCTACCAGTCGTGTGGTGTGACGTCGCTACCAGTCGTATGGTGTGATGTCGCTACCAGTCGTGTGGTGTGACGTCTCTACCAGTCGTGTGGTGTGATGTCGCTACCAGTCGTGTGGTGTAACGTCTCTACCAGTCATGTAGTGTGACGTTGCTACGTGTCTTTTGATGTGACGGCACCGGTAGTGCGACGGTCGACGTTGCGTCACCAGCTGTCATACGATGCGATGGCACCGTCTCGCCGTCATGAGATACGACGTGATGGCAGATAGCCGGGCGTGTGTCTGTCCACCCAGCTGACAGATAGCCGGGCGTGTGTCTGTCCACCCAGCTGGCAGATAGCCGGGCGTGTGTCTGTCCACCCAGCTGGCAGATAGGGTTAGCTGGCAGATAGCCGGGCGTGTGTCTGTCCACCCAGCTGGCAGATAGCCGGGCGTGTGTCTGTCCACCCAGCTGGCAGATAGCCGGGCGTGTGTCTGTCCACCCAGCTGGCAGATAGCCGGGCGTGTGTCTGTCCACCCAGCTGGCCTCGCAGTGAGTGGTGTTTGCAATTGGCCAGCCTGGCCAGCCATGTGACAGTGACGATGTTGGGGTCGTTTGGAGCTGCTCCAGTGACACCTGATGACACTGGCTAGCAGCTGATGACGCCGGCTGACACCTGACGGCACCAGGTAACATCTGATAACATCTAATGACACTGGGTAACATCTAATGACACCGGCCGACACCTGTTGGTACTGGGTGACATCTAATGACACCGGCCGACGCCTGTTGGTACTGGGTGACATCTAATGACAACACCGGCCGACACCTGTTGGTACTGGGTAACATCTAATGACACCGGCCGATACCTGTTGGTACTGGGTGACATCTAATGACACCGGCCGACGCCTGTTGGTACTGGATGACAGTTGATGACAACTGGTGACTGTTGACCGCGCTAATGAGGAATACCACAGACCTGATATACAGCTGATAGCAGACTACCACCTAGCCAAGCACTCACCGGACTGCTGCCTACTTGGCCAGGCACCCACCTGACTGCTACCTACCTGGCCAGGCACCCACCGGACTGCTACCTACCTGGCCAGGCACCCACCTGACTGCTACCTACCTGGCCAGGCACCCACCGGACTGCTACCTACCTAGCCAGGCACCCACCTGACTGCTACCTACCTGGCCAGGCACCTACCGGACTACTACCTACCTGGCCAGGCACTCACCGGACTGCTACTTACCTGACCAGGCACCCACTGGACTACTACCTACCTGGCCAGGCACCCTACCTGGCCAGGCACCCACCGGACTACGACCTACATGGCCAGGCACTCACCTGACTGCTACCTACTTGGCCAGGCACCCACCGGACTGCTACCTACCTGGCCAGGCACCCACCGGACTGCTACCTACCTGGCCAGGCACCCACCGGACTGCTACCTACCTGGCCAGGCACCCACCGGACTACTACCTACCTGGCCAGGCACACACCTGACTGCTACCTACCTGGCCAGGCACCCACCTGACTGCTACCTACCTGGTCAGGCACCCACCTGACTGCTACCTACCTGGCCAGGCACCCACCGGACTACTACTTACCTGGTCAGGCATCTAACGGACTGCTACCTATCTGGCCTGAACTGTTCATGTCCTTCCAGATTACCAAATACCTTGCCTGTACTGTTGATATCCCACCATGTTACCATTTAGCCGATTTAAACACCACAGCTCGGAATACATCTCAGCATTTCGTTGAACATCCATGGGCTCCGCCACGGGTTTTGTATTCTGGGGCTGGGGAGGGGTTCAGAGTGCCCAAAAGTTAACTGGCTGGAGTTCAGCCAGTTCAGTTATTATTCGAGGTCCCAAAATATTGAGGGTGTGGGGAGGGGTCCGGATCACGCGCCCTTTCCAATGTGGTAGAACCCCTTGAACGTCTCTGAGTATTTTGATGGAATGATGTCCTCCTCTCTCTCTCTCTCTCTCTCTCTCTCTCTCTCTCTCTCTCTCTCTCTCTATCTCTATCTCCATCTCCATCTCCATCTCCATCTCCATCTCCATCTCCATCTCCATCTCCATCTCCATCTCCATCTCCATCTCCATCTCCATCTCCATCTCCATCTCCATCTCCATCTCCATCTCCATCTCCATCTCCATCTCCATCTCCATCTCCATCTCATCTCTATCTCATCTCTCTCTCTCTCTCTCTCTCTCTCTCTCTCTCTCTCTCTCTCTCTCTCTCTCTCTCTCTCTCTCTCTCTCTCTCTCTCCCCTCTCTCTCGTCCTACTTTATCTAACTAACTAGCGATTGCCGGTGACTGCACAAATCAGGTAACAGGAAAGGTGGTCTTGAAGGCTTGCCACGAGGATATCCGAGCGAACACTGCAGCGTATTGTATGTCTGTGTCACCATGTGGACCTGCCATTTAACACTACTTGGTCGCCTAGACGAAAAACGAAGTGCCCGGATTGCATAGCGGGGGGGGGGGGGGTGCTCCATCCCGCATGAACATGGATCGGATTGAATTCGCTCATACGGGTACGGCTTGAAACGGATTCGGACATTTCAATCCCTGTTATGTTCTATTGCATCATTTCTGAACCTGAGGTGCTAGCACCCCCAGAGGACGTTGAAATCGACTTTAGGGGTGCTAAAAAGGGCTTCTGTCATGTGAAGTACGATACGCTAGATTCGCCAACCCAACGCGTCGTACTGCTCTGTTAGGCAGCCGGTACACATCAGGAGTTACATCAGTGTTCCTAATAGGAATACGTATCACTTGGATGCTATATATGATAAGGCCGTAGTTATGAGTTTGAGGGGCAATGTTAATATTAGCAGACTTCGAGCCCAAATATACAACATTAAGCTGCATGTATACAAACTATTATTGGTTGCCTATACATTTTGCACACATTCTTATTTGATTTGTGCTGCAGTGCACCAACTGTAGCATAGCAAATGCGGTCTGTAGCCACATGGGCGATTTGTGCTGTAGTGCACCAGCTATAGTGCAGCAAATGTAGGCTGTAACTAGATGGAGGGGGGGGGGGAGGTGCTAGACTACTCAGACCGGACCAAAGTGAGTGCTGATATCGGAAACGATTACGAAATGCTGCTCTAATGCATGCACATCCACCAAGAGATACAAGGCTGTTCCCATGGGCAAACCTAGTGCGACTGTCTCACTGACTGAGGCCTGATGAAAACCTAGTGCGACTGTCTCACTAACTGAGGCCCGAAGAAAACCTAGTACCTAGTGCGACTGTCTCACTGACTGAGGCCCGAGGAAAACCTAGTGCGACTGTCTCACTAACTGAGGCCCGAGGAAAACCTAGTGCGACTGTCTCACTGACTGCGGCCCGAGGAAAACCTAGTGCGACTGTCTCACTGACTGCGGCCCGAGGAAAACCTAGTGCAACTGTCTCACTAACTGAGGCCCGAGGAAAACCTAGTGCGACTGTCTCACTGACTGAGGCCCGAGGAAAACCTAGTGCGACTGTCTCACTAACTGAGGCCCGAGGAAAACCTAATGCGACTGTCTCACTGACTGCGGCCCGAGGCATGGGCGGACCTTGTGGTGCAGTCTCACTGATTAATGAGTGAGACATAGGCAGACTTTGTCGCGCCTCGCTGATGACCGAGGATATGGAGACAATGTGTCGCACTCTCACACTGACTGATGACTGAGATGTGAACGGACCTTGTGTCGCAGTCTCGTTGATTAATGAATGAGATTTAGGCGGACCATGTGTCGCACCTCGGTGTCTCATGCCCGAGACTAAGGAGACAGTTTGTCGCACTCTAAGACTGACTGATGACAGAGACTAGGGAAACAGCTTGTCGCACTCACAGATTGATTGATGACCGAGACTATGGAGACAGTTTGTCGCAATCACAGACTGACTGATGACCGAGACTATGGAAACAGTGTGTCGCACTCTCAGACTGACCGATGACCGAGACCAAGGAGACAGTGTGTCGCACTCTCAGACTGCCCGATGACCGAGACTACGGAAACAGTGTGTCGCACTCTCAGACTGCCCGATGGCCGAGACTACGGAAACAGTGTGTCGCACTCTCAGACTGCCCGATGACCGAGACTACGGAAACAGTGTGTCGCACTCTCACACCGACTGATGACCGAGACTACGGAAACAGTGTGTCTCACTCTCAGACTGACCGATGACCGAGACACTTGTAGACAGTGTGTCGCATCTCAGACTGACCGATGACCGAGACACTTGTAGACAGTGTGTCGCACTCTCAGACTGACCGATGACCGAGATACTTGTAGACAGCGTGTCGCACTCTCAGACTGACCGATGACCGAGACACTTGTAGACAGTGTGTCGCACTCTCAGACTGACCGATGACTGAGACACTTGTAGACAGTGTGTCGCACTCAGACTGCCCGATGACCGAGACTACGGAAACAGTGTGTCGCACTCTCACACCGACTGATGACCGTTACATGGGCGAACCATGTGTTGCCGTGTCGCTGACTGCTGACTGAGCTACGTCGTGTCTAACTCCGTGCCACGCTTCAGCGGCTGACTGAGACACCGACACAGCGGCAGATGACGGGGCCGCTCCAGGACGGATCGACCCATCCATAACACACTCACCTCTCATAACAGCGGCAGATGACGGGGCCGCTCCAGGACGGATCGACCCATCCATAACACACTCACCTCTCAGAATGCGATCAAAATTGGTGTGTAGGGTGGGTAACTCTGGAGCACTGGTTTTGAAAGGACCATTCTTAATCTCATCAGAATCCAAAGTCTAAAGCTATGCCCTCCGGAATTTTCAGGTCATGGTGAAACATTGGCACTTACGAATCGATATAATACCACCATTTTTTTTGTGTAGAAATGCAAAATGAAGTATAGATTCAGAATCAAAATTCAATACTGATTTCCAATACGCAACTTGTTTTGAACCGACTTTACATTTGACCCCAATGACCTCGTGACCTAGTTTTAAGGTGGACAATATTATAGCTTCCCTACTTTCTTAAATAAATATATTTTGGAACATGAAGGTAGGACGCTTATTTATATGAATATGCAGGAAGAACTTTGTGTATTTTAATCTATAGCGTGTTACGTGCCCTCTGTAGGTGATTCTGTTTACATCGCCGATACCAATACATGCGGATCGCCATGATATGGAGCTACACATTTCCTTTAGAAGTAGAATGGGAGCTATTACCATGCAGTATGCTATTTTGGCATACTCGTGATTTAAATGACACTTTTCTTGACTTCATGTGACCTGAAGTCAGACTCTGGAGTCAAATGATCTCAAATGAAAATAAGTACTAAGAGGTAGTTTTCAGATTAGTGAATGGTCTACTGCTATCAGAAAACTTCTCTTTTACTGTCCAATATGCTGCCGAAGAATTTCATTGGGTCAACTCCTAATGTACCGTGCTTCAATTTCTAGTTTATTGGAACAGCCACACTTTCATATCGTACGACCTGCTGCAAAAGTTTCTGCCTTTTATCGGACTGCACGAAGCACAACACAGCCATGGTTCATACTTGCCTGAAGCGGCTTCTACCATCTATCCGATAAACCATCCACAGATTAGAAAAGTTAACTACTTCTCAGATGGATGTGCTGGCCAATACAAGACTGGTTTAACTTTGTAAGCATATGCCGTCACGAGGAGCATTTTGGCTTATCATGTGGACTTTTTCGTAACTTCAGATGGAAAGAATGCTGTGATGGAATAGGTGGGACGGTTAGACGAGCAGCGGCACGAGACAGTTTGGTCAGTCGGACAGTTTGGTCAGTCGGACAGTTTGGTCAGTCGGACAGTTTGGTCCGAACATGCTCCGATCACATATTTAATGCTACCGACATGTACACATTCTGTCAGTATAAACTTAGCAAACACATAACATATCTATACGGAGTAGTCATGATGTAGATTCCACCCGTACAAACCTCAACACAGTTTCCAAGCATGCAGACCGATAATGGGCACGCAGAAGCTGCATCGTTTTGTCCCCAAAAGTAAGGAAGTAATTATGGTGCACGAACTGTCATCTGATGAGGGGGAACAACGATATGTCCTAAAGACAGGTAGTCAGTCAGACAGAACGCCCTCATCCCTCAAACAACAGATACAAACGAGACGACTTGGTAAGTTGCATCTATGCGCGGCAACTCGGTGTTTATATCATCAAGGAGTACTCGGAAGAGTTCGATGACTATACCGTGCACATGCATGATCATACCGGGGGTCAGGTGTATAAATTACCCGCATCATATCAATTTGACATGTCAGAATTGGATGAGAACAAGAGAATCGCTGTCATGGTTGTGTAAGATGGCCGATTCTCCTTTCAGCGAAGTTGTTATCCAACTATGTCATTATCTAGCAAACTACATTATTAAATGTTGTATTTTATGTGACTTGCTACCTACATCATGCTCTTGAAGCTTTCGCGATTTACATTGTCGGCTGGTTGGTTGGTTATTGGTTCCTACGACCCATTTGGCCGCTAGGTCATTAACATCGCCAATCTCTCCGCCGAATGGTCGTGGGTGGCGAGCGGCGACAGGTGAGATGCGAACCCACAATCTTTCAGTTTAGAAACCGATATCTAACCCCTAGCCCACTTTGTCCCTCCGACCTATATTGTTACTTGATTTTCTTTGATAGCCGACACGACGCATGTTTCTACATAAATCAATGCGTCAATTACTCGGTACATTTTTGACTTAAGGCTACATGTCTTGCAAATAAACATCGATGATCATAATCATGAACGTTTGTAATGGCCTATGGTTATACATACATGATAATAATTCAAAACGTACTCACGAAGGAAATGTATGGCTCCATATAATGCCAATATGCATGCATTGGTATTGACGATGCAAACAGGGTCACCTTCAGAGGTCACGTAACACGTTACAAATAAAAATACACACGGTTCTTGGACATATTCATATAAACAAGTGTCCTGCTTTCACTTTACAACACATCTATCTTTAAAAAATAAGTAGGGAAGCTATACATTTGTTGACCTTCAAATTAGGTCAGAGATCATTGGGGCCAAATGTAAAGTTGGTTAAAAACAAGTGATATATTTGAAATCAGCAATTAAACTGGGATTCTGAATCTATACTTCATTTTGCATTTCTACATAGAAAATGTGGTTTTATATCGATTCGTCAGTACCAATGTTTCGCCACGCCCTGCGAATACCGGAGGGCATAGTTATTGATATCGGAACCTGATGAGATTAAGAATGATCTGATTGAAATCAACGCCCCAGAATTATCCCGTACACCAATTGTGTTCAATATCTGAGAGATGATGGTGTTCAAATCTGACCATACTAGATTCGATTTGTCCTGAAACTCCACGAACCTCCACGAACCTCGCTCCACGAACCTCCGCTATCGCTTCCGCTGCCGCCCCTCTTGATCGTGTCAAAACCCGCCGTGCTCAGCTCGAATTTTCCACGCGCCAAAAATACTGTGTAGGCCAAGCGGCTGGCGGAGGCGGGTCGCACGTCACTGTCACCCATCGCGCAGCCGTCTGCCCTTGAGCTGCCCTTGAGCTGCCCTTGAGCTGCCCTTGAGCTGCCCTTGAGCTGCCCTTGAGCAGCTGCCAGGCACAAACCAACGCACGCCGACAGACGACAGCCGGTGTTGCCTCCAAGCTCGCATCCAGGGTGCTTGCAAAGTGTGATCGACACGAAACTCAGTCGAACTGTGTTGCCTGCTGGAAATAAGTTACATCCCACAAAGTGTGTATGCAAAATTAAAATTGCTTGAGCGAAGGAAGCAGTCACGTATTCAATCGCTCTTTTTCTCCTGAGTGTGCTGTTGCGTCCGTGGCAGCGGACGACCAGAACAGTTCTTTGTTAGAACTAGGAGCGTGGAATGCTTTCAATGCACGGGCAGAGGAGTGGGCATAGTGCGCAGTTTGAACCTTTGTGTTGCACGTTTGCTCCGGAATAGGCTTTGGAATACTCAAACCGGCATGATTTTGAATCCAGTTGACTGGAACCGAAAATGGCCCGCATGACTGTTCTGGAAGCTATTCTTTCTGTTCTGCTTTTCGCATCCGAGTCCGAATCCGAGTGATGCGGCTGCTGGGCATCCCAATTGCGACATCGGCTGCCAATATAGCTGCAAGCCATTTGAACCGACCGGAAATGGCATAGACTGACCCTTTCGAAGTCAGCTTTCCCGAAATCTGAGGAGCTTCGGAAAAGTGGGAGAACCCTCCGTAGGTGGGGGTCCTTTTCATTTGTTACCCCCCCTCCACCTGGATCAAATCCTGGCTACGCCACCGCTGACAGGTGGAGTATGTGCTATGTACTGCTACCGCCTTGAGTAGTCCACAATTAATTATACAAAGTGGGAATGTTTAGACATGAGGTGCATGGACTGGAGGCCTAGATGCACCACTAGAATGCAAGGACTGGAAGCCGAAATGCACCATTAGAATGCACGGACTGGAAGCCGATGTGCATTATTAGAATGAACGGACTGAAAGACGAGATGCACCATTAGAATGTACAGATTGGAAGCCGAGATGCACCACTAGAATACACGGACTGCAAGCCGATATGCACCATTAGAATGCATGGATTGCAGCCGTAATTAGAATGTACGGACTGCAAGCCGATATGCACCATTAGAGTGCGCGGCAACTGACTGCAATATGCTTGCCGATGCGCTGTATGGCACGCACTGTGCGGGATAGTATGTGATACTGTGTCTCGCAGTACGTCACGGTCTGCAGGTCTCCCTCTTTCTTGCCGATGCGCTGTATGGCACGCACTGTGCGGGATAGTATGTGATACTGTGTCTCGCAGTACGTCACGGTCTGCAGGTCTCCCTCTTTCTTCCTCAAGATTAAGTGACACCGAAGTATATTTTGTGGTCGTAACTGAAGAAATGGCGTAGCCAAGGGGAGCGAAGAGGGAAGCCGAACCACCCCTTGGAGGGTCGGAGGGGACCCTCCAGGCGGCCGCCTTGGAGCAGGAGTGGCCGTCCCTGTGGCCACGGCCGGCCCTGTGGTTACAGCCGCCCCAACGGCCACAGCCGTCCTGGCAGTGGCGACCGCCCAAGCTGCCACAGCTGTCCCAGTGGCCAGGCCACAGCTGCTCCAGCAGCTACGGTCGCTCCAGCGATGACGAAACAGACAGCCCAGCGATAGCTGTTATGACGGCCGATCCAGCGCTGTCAGTTGTTTCGCCATGGGCTGTGGCGACACCGGCTAAGCAAAAAGAAAAAAATAGTTTGCAAGATGTTGTGTATCAGTGGCGTAAAGAAGGGGGCAAGTGGGGCAGTTGCCATCCCTGAGAGGTTGTGGGGCCCGAAGAAATCGCGCCGTGGTTCGGAAAAAATGCACCCGGCCCCCTAAAAATCCCGCTGGGCCTAAAAAAATCGCACCCAGGCCCCTGTAAATGACATTGGGAGCCCCCCCAAAATCCGTCTACACCCCTAAAAATGACGTTGGGGGCACCAAAAAGTGGGACTGGGAATGCCATGAAAATAATGTTGGCCCCCAAAAAGTCGTGCTGGGGTCCCAGAAAATCACGCTGAGGGCCTCAAAATGTCGGGCCGGGGCACCTGAAAATCGTGCTGGGGCCCCCAAAAAGTCAAACCGGGGCTCCTAAAAATCACACTGGGGCCTCAAAAGCTTGCACATGGACCCATGAAAATGACGCTGGGGGCCCAACATGTCTCGCCTGGGCCCCTGAAAATGACACCGGGGGAAAAGATCGGGATGGGCCCATGCAAATTTCGAATATGGGCCCCTGAAAATCACACTGGTCGCCAAAAAGTCGTGCGGGGTTTCTTGAAAATCACGACGTGGTCGAAAAGTTCTGACTGGGAGGCAGTGAAGATCACGCTGAGCGTGTGGGTGCCAGAAAGTCGCCCCCCCCCCACGCGCCCTGCAAATCACGCTAGAGGTTCGACAAGTCGCACAGGAGCCTCAAAAGTCTCATCGGGACCACCCAAAAATTGAGACCGGGCCATAAAGAAAAAATAATCCGGACATGGAAAATCACTCTGGGACCCAAACAATCTCGTATTGGGTCTAAGCGTAATGTGGCCCAAAAAACTTGTCGAGGCAGCTAAAACTCGCGCTAGGGGTTCCAACAAATGACGCCGGGACCCAAGAAATCACAACGAGACACAAAAAGTCGCGTCGCAGCCATTGACAATCACACTGGGTGTAAAAGGTTGCGCCTGAGCCCCAAAAGTCACAACTGGCTCCCCAAAATCAATCCCTACCAGGAATGTCAATCTGCGGCATCAAAAATCCCACCAGAGAGCAAAAACGGCGTCGGGCCCCGGAAGAGGAACATGTCGGGGCACCGAAAAAAAAAATTGCACCGGAAGCCCGAAGAATCGCACCGGGGCCCAACATTTCTAGCAGGGGCTCACAAAAACAAAACTCGACTCCCAAAAATCACAACGAGACCAGATCGAATCGACCCGAGCACCGAAAATTCAGAACAGGTCCCAAAATAAAATTATCCGAAGGGCTTTTCTATTCTAAAGAGTGCCAACGTTGAAAAAAAAACTCGTTGAGCAGGCACAGTAGCGTATCAAAGGGGCAAATGACCCCCATGCTGGGCTCCCAAGAATAGCGCCGGGGTCTCAATAAATCGCACTGGGTCCCCCGTAAATTTGTGTCGGGGCCCCAGAACTCGTGTATTGGGTTCAAAATGTATACAGCGGGCACCAGAAAACTCCCGCCGGGCCCGAAAATTTGCGCTGGGGCCCGCAAAAATCGCGCTGGGGCTCAGCTAAGTACAACGCGCGGCGCGAAATCGCACAGAGGCCCCAAATATCACACTCGAGAGCCAAAATTCCCATCGGTAGTCCTAAAAATTCCGGTCGGGGCGTCAAAAATTTAAGTCGGGGCTCCCAAACATTTACATCGAGGACCCCAAATAAGCACAACGTAGTCCCCAAAATCGCATCGGTACCAGACAAAAATCAAGACGAAGCCCTCCAAAACAAGGTGGGATTCAGAAAAATAAATATCCGAGCCAAGAAAATTGATCCGGAGCCCCAAACAAAGCACCAGATTCCTTCAAAAATCGCGTACGATCCCAAAGAAAAAAAACAGAACCGATGCTCGAGAAATCGAGGAGGAGGTGTGTTCCACGACAGATCGAAAAATGCACTTCCCATAAATTTTGATTGAGACCAAAATTAGCTCACATGATAGTCTTTGCCTCTGAATACTGTTGTGCAAATTTCAGCCAGATTCGACGAACGGTTTTTGAACTATAGCCTCCAGCATTACTTTTAGGTAAAATAACATGGGCTGGTTTGACGAAGGATATCTCATCAATAAGAAGCGGAAAGGGTAGCAAATACTTCAGAAGAAAAAGGATGAACTAAAACATTCCCGAATTAAAATATCTACATTTCCTACATTTGACCTCGCGACCTCATTCCTTCGTGACCTTGCAACCTTCTGTGACCCCTAGCGAATCAAAATTGATCAATTTGACGGCTGAAATAAAAGTAGGCGTGATTTCGCTGCTCGAACGATTTGTTTTCTTTTCAAATGCGTTCTTCTTATAAATATCCGATATGGCCGTTCGCTCTTCATGACATTTTGCGATTTTGCGTATTCTTGGTAGGACGGATTTCGTGTAAGCTTTCTTCCATTGGAAAGCTGCACGAGGTAGAACAATGACATACAGACACATGATTAGAAAACATTTTTTATAAGAAAAAAACATTAATAACTTTTTAATGTAGATCTTATAGGTTCTCTTAAAAACCATTACGAATTTCCAGGTTGCCGATTATCGCTGGGTCACCAATGGGTTTATCACGCGTAGCGACGCAATTGTACTTCGGAACAACTGACATGCAGTGAATAACATGAAACATGGAAACAACGCAGCCTGACCTCATTATATCAGGTTCAATTACCTTCATATTAAATCTGGCGCGGTAGGTAGGTACCTATAACAAACATGAGAATCACGTTGTGTCAGCGATCAACTGCTAGGCAGTTTTACCATCTTGTCCTAAAGAAAAAGCATGTCGTTTCTATGGACTGCTGATAACTATGTGTTAAAGGCAAATACAAGCCGAGGTGTTTGTCTAGTGTATGTCTTCCTCCCACCCCATCCGTACTCCGTACATATATCCGTACTCCCCATCCGTGCATAGCTCAATACTCTCCAGCCTGGTGTGGGTTCGGAGGGAGATAAAGACGCCGGCGTTGATGACGGCGGGAACAGAGGGGTTGACATCGGGGAGGAAACAATAACAGGCTGGCAGAGCTGGAGCGGTGTTCGACTCAGTTTAGGAAAACGCCTGGTGGAAAGCGGACGTTGTGATTTTTTTCGACGTGCATAAACGCTACAAGCAATGGTGATAGTCACTGCGTCGATCCTCATCGCCGTCACATAAGGCGAATAACAAAAAAAAAGTTGCTGAATTTCGGTAAGCATCATTGAAAACATGAGCGATACGCGCATTAACAGAGGTGCGGTTTTATGTGTGAAATTTCCAATTTTTTCTTTCGAAGTATTTTTAAAATGCTTCCGATTTGTAAAATATTTGTTTTGTTTTTAAAATCAGCGTCAGAAATAAGACGGATACAGGGAAGGGAAATTTGATGCAAAAAATATTCAGAACTCTGGCCGGCTTAGAAAACAAAGCATGCCAAAATCGACAATTATATAATATTCATCTTGTGGAAATGTTTCAGCTCAAAATTGACTTTCCAGCAAATAAATTATGTCCCGTTGGATGCTGGCTATCTGTACGTGTTGAGAAGTCTCTGAAATATGCGATATTGAAAGCCATACAATTTGCTGAATGCACATGCAGTTTCAAACTTAGCTCGTTTAATAAAAGCTTTACTGATAAAAATATCCTAGACCAAAGCAATGCGCCATGACCAGTTCTTTCTGATACCGTCTTAAGATCATCTGTCATATTTAATATTTACTTGATCATATTGTCATATTTGATATTTACTATTTCAAAAAGCCATTTCCGGAAAATCCAAGCCATTTGACCCGCTTTTATTACCAGATTTGATACCCTACTAGGCGTTGCAGTCACCAGAAATCACATAATTCGCCCTGAAAGAGTCATATGTCATCCATCGCGCAAAAATACAAGATTTAAAATTTCCTTTTTTAATTCCAGATCTTTTTCAGAATTCCTAAAGACCACAGATTCCATGTTAACCTCCAAAATACGGTTTGGGCGAACTTCGAAATCGACGCAGTTTGTACCGATTTGGTTATCAAAGCCAAGTCGACGCCGTTTGAACTGCTTTCGTTAGTTAGTTATTTGGGCTTTAGGGCGCGTCGACAACTATGGCCATATTGCGCCTTTGAACTGCTTTTGTTTACCTAACATATCTACCATTGTGCAGTACAGTGTCCCATGCGCAATGCCGCCATGCGCAGTGTCCCAAGAACATGAATAATGAAGTCACATGAAGGATGTGAAAATGATATTTCCGACCACAGCCTACGTGCACCATAACAGCAAAGAGTGGCTTGCAATAGGTGTTCGCCTGTACGTCCATGTAAATGATGCTCTGCAGGTGGAAAGAAAGCATAATTGTACTTCTTGTTGTGATGTCAGCATGGTCGAATATGGTCAGACTGCACCGTTGCCATGTTTGATGGCATTCAATGCATGATGTAAGTAACTACCAGCTGTTCTGAAGTAAAATTACACCGTTACTCGGAAATAATCTACGACACTATGGTGATCATAAAATGTTCAACCCTTGTTTAGGAAACTACAAGAGCTACATTGAAGAGCTAAAAATACGCAAGTTAGAAAAACAAGTCCTCATCATCTGATGGTTATATCGTTGTTCCATCCCATCGTTGTTCTATTGTGCACTGCCATGGAGTATTCATCATGGAGTGCTCAGTACTATTGGCTTGAACCTTACCAGAGCCCGCTGACCACTCCGCTGTGCCATATTTTTGGCGCGTCTGACTGCTCGTTATAGCAGTTTTTTTCTTCATTTTCGTGGGGCGACACCCGTCGCTCTTTTCTTCCGTTTCTTGGGGTGACACCCTTCACCCCGCGTGGATTTGTTTCATCTCATCGTATTTCTGTTCCCTGTGTTTCTGTGTCCGTCTCGTTTCTTTAAGTTACACTAGGTAGGGCTTTTTTCCCCACGATGGGGAAAAAACGCAAAAAGGACACCGACCCATGCTCGCCAACGGACTCCGACTCGGAATTTCCCCCACTCACAACGCCTGGCGACCATAGCGCGAACACGGACTTGGCACCTGATGTCCAACCTCTCGACACAACCATTGATGACCCACGCCGGACAATTCCCCTTGATAACGCCATGGAAGCCCTTTGCGCCTCGCCGACCCCTGCTCGTCCCAAGACCACGACCTCGCCTCGCAATCCAGACCAGACCATCACTCTCCACGCCGCTGACCCACGCTCGAACCAGACCACGCCCTCCCAACCTGAACCCATCCAGCCCATTGAACCCTACCTCGACAGTGCTGGCTCTTACATTGTAGTCAAGCCTGTCGAGGAATCCGTTTCCTTCCGCCGTATCAACATTTTCTGGCCGACTAAACAACTCCTTGCCATCTGCTCCCTAGCCAATCCCGACATTGAAGCCCCTGCGAACGGAACCTTGGTCATTAAAACCCAACCCCGAGCCCAAACCAAAGCCCTCCTCCGCACCACCACATTTTGTGGTAAATCCGTGACCATTTCACTCCACTCCAACCGCAATTCCACCAAGGGCACCGTCTTCGCGCCGGAGCTCCGCTTCATGTCTGAGGAAGACATTCAAGCGGAGCTCAGGCCGGAGGGGGTGACCCACGTCCGCCGCATCACATCCTTCAAAGATGGCCAGAAACGTGATACAAGCCTCCTTGTCCTTACCTTCAATTCTACCACTCTTCCCAAGACCCTACCCGCCGGATACCTACGATTCCAAGTCCGTGTCTTTATCCCTAATTCTCTCCGCTGTTTTAACTGTCAGCGCTTCGGCCATGGCAGCAAAACATGTCGCCAACCAGCCCGATGCCCTAAATGCGGCGAAACACCTCATCCCGAATCCACCTGCTCCAAACCTGCCCACTGCCTCAACTGCAGCACCGCCGATCACCTGACCACATCACCCCTCTGCCCAGTTTGGCGCAAAGAAAAGGATGTCTGCGCTGTGAAGGCCACGACCGGGGTGTCATACCCCCAGGCCCGACGGTCTGTAGAAGCCACCTCCCCGTCAACGAAAACGTATGCTCAGGCGGCCACCGTTGCTCCCCGCACACGTCGCGTCAACACTACTTCTGCCTCGATGCAAACAGACATGATTCCCGGTTTAGCTCCACTAAAAAAACTTACTCCACTGACCACACCGACACAAACAACCCTGGCTCCCAACACTCAGACCACTCCGACACAAACCACCCTGGCTCCCAACACTCAGACCACTCCGGGTCCAAACAAACGGACCACTCCAGGGAGGAGTGATAGGCCCCGCAGTCACTCCGCTGCGGGAGCAAATTCTCGTTCCCCGTCAGCGGGCCGCCGGTCCGGCCCAGCGCCGGCCGGCGCCCACGTGACCCGACCAACTCCCAGCCGGTGGGCGTCCCCGCGGCAGTGGCCGGCCGGCGTGATCCTGCCAAGGTCACCGGTCGGTTAGACGGCTCTGGAGGCTCAACCGCCGCCGTACGGACCCAACCCACATGCCCGCCCGAGCTGCAATCGTGGCTGCGCCAGGCACCAAAAGGTACCGACAAATATTAACTTTATTTTTACAAATGTCCATATTTCTGCAATGGAACTGCCGTAGCTTAATTTCCAAATGGGCAGAAATGAAGGCTTTCTTTAGTTTGCTCACTACGATTCTTAATGCACTACAGGAAACCCGATTCTTACCCACCGATACATATAATTTCAATCTTTTCAATTACTCGCTGTACCGTCACGACAAGGTCCGTGGTCCTCGTCGCAGTGGCGGTACAGCACTTTACATCAACAATGATTTTACACATACACAAATTACACTGAATTCACCTTTAAAAGCAGTAGCCTGTACTCTACGTTTACATGGTAGGAATATAGATGTATGTTCCATTTATATTCCACCACACACAGACAACACACATCTTTTGACATAATTAGACAACCTTATAGAACATTTCAAGAACCCATTCATATTACTTGGAGACTTTAATGCACATAGTCCAACCTGGGATAAAGCACGTAGACATGAAGACACTCGCGGCCACATCATTGAACAAATTTTAGACCAACATAATTTAGTACTACTTAACACCGGATGACCAACCTTTTTTCACCTTCAACCAACTTTTATATACAGAAACAGCTATTGATGTATCAATATGCTCTCCGACCCTGGCCAATAACTTTGACTGGACCATTGACACAGACATTCATGACAGTGACCACTATCCCATCAAATTAACACCCACATTTTCAAATACGACCGATACCACACCCAACTTTATCCCCCGCTGGAAAATTTCGAAGGCAGATTGGACAACATTTCAGGAACTGTCACATACTCAATACAACCCCAACATTTCTCCCGTCGAAAACATCAACTCACTCACAAATACACTTTTCGAGGCAGCTTCCATGACTATTCCACTTACCAAACCATTCACAAAAAGAAAGCCAGTACCTTGGTGGTGTCAAGAAATTTCAAAAGCCATTGCGGTAAGGAAAAGAGCATTTATAAATTATTTACGACATCCCGATCAAGAAAATGTAATCATCCGTAACCGCGAACGAGCGAGGACCCGCCGCATCATTCGCGATGCTAAGCGCCGTTCATGGGCATATTTACAGCAGCTCACATTTCAAACACCTTTAAGTAAAATATGGCAATTAATCCGACGGCTGTCCGGACGGTCCCAATTTAAATCTCTACCGGCCCTCAAAATCCACAATCTCACCATTACAGATCCACAAATCATCGTCAATACCATAGCTGATACCATAGCCCACAATAGCTCTGATGAGAACTACCGACCTAATTTCCTACCAAATGCACAACACACTTTTCACACCAATCTCGAACTCTTTCAATCCGACAATACGGAGGACTACAATGCTTCTTTTCAACTTTCCGAACTACAGAATACTATTTCCTCCGCCGGTAACACTTCAGTAGGGCCTGACAAATTGAATTATTCCTTCTTTCGACATTTATCTGACCACACGAAACAATGCATCTCAGACACATTTAATTCATTATGGTCAAATAATGTCTTTCCTGAAACATGGAAAAAAAAACTATCATTATCCCTATTCCAAAACCCGGCAAAGACCATAGTAACCCCACAAATTTTCGACCCATTGCACTCACCAGTTGTTTAGGAAAACTTTTTGAACGCATGGCTATTAAAAGACTGACATGGCACCTGGAAACAAATTCACTTCTATCTCCCTTTCAATGTGGTTTTCGGCGAGGACGCAGCACAATAGATCATCTTATTCGATTAGAGACAGACATCCGCCTAGGCTACAAAAACATCAACACACTGTCGCAGTATTTTGGACATCAGCAAAGCTTACGATATTGTTTTCAAACCAGCACTCCTCTTCAAAATTCAACAACTCGGCATAAAAGGACACTTAGCACATTATTTAATAGGTTTCTTATCTGGTTCGCGTAAATTCAACATTAGGTGCCGGTCAGCCATTTCCGATCCACATTTTCTTGAAAACGGACTACCACAAGGAAGTTGCATATCACCAGTTTTATTTAACATCATCATTAACGACCTTTTCGCCGACATGCCTCCAAATGTATCGTATTCCCTATTCGCCGACGATAGTGCAATTTGGTGCTCGGACCAAAATTACGAAAATTGTTTGATTCGGCTTCAAAATGCTCTAAACAGGATACACCAATGGTCCATGAAGTACGGATTCAATTTTTCGGCTCCCAAATCTGCATCCATTATTTTTAGCAAATGCACTCCCTGTCCAAACCCAGAACACAGCTTCACCTCGGGCAAAATGACATATCTTTTGTACATTCATTTAAATTTCTTGGTGTTATTTTTGATCGCAGACTTTCAATGCATAAACACATGAAATACGTCCAGAACAAATGTTTACACCGATTAAATTTATGTCGCTGCATTACATCCACCCCATTGGGACCCGATCGTCACGCTCTTTTACAACTATATAAATCCTTAGTACTCCCCATCATTGAATACGGCTCAGTAGTCTATGCTGGCGCCAGCCCATCCTCCTTACACATTTTAGACACCATTCAAAATAAATTTATCCGTATCGCACTCGGTGCAATGACTACTTCACCCATTATTTCTTTACAAGCAGAATCGGGAATTCCTCCACTAGCTCTCCGTAGAATGCAACAAACACTTAGGTACGCCTCCTAAAATTCAATTGCACGCAAACCACCGTGTGCACACGCGTCATTACAAATTCTCCCAAATTTGCATCATGATTATTTAGGTCCAGCCGAAAGGCGAACTGGTCTCACTATAGCTTCTCGAGTCAAAACGTTTTCTGAACAACTTCATTTCACTATTCCACGCATTACTTCTATTTCTCCATCAGCTACACCACCGTGGCAAATAGCCGAACGACACATTCTGTATTTCACCACCACTCGAAAATCACAGCTTTGCCCAGAATATACTAAACAAAATTTCTGAAATTCCGGGCTCGTTATCACCACGTACCTTTCGTTTATACTGACGGTTCTAAAAAGGCTAACCTTACCGGCAATGCAATAGTTTCGGGAACATACCAAAAACAACATCGATTACCAGACGGAACATCAATTTTCATCGCTGAATTACATGCCATCCTCATTGCCCTCCGTTATATTCGCAACCGTTTTCTCTGCCACCTCATGCGCAGCATCGTCATTTGTTCGGACTCCAAATCTGTTTTACAATCTCTTTCGTCACCTTCCTTTTCACACCATTGCCATATTTCTATGTATGAAGCACTAGGAACACTTAAATCGATGGGCGTGAAGATCCGTTTCCTGTGGGTGCCCAGTCACTGCGGCATCCCAGGAAACGAGGAAGCAGATCATCTCGCAAAAGAATCATTACAACTACCACATATCACAGAAATCCCACCACATTTTGACGCCATCAAATCAACAATACGACAGAAAATTCGGTATTTTTGGAACCAAACCTGGACACAAAACACAAACCATACACAATTACGGAACATTAAGCCAGTCGTCGATATCCGGACACCATCATTTCACATCAACCGCCACGAAGAAAAAGTCCTATCGCGCATCCGCATAGGACATACTTACCTAACTCATCGATTTATTTATTCTGCTTCACCTCGGACTTCATGCCCATCATGTAACACTCATCTTACAATCCCACACATATTACTACACTGCCCGCAATATCATAACCATAGAAAACCACTGACCGATTACTGCCACGCACACAATATCCCTTTCTCTTTGCCCTCACTGTTGGGAGATGATCACCCGGTTCTCATCAAACTTCTTTTCATTTTCCTACGACAAACCAACTTGATCCAGGAATTATAAATTGACTTTAACGATTTAATACATTGTGACTTTTCATCAACGGCGCGAAATAGTCTAAGGAGGCCGAAGCGCCTAATTTAACAAAATGAAAAAATGTGCACTGCTTAGTGCAGTAATGTGTAATAATGTGTAGAATGAAGGAGTGCCCAAAACGTGAGCAATGAAACCACAAGAAGATTGTGAAAATATTCATGTCCTCGGGGACACACTATGTATACCGTGACAAAAACGCATGTGTTTGCATTACGATAGGGATTCGACTGTACGTCCATGTAAATAATGCCTACAGGTAGAATGAAGGCATAATTGTACTTGTGAGGCCAACAAGGCTGAACATCGTCCAATGTTTCGATCACCAGACCACCAGATGTTCCGAAGTAAAATTACGTCGTCACACGTAGATAAGCCTATGGATGACATTTCGGTAACGGGTGACATTGAACTTTGTGAAGTAAGTCTTAAGCAAAACTATAAGACTTACATCAATAAGTTTTAAATATATTCGTTAAGCACACGTTTTATATCACCCGTTTTTGTTTCCTTGTTCGCTCCCCCGTAGTTGTCCAATGGGAAAAAACTTACTCGAAATCCGTCCGTTCCGAAAATCGCGAAATCATAAAAAAGCATGCAGAACGGACGCCTATACGTGAAATTTATAAACAAAACGATATTATTATTTGGGAGCCAAATCATGCCCGGTTGTATTTCTGCCGTCCAATTTATCAATTGCAATGAGCTACGGGTCGCAGAAGGTCAGGAGGTCACGAGATCATGGGGTCACGAGGTCAAACGTGAGAAATATTGATATTTTATCATGAATATGTTTTCTTCAATAATTTATCTTCTCAAAGACGCATAACATGTCATACTTCCTCTTCATCATCGAAGATATATCTATCGCCAAAGATAGCCTTGTTGTATGACCTCAAAACACTGCCGGAGGCTATAACTCCGAAACCGTCAGTCCGATCGGGTTGAAACTTGTTCAGACGTGTTCAGTGTCTAAGACTACCCTACGACTACCATACAAATTTTGGTCCAAATACAAATTTAGTGGGTGTAAGATTTGAAAATACTTGGTCGATATCTCGTGGAACGCACCAGGGACAGAAAAATATGTCGCCGGAGGCCCGGAAAATCAGGCCGGGACTCGGACCTTAAAAATTTCCGAGGAGATTCCCAGAAATCGCGTCGAGCCCAGAAAACTGACATTGGGTCCCCCCTGGAACCACGCGCCCGGGCTCGAAAAGGCGCGCCGGAATCCCGAGAAATCGTACCGCAGCCTCTAAAATCGTGTTGGGATCCCACAAATTTGCGTCAGGAACCCCAAATAAACACCGCGGAACCATAAGAGCATAACGGGAGACCGAAAATGCACCAGGCCCTTGAAAGAGCACTCAGTCTTGCAAAAAGCGGCAGTGCCGCATTTTGTTCCTGTGTTGTTTCATGTGTTCTCGTTCCCAAATAAACACACATAGAGCTCAAAAAAATCATACCGAAGGCACTCAAAGCACAGAGGGGCAATGAGACCATCAAATGGTCTAAAAAATAGGTTGGGGCCCTCAAAAAGCGACATGGTCTTAAAAGGAACCAAAAGATAGGGCACTAAATAAACACATCGGGGCCTTCGAAAACGCGCCGGTACTTCCACAAATACACAAATAATGCACACAAAAAGAGCAAAACCATAAAAAATAGCCGGGGTCTCGAAAATGTGCCGAACCGTTAACAAAAATAGTCCGGAACACTAAAACACATCCGTAGACAATGAAAAATGCAACGGGCCCCCAAAAGAACACCTAACTAGGGCCTCGGTTCGGAAGCCAATCTAGGAGTATATTTAATGAAAGAGATGGGGTGCATGAAAGCTCGGCGGGTGTCCGAATTTCTTAGCCATCAGAAAATGTGAGAAGTGAACTATTCATCGCATCGAATTTAATTAATATAATTATCCCAGGGAACCCCCATACAAGCATTCCACACATCAAATATGACACAAGACTATCATGTGGCAGCAATCAGCAAAAAGTAGGAGGCCTAGCAGAAGCCGTAGAATCGCACGAAGTGTTGCTAATGCGCCGAATGTGCAAGTCGGGTGTACACGTGCACGAACGTTGGCGTGGTGGTAACCGGGCATTATGAACTGATATGCCTGAAATTTGAAAATTTAACACTTTTAAGTACACGTTTAAATTCAGCAGTGTGAGGTGACTTATCAAGGGATACCAAAAGAATAACCTTCGAACAGGGTGAGGAAGTTAGGGTTGAAATCCGGTGACTCAGAAACGGAGGTGGTATATTCGGTCCTCTCCACAGGACGATTAAGTCAATCACTAATTATTTCATTACGAAATAAAAATGGGCCCATTTGCAGAAAAAAACAGTGTTCTAAATCCGGGAACATTTATAAAATTGGGGTAAGTGGGCACCGTCCAGATCCGTTTGCATCCCCCTTACGCAAATCCTAGTTACGCCACTGATGTGTGTTGAGGGTAACTGGCCAGGCATGTTGTTAATCCTCCACCTGTCCCCACGTCTTGCACTTAATTATCTCTACTGGTATTCGCGCTTCATACTGAGAACATGTAACGGTGCCGAAAGGGGCAACAATGTGGGCCCCACCCTGCAAGAACATCCCAACAACATGGACACCCTTCTTATTAAACTATGTCTGAACGTAGCGGATAAGAGAAAGAAGAAATTGCGTCCATGGAGATAAGCACTTGTATTTGTACTCAAGCTAAGACTATTCATGCCTTCATTAGGGATGTGTTAATGCCCCATTTATTTTCCATAATAGGTTCCCTTTCCTTGGTCGCTGCCGGCAGTTGAATGGTTTGCTTTGTCTGATCTTTACCGGACTGTTGGCCCTCGATTGCAGGTGTCGCATTAGCCACGTCAACACGGAGTGGCTTATTGTCCGACGTATTTAACCATCTGTGCTGATATATATATATATATATATATATATATATATATATATATATATATATATATATATATATATACTATATCTCTTTTCTAGGGCCCTTCGAAAAAGTAACGTAATTCCCAGGAGTTTCGGAAGAGTGGGGGAGGGGGCTCGGCAGGTAGGGTGGTCCTCTTCAGATGTTCGTCCCCCCGGACCAAGTCCTGGCTACGCCATTGAACTGAGAAAGGTAAAAAGGGAAAAATGCAACCAAGTCGGAGGCTTTCTCCGGAGTGGGGATCTATGCCCACACCTTGATACGTGACAAGTTTAGAAAGTGTGCCTTCTTAACGGCGAACACGGCTGTACCTTAACCCTCGCACGGCTGGGGGGGGGGGGGTAGATACCTACCCCCCTAAGGTTTTCCCGCGATAGCGGGAAAATGGCGCGCGGCAGCGCGTTGAAATTTGGCATACCTTACCATTAGCTATTTTTACATGTTCTAAAAAAAAAATATGGTCGGGTCATCAAAGGTCACCGAGTTATCGCGGGTCAAGTGAGGTCACCTCCAAAAATATTTAAGCAGTCGCCACGCCTTCAATAATAAAGATATTACAATGACACTTTCAGGGTTTACTTATCTTGAATGAGCGCCAAAACGTACAATTTCATAATTTTCGAATTTTGATTTTTTGATGACGTCATTTTTTGCACTTTGTAGTTTTATCCAAACTAACATCAACATTGCAGACAAACTATGGACTTTTGTATAATGCTAAGTTGGCTTAGAACGTCATATTTTTGGTTCGTATACCTATTTCAAAAATAAAAAAATCAAAATTCCTAAATTTTAAAAATCCAAAATTTTGAAAATCCAAAATTTGGACAATTTTTAGTTCGAGTTTTGGGCTAATTGTAATGGTAAAATAGCTAATTGTAAGGTATGCCAAATTTCAGCGTCCTGCCGCGCGCCGTTTCCGCTGTGCGGGAAAACTGGTGGGGTGGGTATCTATCCCCTCAGCTGTGCGAGGGTTAAGTTCAAATCCTAGCGTAAAAACTACCGAAGTACTTTCGACTGGAATTTGTTCGAGCTATCCGATGCAATTTTCAGATTCGTTCTATCTTGCTTGGTTCGTGAGATACCTTGGGGGGTATGTATCTACCCCCCCCCCAGCCTGGCGAAGGTGGCTCAAACCCCCAGCCGTGCGAGGGTTAAGCCGATTTCTGCCTGGTGTTGTGCAGTGTGCACCTATTAACGCGGCTGGATTTTGCCTCTTTATCACGCAGCAACTTCTCTTCAGATGCACATTTACACAGAGGCACTTTTTTGTTAGCCAACTTTGTAAGTTGCATTTGTTCTACTGGTTGCAAATCGTATTTTGTGGATGCTTGCGAATTCAGTGCTTGTCAACCGCCCATAAAATGAATATGAAACTTCTGAATACGCACCCCTGATCAATTTTCAAATATTCAACTTAACATTTGTTCAACCGGTCAAGGAAATCCATCTAACCATGGGTTCATCACATTTGGGAGAGATACATATAAAATATTGCAAAGTTTAGCAGGACACCCATGGGCTTTGTACGAGAGAATAAAAAAAAACACACTCCTCCCACCACAAAACTTCTTGGCATAGCGGAGTCCCTGCATCTAGCACCCGCTAGAATCCCCTGGTAGGAAACAGTGCTGAAAAATATTAGTTTGCAAGTCAATGTCCCTGGTATGCAAACACAAACTGAGATAACCAACAGAAGTAGTGTGGGAAACTGAACTGTGTATGTGAAATGTGAAGAACTGGTCGAACACATTCACGGGCCATCTGACGAGACCGCTTCAAGAAATGTATTGGATTTGTCTCTGTATAAGCAGCAACATTCCACGTTAGCACACACTCATCAATAATTTGGAGCGCAACGATTAAGTATTCATCGCACTTCATCGTACTCTGCGGACTCACATCGGTGGCATCTCTGTGCAGGTCAGAACCAGCCGGGAAGTCGCCATGGAGTCGTTCGACTCGCTGCTCACATGCTGCATCTGTTTGGACCGCTTTCGGAACCCCAAGCTGTTGCCATGCCAACACACCTTCTGCATGGAGCCTTGCATGGAGGGTCTTATCGACTATGTCAAACGGCAGGTGAGAATCAATGGTCGGCACGTTCAGAGACATTCACAGATTGATTTCCACCGCTCTGGGGCGTTCTCATATTGCCATCGTGCTGTGTTGTTTACTTTCCACCGCTCTGGGGTGTTCTCATATTGCCATCGTGCTGTGTTGTTTACTTTCCACCGCTCTGGGGCGTTCTCATATTGCCATCGTGCTGTGTTGTTTACTTCACCGCGCCAAATTTGCACTCTTCAATGTTGAATATGGCTGCCCTCAGATGTGCAATGTGAAAACAAAAACAATGTGAATGAACATTGTCCAATACCATACATCGCATACCTCCCCACAGAAATCATTTGTGGCACCCCTCCCCACAGATGTTTAGTTGTGCCATGACCTCGGCCATTTCACCTTGAGACACTCAAAGGAGCATCGAGCTATGTTGTAAGGTTGGAAGACTTAATGTGAAAGTTGTCCTCAAGACGCTCCGGAGACCATATTTTTTTTTCTCATTTGCAACTCAATTAAAGGATTCCGGATGCTTCGGTACATTTTGTCCGTTATAGTGTACTCACCACAGGTCTATTCTAAATCAGACAGCTATAGAAAGAGCGAAAGGAAAATACGTGCAAGGTTAGTGTATGTGCACGCTTAGCTGTTTGTCGTGCACAGAATAGGTTTGAGTAGGTCAGCATCCATGAAGAGGTCTACATTGATGACTCAGGTTGTTCTCAACACAATACTAGCTACTACCATGATTACTCGTTTATAAAAAAACTGGGATATTCACATTGGAATGGCATTGTTGTTAGTTGTCGGTTCATCAGTTCATTCTTCGAATATTTATTTGTAATAGGACGTGTTCAAGTACCAAATTGTGAACTAATGGAGCGGTTTAATAGTTTCTCAGTACCATGATCCGAGAACGGGTGGAGTGTTTGCAACAGGTCTTGATAAGGTCTTGATAAGGTCTTGATAAGGTCTTGATAAGGTCTTGATATAGTGTAATTTTGGAGTAGAACGGCACGCAGCGGCAGTGATGGAGCTTCAGAGAAATTATTGGTAGGATGCAACCATACTAAGGCTGATCAATTTACAGCGCATTGTGGGACATGTATGGACATGTATGGACAGGTGTCAATACAAGTCCATGTTATATCACGCGATTATTGTGGTGACTCAACAGAACATGTGTGCAAAACGTCAAAGCCCCTCAAAAGATATAGCCCTTCCAAACTCCACCTAAGTTCAGCTACAATTTCGAAGTTCCGAAACTATTTAAACTTCGGATTGGTTGAAATTGGCGGAAAGAAGCAGACTACATGCAGCCTTGTTTCTCCCGAACTCCACAACCTATTTTTACCTTGAATTAACCAATTCACATCCCTTGACTGTGACAAAAGACCCAAAAAGAGACAAACTAACCCGGAGATACATTTGTCATATTATTTTCGATATCCCTCTCAGTCCATTTGATACATCCTTAGTATCTTTTTTGCTCTTTTATTCAGACCTTCAGCACATTGAAAAGCTCTTTTATTCAGACCTTCAGCACATTGAAAAACTAAGTTCCAAATTACAGCATTCAATTGCTTTATATTTCGTTTATATTACAATAACACAGTACGAGTGACTTTTGCATAGCAAGAGAAGACTTCATGAAGCCTAGAGGTTCCGTGATAGCAACTTTGAGGGCTTTCCAGCACTACGGGGTGCCCCTTCCAAGGTCATACGGGAGCCAAGTCGAAGAAAGCAGATAGAATCCAAGTTGCTGCTGGACGTTGCTCTTCTGTCCACTAAAATCTGTCGTTAAATGAAATATAGACGTCTTTGCATGGGAGCTACCTGAATTGCGCGCTACCTTAGGTTCCACCGAAGAGTCGTTCAGTTCTCCTTCCAGCTCAGTCTCAAGGTCAAATTTTCGATTAGTCTGGGCATTTTTGTTACCAGGAGCTAATAACTGCTCTATATCCAGCTAAGTCATCCTAAAGTGTATTATCTCGGTTAATTGTGAGATGATTAACACCAAATATGATGCACTTTGATGCACATATCATGAGTCATGCCAGGTTAACATGATGACCCCTTTTTCGGTATGCTGAAAGTGGCCTAACGTTCACGATTCTTAGTTCTCTGGTTTTAGCATGGACGCTGAACTCGAATTTAGCACCAAACAATACCACAACTGACCGAACTACTCAGTCACTCGAAGTCCCTCGAGTTCTATTGAAGTCATTGACCTTGGAAGGATCAAAAGTATATTGAGGTGCATGTGACCTGACATGAGCATGTCTGACGCATGCAATAGCTGTCATCAGTTCCCCAACTGGGCAAATCATTATGAAGTTCAATTTGAGTTTTATCTTGGTAGGACTTCGAAAGACTGAACCTTTCAGAAACGATGACTTGACTTTCACCTCATCCAGCTCAGTCACCTTTAGAGATATTGACATAAAAGTACAACCAAAAGATCGGTAAATCAACATTCTGCACCTGGGCAAATTTGCGCGACACTGTGCGACGCCGGTTGTCCGCTGTGTTTTGGAAAATCCCAGGGGGAGGATCAATTTGATCCTGCCCAAGCGCGTGTTAAAGAACTTAATGGAGGATCCAGTAATGCTAAAGGTGATGCAAAATACATTGGAGTCTCTGATCCATAAGATCGTGTTAAAATGTAAACTTATTAGAGCAAATATTGGAGACAATCGACGTCACGAAGGGGATACCGGACTCCACCATTATCCCCAAGTCCACCAATGATTAGAGAACAAGCATAGTTTGTCTCGTTAACTTAAGGTCAATATAGGTGCAGCAGAAGGTGGGTGCGACATGCGTCGTGACATACTGTTTGTAAGTGTCTGGTTGTAAGTGCTTGAACACAATGCTAGCGTCACGCCCAGATCTAGTGGTAAAACACCACTGCAAATTGGCTGATTGAGGGACAAGGGTAAATGAGCCGTTCCAAGGACACATTTGAGGAGGGTGCCCACAACCTGCACTTGATCGGGACTCCAACTGTGCACTCTGCTGACTGCGGCATCGGGTGGCTGTACTGCCAGCCACTGTACAACTGCTGAAACGTGTCACATTTATCTTAGGCAGGGCCAGGAAGCTGGCTGCTTATCCACGTGGTGCGCATTGTTGGAGATATTGCGCCACAGAACATTTGTGGAGAACGGCACCCCATGCTGGTTGGGATGCCTACCTTCAGTGCTCTTCCAGTTATTATCCATTGTGGTAATGATGTATCACGTGCGACGAAGAAAAAGTGAGAGGACGATTTTGTTTTCGCGGGACAGCTGCAGGTTTGCTTCACGAAGACCGTGTTTTGCAATTCGATTGTACAGTTTGACATGTTATCATAATTGGTAAGATAGGCAGACATACCAAGGGTTTGGTACCGCAACACCTTGTTGCACCGGAAAAACGTTGTGATGTATTCATGATAACTAATTTTATTCATGCTTTGCCACAACATTTATAGTTTCCAACTGATCTTTGAGATATTGTAGGTGAAGATCTACTTCGTGAGATCTTTCTGGGATTTTCTTGTTCGATTTTCCACACAATTTTTGCATTACATTATAATGTGTCAAGGTTAGCCATGACAACCAGCATGGCTATTCTCCTCCGTGGTGACAACTTACGTCGTATAGAGAAGAGTGTATCGCTGTAGTGTGAATCACAGCCCCGCATTTGCTCCAATCGTGGTGCTGCCAAAACTGACCTTGCTGATCTGGCCATGACCTGCCGTCAGGTAAAATGTCCCGAGTGTCGGGCAGAACATCGCATCCCGTACAAGGGCATCCAAGAATTTCCCAGCAACGTCACCATGCAGCGGTTCCTGGAAATGTACCAAACCATTTCCGGCGAGCTGCCAGACCCCAACCAGGGCCAGGTCATGGAGCGATGCACCGTAAGTCTCTGTCCCTCTGGCCCTGCATCAGTCTCTGTTTCTGCCTCTCTTTCTCTGTATTTATCTCTGTCTGCATCTCTGCCTGTGTGTCTGTCTCTGTCTCAGCCGAAATCCAATCTGATGGCATGCATCTTACTTTCGCTCATGATACTCCATTCGCCGCAGATCTGCAATGAGAAGGAATATCTGCAGCCGTGCGCGCACTGCGACAAGAAGGTGTGTCCCGAATGCAAGTCAGCGCACGTGGACGTGCTGAAGCGGGAGGTGGTGCGCATCAACAACCAGGTGCGCCGAGGCCTGCACAAGCTGCAGGAGGCGCTACAGCAGGTGGAACGTAGCGCCGGCACCGTGCAGCAGAACTGCGCCGCCGTGCACACGGAGGTGGACAATCTGGGCCAGCGACTCATCAAGGCCATCCACAGCCGCACCGAGGTGCTCAAGGCCCAGGTTGACGCGCACATGGCCGCCGAGGTGCGCAGCCTGGTCACACTCAAGTCCAATCTGGAGCAAGAGATTGCCAACATCGAGAGCAACTCGCAGCTGGCCGAGCGGTACATGAACGACCAGACCGAGTGGGACGACTGCGAACTGATGGACGCCAAGGACATCTTCCTCAAGACGGTCGAGTTCATCCGTAACTTCGAGCAGGACGCGTCGGGCAGTGGCAGCGGCGACTGCCGACGTCCGGTGCGCTTCTCGGCTGCACAGGACGCTAACTCGCTGCACAGGACGCTCGAACACCTGGGTGACCTCAACATCACCAAACTGCAGGAGAACGGCGGTGGCTCGGCCGGCACCGCCGGGGTACTCGGCTCGTTTGTTCACTCGTCGTCATCGGCCGGGCCGGGTTTGATGCGCAGCAAGTCGGACCACCGACTGGTGTCGCAGCTGCGTCAGCAGGAGGAGCGCGGCTACGGCGACGATTCGGGACGAGCCTCGCCGGTAGCGCGTCGCCGCTTCGGTGACCGCGCCACCGGCCGCCGCGGCAGCGAGATCGGCCTGCTGGGCGACGATAGCAGTGCGTACGACTCGCCGTGCGAGCGACGAAGCAGGTATCGGTCGCGCTTCACGCGACGCAATCTCGACCTGGACGACGAGCTCGACAGTTACCGACCGGAGCCGTCGCCGGCGGCGCGGGAGGAGGCGTTGCGAGAGAAGAAGAAGGAGCGCCAGAAGGTGCTAGACACGGATGACGCGTCACGTGGTCCGCTGAGCGGCATCACTCGGATCGCCGACGTGCCGCGCGTTATGCTGAAGCTGGCCGACAGCGAGCGAGGCCCGCGAAAACGGTCCGAGCCGGTGTCGGCGCCGGCCAAAGCAGCGCCCACCACCGCCGTCAACCAGCCGCCTCCGGTCACCGTGCCGTGGCGGCGACAAAAGAGCGAGGAGGACGAAATATCCAAGATCAAGAAGCAGAACAAGGAAGCTGACGCGCGCTGCTCGCGCGGTGGTGCCGCCGCCGCCGCCGCCACGCCCGCTGAAACGGCACCACCAACGCGCGCCGCTAGTGTCTCGCGCGCCTCTGTCGAGCGAAGAACGTCACAGCCGTCGACGCCAACGTCGACGCTGCAGCGGCCGCGGTTGTCACGCGAGGAGTCGGGCAGTGAGACGGAGGACTCGGTTCGCCGTCGGCCCAGCCGCGTCAGCCGTCCGTGCGCCGGTGCTTCCATCTCAGAGGGTACGCGTGAGCCGCGTAACTCGCCGCTCACGCCACCGCCGCGTAACTCGCCGCTCACGCCGCCGCAGCGCAAGATCAGCGAGCCGGCGCGCACGGTGCCGGCTGTGTCGCGCAGCTCGTCGGGCGGCTCGCCGAGCCGCGACGCTGCCGAAGAGCGGCCGCGACTGGCTCCGCTGCGTAACACGTGGGAGCGTCGCGTGTCGCGCTCCAACAGCTCCGAGTCCACTTCGTCCGAGTCGTCGACGGGCGCCGGCGTACCCAAGTCCACCGGCGCCGCCTTCTCCACCAACGAGATCAAGAGCCGCTTCATGCGTGGCGCGCAGCGAGGACCCACGGAGCCGCCGCCGCCCAGCCGACACACGGCGGGGGCTGGCGCGGCGGCCGCAGCTGGCCGGCCGCCCACTGTGGGCGGAATCAGCTCCGTCGACTCGCCATCCATTGCGCCTTCACGGCCCCGCTTCCAGAGCCGTTTTTTAGGCCGAGCTGGCACTCCCAAGGCGGAGGCCTCAAAAGAATCCACGAGTAGCTCTGGTTCGTCCGAGTCAGAGTCGGAGTCGTCCGAGAGCGACTCCGACTCGGACGGAGCGCCGGCCGGCTCTTTCCGCGGTCGAGCCAACAGCAACATGGCCAAGACCAGCATCGGTCCTCTCCTGGCGCGGAGTGCCCAGGCTCGCAGCTCGGCCGTCACCGAGACACAGGCGGCCTCGAACAAGCCGACCGCCACGTCCAGCGGTGTTGGCCGGCCGACTCGCACCTCCATGTTGGGCTACGGCTCGCGGCGCGAGTCGACCGACTACACGCCGATGGCCACCAGCGGCAGCGAGCGCTACACGCCGGCGGCGACCAGCGGCAGCGAGCGCTACACGCCGGCGGCGACCAGCGGCAGCGAGCGCTACACGCCGGCGGCGACCAGCGGCAGCGAGCGCTACACGCCGGCGGCGACCAGCGGCAGCGAGCGCTACACGCCGACGGCCACCAGCGGCAGCGAGCGCTACACGCCGACGGCCACCAGCGGCAGCGAGCGCTACACGCCGACGGCCACCAGCGCAAGCGAGCGCTACATGAGTCGCTACGGCGCCGACGCGTCCGAGCCGAAGCCGTACGAGTCGCGCTACAGCAGCAGCCGTTATGGCAGTGACCTACCCACTAGCAACGGGCTGACGCGCTCTCGCACCTCGTCGCACCTCGAGTCGCGCTCGTCGGCCGTCGACCCGGACGCATACACGTCCAAATACACGCGGCCGTCGCGCTCGTCCGCCTACGACGACTACACGCCGCGCTACTCATCCTACTCATCGCGGTTTTTAAACCCAGATGAGGGCTCTGCTGCGCACGCCGCGCCGACGGAGAGGGCGGCCGACTGTTCGTCGGCCGCCGCCGCCGCCGCCGGCCCGGCCGCCGCCGTCGCTGGCGTCGGCCGTACCGACGGCACGTCCCGGCATGCCTCGCCCGGCGCGGGCGACGGCCGGCCGGGGCGTGCCCGCAGCACGAGCTCTGACCAGACCGACGAGGCAGGGAGCAGCGACGCGCGGGCCTGTCCCGTCGCGCCGCCGCGCCCGTCGGTCGGCCAGCGACAGTCGGCCGGTGAGGGGGCACAGCCAGTGGCCGTCACCGGCAGCAGATCGGAGGCGCTCACCAGCTGGGCGCAGTACCTCAAGAACAAGTACGGCTACACCAACAGCGATGACAGACACAAGGCCAAGGTAGGTCAGCCGAGCGCCGCATGCCAATGTAGATGCCAACGCTTTGCGGCAGCTGTTCTTATCGGCGTCCTATGTTCCTTGGTAATATTGTTGTGTGATCCGCGACTGGCGTGTTTCGTGCGCTTAACAAAGTAGATGATGTAATTTCCAAAAAAATCCGTGCTATTTCATCATCACTGTTTATATATATATATATATATATATATATATATATATATATATATATATATATATATATAGCGTATCGAATAACACAGGCTCGCATTGTATTGTCTCTCCATTAGCCACTGGAATGGCAAATACGTATCCTCTGATAACAGCATCCCTTGTCTATGTATACGAAGTCGCTTCGCTGTGAATTCCCCCATATGTCAGACGTGTGGTCTAATTTGGTTGGGTGTTACTATGATCAAGCTCTTCTAACGCACCGGTCAATGTACAATATATCGCTATCGCAGACTGTTATTCGATGATGGCTGACCTGGATATTCTTCGTTCACCGATCACTCTCAGGACAGCTGTTATACCTAGTGGGTGAGATCGCATGCATAGATATCTATCGCCTAATTGTATTAATGCTAGCATAGCATGCGACACTATTGCCTAACCTGAGACCTTTTACCTGAGGCCTGAGAGGTCTGTGCAAGGGCCTGCGACCTTTTACGCTATACCTATTCGTGTTTATTTGACAATAACACCCGCTTAGTTGCCCTGAAGTTTAATCGATGCCTACACGTCAGGTTGTGTTCCGCTTATTCACGTGCCTGTTGCAATGTATTGGCTTCACGGTTATCTTGTTGTAAGATGTGCATTGCAAATACGATTTTTATAACCAATATAGAGCTACAAATGGATAGACTGAGATTGTTGTCTGTGCAATGGCTAGCAACATATTTCGCTACTGCTGCTATAATCATTACTTACGCTCAGCTTATTTTACGCGGCATAAAACTACATTGACGTTGACAGTAAATGCGCATGATACTATGCAATGATACTATTCTTTAAGCAAACGTTCACTTATGAGCCATAGGATCTACCACAAGGGAAGGGAAATGGGGAATGGGGCATGCATAGCCGACTTTGTTCGCCATCTAACGTCATATCCATGGATGTTGCATGGAAAAAATGGATTACAAACCGTAATATCTCCACACATTGCAATGCGGAGGAACCCCCGTTTATAAACGTCCAATTTGATCTGCCGGGAACCGAAAAGAGGGATGGACTCAGCACGGAAGACATTTATAGCTTAATCGGTAAAAAATAAACTAAGAACGAACGGTCGCCCCTTTGTCCAGGGACGTGGCGGTTCTCCTGCCCAAACACCAAACCAATGCTATTCAATGACCTGTTGCTTTCTGTGTCAAGGAACGTGGCGGTTACCCTGACCGAACACCAAACCAACGCTGCTGAATGTGTAATTCGATGCTTTCCAAGTCAAAGTACTGCCCTGTCTAATGTTTTAGTCGGGAGCATTCATAAAGTCCAGGGTTCATTTAGTACCAAAGTTCTTAACGTCCAAAGCTCACAACGTCCAAGGAACATAACGTCCAAAATGTAAAATAAAGTCCAAAAAAGTCCAGAATATCTCGGATAGGGTGCGGTCATAACGTCCAGAGTTCATAACGTCCAAGGATCACACTTCAAAGGAAGCGTTCATAACGTGAAAGGTCCATAACGTCTAAAATTCATAACGCCCAAAAATAGTTATTCAGTTGTCCGCTAGATGAGCCAGCGGAACTCTGTCGGTGAAATCGTGCGGCTGTGTCTCCGCTTGCTGTCAACAGGTAGCAGGAGTGTGCCGTCATTGTCGCATGACACCTCGCAAATGTGCTGCGAAATGTGGTCTGGTGGTTTTTTTCAGGTGTGGATTCTGAAATCTTCTCCAGTTCCTCCGGGGGACGAATACATTTCCTCAGAGGGTTGCCTTCGGTGGGAAAATTCGTTGAGCAGGGGCTGCGCTCGAGAATACTGAGGGGATACCTGTTCCTACGAAAAGAGCGCCTTTGGTTGGAAAATCCGTTTCAAAGGGGTGGGGGAGGGTCTTTCCCGGTCCGAGCGGCGCCACCTTACTTTGGGGAGCGGGGGACTGCCGTGGGATGCTGGGGAATGTATCGGGACGTCGCTGCTTATCAGTTATCAGCTACCTGGACGGTCCCCCAATGCCGGAGCTCTGGACTTTGACCATGAGGGATGCGGCTCACCGACGCGCCGGGCCGGGCATCGTAACAAGCGGTGGGGCATAAGTTTGAATGCATACAGTTCAGTTAAGTGAACACATAGCAAAATGGAATGGGCGATGCTTTGCATTCGAATCCTGGGACATATTCCTGAGGTAAAAGGCTAGGAAATCCTTTTTCTTTGCGTATTCTTATTTTCATCAAGTTATTCACAATACATAACCTCACGACTTAGGAGAAAATACACATAAATTGACATGTGCGTTGCAAGGAACATAAAAATACAGGAGCTAATGCCCAAATAGGGAAAGCAAAACTGGACTCATTTCGGCCGGATATGGTGAATACACGACTAGAAACTGCTTGAAATGGTTCTTGTTCACTCTGGTAGAGCATTATTGCCATGCGCGGATCCAGGCTGCAGGGTGGAACGCATATGGTGTAAAAGATGCCTTTTATCTGATCGCATTTGCAAGAAACAGCTGCGCATCTATGTCGACACCTCGTCGTTATGTCGTATTTCGGCCATTTAGCTGACAAAAATGCTGATTACATGAAATGCATCCATGCAACAACGGCTTGACGGTTATTTGAGGTACTTTTATACTCATTTTAAGAACATGACATCCCTTATTTGTTCGGTCTAGAACCGCTCCTGCCCTGTCCGCGAAGTGCAAACAAAAAATATCCCGAGGTGTCTCCAAGAAACCTGCTGGCCCATTCAACGACAAATCGACAATTGAAAGGGCAAAACTAACACCTAATATTTTATATTTTGATGAAAATAATTGTGTGGGGTTATCTGATGCGCCGAATCCATCTGTGCCATTATTAGAAAGCACAGATCAATGGTCAAGGAGTTTCAGCCTGATACATTTGTAATGTCACCTAACAAGGGTGTCTTTTAAGGTGTTTAACTCAATGAAGAACAATCCGAATTGTGCAAACGTATATATCGGTGAACTCACAATAATCCACTGCATCCTCTGGCTGTTTCTGAATTTTCCTGTACGGGCTATTTGAAACGTGACATCGTGACCTAAGGTCACACGACCTACTTTAACTTTCGGAACAGTCACAATGCGATCTGAAAAAAGTGCAAAGCT
The DNA here is from genome assembly GCA_034440615.1 of Ashinkailepas kermadecensis. Taxonomy (NCBI): domain Eukaryota; kingdom Metazoa; phylum Arthropoda; class Thecostraca; family Neolepadidae; genus Ashinkailepas; species Ashinkailepas kermadecensis. The sequence continues at coordinate 526,369 of JAOTOM010004995.1, forward strand.
GAAGTTCCATATTTTGTCTTTCGAAGCAAGTAATTAAAAAATAGGGTTTGCCCCTAAAACTCTACATATCCGCTCTAAATTAGGCATGTATGGTTAGTTTTGTGCTAGTGTATCATGGCCTGTTTTACTATGTCTCTAAAACTGTACATCACTGACTATAAGCCTTTTCACGTTCAAGGCACTTACTGGGATGAGAATGTTGGTCATCTGAGCCTGAGTGTTGTGTTGCAGAAGTATTCGAACACGTGATGTCAAAGGTTAAAAATAAATGACAAAATTTCTACAAATTGTGGTAGTAGCCGATTTATAAGCTATACCTTGCGATAAATTACAAGGAGAGAGACGCATCCACAACACAGCAATCATATTATGATCACCGAGAAACCATTCGCACATCCATTTATTGCATCTCGAAAAGTAAAAAAATCTGCGAATAGTAGGGAAATGTCGTGAATGAAATGTAAATGTATTGAAATATCAGATCAGCCGCATGTGTCTCGGCAAGACCGATTGTGTCACGGTGTGACAGGCTGATGGAACCAAAAGTAGAGTTCAGAAAAGGCTTGTTTTGGGAAACTTGTGCGAGATATATGATCTATACAAAGAGAACCTTGAAAACTGTCGCACCGGCTTCTTAACCTTTGCTGCCCGTCGTCCGACGCATTGCGTCTTGGCAGGCAGCAGTGGGACGCACTCGGTGTTGGTGTGCACTTATCAGCAAAACCTGAAACTGCTCATATCCGTTCTCGGCCTTCCAGGTCTCAAAGGCCGTGACCTCCTCAATCACGATGTACGTGGCAGGGAAAACCGTGATTGTATGATGCACAACTGTGAGGACTGCCCTGGTGAAGACGGGGTGATGAACGTTCTAAGGATTATCCTCACAGACAAATCAGGAGAAGAGAGTGAAGGTGATTCAGCCCCAGATGATGACATGGATAATGAGATTAGGCACAGACAGTGGATGAGCATGCACGAATGTGCACTCGTAGAAATAGTCTAGACCAAAGAGGAAAGCGTGATATATTTGAGCCAGCAAACCATGAAGCTGACAAGACACCACTTTGTGGCTAACAAACAAGGTCAGTACTTCACCTACGCAAAGGCTACTGCCAGGGAGGGCGAAGCGATAGTCCAGTGCGATTTCGCTGACAATTATTCACTTGTAGTGGAGGATGTAGCTCAAGGCTTCTACTGGGATTCGTCCCTGTGTGCGGGGCACCAGTTTGTAGTGTACTGGCGTGAGGACGAGGTACTGTGCCATCAGAGCTACTGCTGTATCACTGACGGCACAAAGCACAACACCAACATGATGCATGTGTTCCTGCAATGGCTTATCCCAGAAATTCGGACCGCAGTACCTGACCCCCCAGAATATTTATTTCAGGGACGGCAGTGCTGCACAGTATACGAATAAGCATAACTGCATCAATGTGTGTTACCGTCAAAGGAATTTTGGGGTACCCTGTGAGTGGCATTTGGCTGTGAGGCTGTGAGGGTGCCGCTTACGACGTATCGTCTTAACAACCAGGTACTGACGGAGGTGGACATGTTTGAGTATCTGTCGCACAAGCTAGTCAACGGCATCAAGTTCATAGTTGTATCAAAGCAGGAGGCAATGAACGTCACGACCCACCTCATCGAGCGCTTATCGAAAGCCGTCACGGTGAAGGGAACACAGGGATACCACAAGTTCGCACCAGTAACCCACAGAAGCGAAATAGTTAATTAACTGTCTACCGATGCGGGGCGTGTGTTAATGGTAGCTGGGTGAAGTGAGACGAGTTAGTGTGCGCTCTGATACAGATTTTGTTGATTGATATTATCGCAGTGACAGATCGTCAGTCTGAACTGGGATTCTGACAAGGTATGGGATGATCTGCAGATCTGTAGATCATCACATTGCATTGCATTATAATACTGTACTGCAACACCTTGTATTGCATCGCATTGTGTAATTATGTTACTTTATTTTATTACACTGATGTGGACAGCTCACGATCCAATTCCGTTCATTTCAGGCTCAACATGTCTCAATGAGTTGATTGATTTATTGATTATTGGGGTTTTAGGGTGCGTCAACCCATGTGGGTTATATTGCACCCATAACAAACTTGCTTAGACACGCGTCAGATTGTCACGTTCTAATAAAAGATGTTATATCACCTAGGGAGGTGCATATATCACTTGAAATCGTATCTCCGCGAGGAAGGCCAAAACTGCTCTGTTATATATAAATCGGGAATCGTTTCCAAGTAAGTCCACTAATCTCAGAGTACGCGCTTCATATCCGAAGTGCCGCCTGCGTTCTTCTACATATGCCGGGCATGCCACCAGCACATGGTGCAAGGTCAGCGCAGCATTACACTTCACACATTCCGGTCTGTCGTCCCCGCACAGTAAGTATCTGTGTTGCTAGCGTGTGACCAATTCTGAGGCGACAAATGGCCACTTCGTCCCTTCTGGTTCGACTGAATGATGAGGGCCACAGCGCCAAGTGTGGTTTGATTCGCTTTAATTTGCTTTGTTCTATTCGGTCCCAGCTTTCCTGCCACTGCCTGAAAAGAAATGATGATATAGTTGGGTAGTGGTCACTGGCAGGAAGTGGAAGGGCACGGCGACATGGGGCGTGCGCTGCACGCTCCGCAGCCTGATCTGCCAGCTCATTTCCACGGATTCCCACATGTGCTGGAATCCAGTAAAGTGAGACCTGCTTTCCCATACGATGGAGCGAAGTGAGTTGCAGTAAAATGTCTCGTACAATGACGTTTCGGGGATAAAAACTACGCAATGCCAAGAGACTGCTGAGAGAGTCAGTCAGAATAACATATGGAACCTCGTCATCAACCTCGATGTATGCCAGTGCTTTGTTGATGGCGATCAGCTCGGCAGTGAAGACCGTGGCGTGTGGCGGCAGGGAGAATGATCTTGTGACGGATCCCCTCACGAAGGCACCACCCACCCCGGTGTTTATTTTCGAACCATCAGTATAGGTGATGAGGTGATTATGATATGTTGTGTATATATGCTCTAACGAGTGTAAGTGTAGCTCCTCATTCATGACATCTCGCTTTCTCATGTCAGCGAGGGAAATATCGATAGACGGGGAGATCAGCTCCCACGGAGGAGTAGACAGTTCTTCATCTTGCCGAATTCCTTGCAGTCGTATTTCCATTCGTCCCAGGAGCGTCCTCATTCGCACACAGTAAGGAGTTCCTCTCCTAATGTGATTACGAAGGACCGCATGCATGTCATGAGCAAAAACCGTTGGATATGACGGGTGTGTCGGGAACTGTCGCATTTTGCAGGCATATCGAAGACCCAGCATGTCGCGTCTCATAGACAGTAGAGGCTCATTCGCATCAGCTAGCACGCTAACCGTGGGAGAAGTGCGAAATGCCCCTGTAATTATTCGCACCGCAGCATGATGTACTGGGCCAAGCGTTCGCTTTGTAGTAGCACACGCGCCATCATATATAAAACAAGCGTAGTCGAGCTTCGAGCGGATCAGACTACGATACAGCAGATGTAGTGTCCTTCTATCAGCACCGTACGACGTACGGGATACACACTTCAATATCGCAAGTGCTTTAAAACATTTGTCTCGGAGTGTTTTGATATGTTCTCTGTATGTAAGACGATGATCAAACTGCACAACAAGGAAACGAGCTACTGGTGCTGTAAGCACATCTTGCCCGTATAATCTCAACGCCATGTCCGGGCAGTTGCGCCTACGTCGACAAAAGTGTACTGCAGATGTCTTTGCTATAGAAAACTTGAATCCGTTTGTATGTCCCCATTTTTCAAGGCGAGAAATTGCAAGCTGCAGCTGTCGCTCCATAAGATGGGTTGACGAGCTGTGCGACCAGATAGCAAAATCGCTAGCGAAAAGAGACCGTCCAATTGATGAGGGGAGTGAGTCACCGATGTCGTTTATAATAAGCGAGAAGAGGGAAGTGCTCAAGACACTGCCCTGCGGAATTCCCTCCACCTGGCTGAGCCAATCTGAAGTCTGATTACCCACGCGCACGCAAAATTGTCGGTCTGTCATACAGTTTTTCAAAAACACGCTCAGGGATCCACGGATTCCATACTGATGGATCTTCTGCAGGATCCCATGTCTCCATGCGGTATCAAAAGCACTTTCAATGTCGAAAAACACTGCTCCTAAATGTTTCTTTCTCGCGAAAGCCAGTCGAATCTCAGTATCAAGCCTTAAAACATGGTCAATCGTACTGCGGTTTTTCCGAAAGCCGCACTGGTCGTTGGTTAAGACATTCCGAATCTCTAAGTACCAATTAAATCGAAGGTTTACCATTCTTTCCATCAATTTTCACAATGATGATGTGAGCGATATAGGACGGTAATGAGCTGGGTCATCACCACTTTTGACAGGCTTTAATAGTGGTATGATGATTGCTTTTCGCCAGGCTGGTGGGAAATATCCCACATCCCAAATTCTGTTGTAAATGGCGAGGAGAGCATGCTTTGCAGACGTTGGTAGTTGGTTCAACATTTCGTTGTGTACTCCATCCGGTCCCCCACACACATTTCTCAAACCGCCGATCGCAGAGGTAAGTTCAGTTTGGGTAAACGGCAAGTTGTAAACAAGTTGTTCATGTGTGGTAAAACATATCTCCCTCTGACTACGGGCACGGTGCTGTACAAATGTTGATCGGTGTTTACACTTCGTTTTGCAATAACATCAGCAATACAGCTGGCTACTTCGCCTGAATCGGCTATGATGTTGCCTCCAATATTCAGTACCGGCAGGGGAGCTGACGATAATTTCCCAGAAATCCTTTTAATTCGCGCCCACACTTCGGACGTCGGTGTGGTTCGGCACAGCTGCCCTATATAGGATCTCCATGATGCACGCTTTGCCGCTCGTATGGTGCGCCGAGCCATTGCTTTGGCCCTTCTGAATATTATGAGATTTTCTGTTGTGCTGTGGCGATCGAATGCCCTGAAGGCGCATCTCCGAGCTCGAATTGCTAGGTGGCACTCCTGGGTCCACCATGGGACAGGAGTACGGCGGGGAGTACCGGAGGTCTTCGGTATGGAAGTGGTGGCAGAGTCAATTATGATTGAGGTTAAAGCCTCAACTGTTAATGATGGATCTTCGGGGTCCGTTGGAAGTCTGACCTCCACTCCTGATTGAAATTCCTCCCACTCGATATTGGGAAAATTCCACCGCTGTGGACGGCCACCGAGTACGGCGCCATCGCGGTATGACAACCATACCGGGAAATGGTCACTGCCCAGCGGGTCGTCGGATACCGACCATGTAAAATGTTGTACCAGTTGTGGGCTGACAATGCTCAAGTCGAGAGCTGATGTTTGACCAGACGGAAGCGTAAAATGTGTCGGCGTTCCAGAGTTTAAAATACATAGGGACTCATCGAGTAGAAAACGTTCTAGGACTCGTCCTCGTGTGTTAGTATCAGTACAGCCCCAAAGCGTATGGTGTGCGTTAAAATCTCCAAGTAGAATGACCGGTGGGGGTAGCTGAGTCAGCAGTTGTCTGATATCTGCGACGATAAAACCAGTTCCAGGGGGTAGGTATATAGAGCATATACTGACTGGTCGCCGTCCAAAATATACGCGTGCTGCTACTGCTTGGACATCACTACGCAACTTGACCTGCTGTACGGAAATACTGTGGTGTACTGCCAAGAGCACACCACCGTGTGCAACGACACCAGCTGGTACGTCCTTACGGAAAGTCGTGTAGCATTTTATGCTGCAAGCTGTGTTGGGCCTAAGCTTAGTTTCCTGTAGGCAAACCACGCTCGGACGGTGCCGACCTAAAATCGTTTGCAGATCGTCAATGCTCGTACGCAGCCCCCTGCAGTTCCATTGTAAAATGGTTTGTAAGTGAACCATTTAAAACGCTAAAGTTCTAAACCTTAACGTAATACAATGTACACATTTGTACATGTATGTTGAGTAAAAAGATATTATCACAGTTTATGTTGCACTTGGATTTTCCATCACTTCCGCGGACGCCGAGTGAGCATGTGGTCGTGATTTTGGGCTCTCCCCACATGGTGGTGATGTGGACCATGGAGAGACCCACTTACGTCCGGTCGCGGGAGAACCATGGGTTGGCTTCCCGCTTGCACGGGAGGGCCTGGACGGTGGTCCCATTGACTTGTCTGTGTTCCCAGCGGACACAGTGCCCACTCGTAGTGTCGTCATATGAGTCGCCGAAGGTCCCGTAGCCCGCGAGGCTGGCGATGGGTCCCGGGACGTGCCACGGGATGACCGGCCCGAAGACTCCATATCGGGAGCCCCGAAGCGGACCTCCACCGCCTGATGCCGCTGGGCTGCCGAGGGTGGTAACACTGGTACTCTGCGGGTCGTTGTGCTGATGCCACCAGAGGTTGTTGGAGGCGTTGAGGGACAGACCGTGGATTTGGGTGAGGGTAAGCTGTGGTGGGTGGAGGTGGAGGATGTGGTAGTGATAGTGGATGTGGTGGTAACGGTGGATGAGGTGGAGTTTTGCGAGGACGTGGCGGAATGGCTTGGCCTCTTGGTTCTTTGTGCGACAATCCATCCCTCTTGATGCTGGTCTGCGGGAGTAGGCAGTGTACTGGCGTCGGAAGCTTCTAACCGGACAGGGGGCCGGATGGGCTGTGACTGCTCTGACGAGCACACCAGTCCAAACGACGTCAAAAGGGCCCTGAGCTGTGCCAGGACTTGCGCAGCGCTGCCGATCTGTGACTGCTGTTGCACTGTTGGGCATGTTGGTTGATCAAGGGGAGAGGGAAACTGTGAAGCACTGGTTGAACCCGGGTGATTGGGAGTACGTAGCGTGCTCCTCGCCTTCTCTGCGTACGAAACCTTAGGGCGAGTCTCATCATAGACCTCCCTCGCCTGCCGAAAAGTTAGGTTCCTGGAACATTTTAAAGCTAGAATCTCTCTTTCCTTGAGATGTGCAGGGCAGGCTCTGTCATAGGCAGTGTGTGGAGTTTGACCCTGGCCGCAATTGACACACCACAGGTGTTCTGATTGGCACTTTCCGTCGGTATGCTCAGACATGCCACACCTACCACAGGTCGGGCGACCGCGGCAATATTGGGTAGTGTGCCCGTAACGCTGGCACTGAAAACACCTCATGGGGCTTGGGACGAAAACTCGCACCTTTACCTTTACATTGCCAATGCTTACTGAAGCGGGTAGATCTGTCGAATTGAAAGTTAAAACAATGTTGTTTGTTGCTTGCATATCGCTCCCTCTCCTCACCTTGATCCTGCGCGCTTCCACGACACCATACTCCGACAGGCCATCTACGATTTCTGACTCCGACACGTCCCTAAGATCATAACAGTTTATGACGCCTTTACAGTGGTTCTTTGTACTGTGCGGCTCGACCACAATAGGTATAGAAACATTCATCGTCTTACCTTGTTCTCTTACGCAGTATTTGAATTCAGTTACCTCTAGCGTCCTCTTAGCATCGTCTACACTACGAAACTCGACCTCGATTGATCCATCTCGTAGCCTATGACATCTCACTATGTCACCAAATTTATCACACCCGCGCTTCCGCTCGAAAGGCGAAAGTGCAGACAGACTCTTCCCAGGCTCAGTAGCTTTCAATACCAGTACTCGTGGGGAAGGTGACCTGGTTTCCCAACTCGTGTTTCCGGCTATATTTCCACTACGAGGAACAGTGGTAGAGGCCACTGTGCGGGGAGGTGGACATGCAGGGCGGTACGCCTCTGCAGGTGTTGGGTCGGTGAAACGGGCTTTCAGAAAGAAGGCCGGCATTCTGGCCCTTTTTGGAAGGTCCAGGGTGTGTTTGTTTGTTTAAGTTATCCATGAAAGTGTGCGTATATTTCGGTTCCTCGTGGTACCCCACCACACAGGGGCCCTACCGGGGGGACGCCTGTATCCCGATATCGGGAGGACGCCAGATACCCGAAGAGCGATACGGGCCAGACGATGCCAGCCCCGACCGGGAGAGAGGGACTCACCACCCCGGCCGGGATCCAGCACCGCCCACCCCTTGACCCCTGCCGGCCAGGCCAGCAGGCACCGGGACGAATCCCAGGCCCCCGACCCGAGGCGACAAGCCATACGAACCCGCCCGCCCCTCCGGGATATTAGGACCAAAGAGGCGTTTTGGTCCCCCGTCACAACTAGCACCGTGCGACGGGGGACCTCAGCCTCCAGGACTCCGTCAACCCCGGGGGACGGGCCGAAGGGGCGCGACTACCCCGATAAAACTGAGCTGGGGGGGCAGGGCCGGGGAAGTTGTCCTGCCTGTTCATAGTAGGGATAGTTGGTGTTGCAGGGCCGGGTGAAGGACATGGATGTTGAGATGAGGTGGGCATTGGAATGGGAGCGTATGGATGGAAGGACGAGTGAGGCACTCTTAGTCTCACCCCTCGCCGGTAAGATGGTCGCCGGGTCATTGGGGAACACAATCCCCCCACCACGGAAAGGTGGTGCCTCGTCGGGGGGGGGGTCTCAATGAGTGCGTCTGCACCAAATTTGTTCTCAAATAGTTCACGACGAATCCGCTTACTCAGTCAATGACGTTCATTTTTTATCGTTTCTAGAATGTGGGGTTTGAAACATCAGAAAGTTGATATTACAGTGGTTGGCGGAGTCATAATCCATTCAGTGTTGTCGGTGAAATATGATCGCACATTTTTTATATGCTGGCGTTGGTGCAGAATTATAATGTATAAGGTGAAAACATTGATGCTTGATTTCCAAGTGACGATCTAGGATTTCCCAAATCACCATTCGTTGCTTCTGCATTTTCAAAATAGCATTGTGACTGTCTCGAAGGTCAAACTAGCTCACGTTATCTTAGGTCACAAGTTCACGGTTTCAAAAAACGCGTGAACAGAAATTTATAAATTGACACAAGATGCAGTAGATCATGACGAGTTCAGCGATATGTAGCTTTGTGCAATTCGTGTTACTCTTCAGTGAGTTCTAGGCCTCCAAATAGTTCGGTGACCACTCAAATAAGTCCGAGGCTATAACTCCTTAACCGTTGTTCTGATCTTTCTCAAAATTGCATGGCAGCTGGATTATGGTGACAATCTTACCCTATATAGGTATTTTTCTTGAAATATGAAGTGTAGGCTGTTATTTTGACCCCTTCACTTGTCGATTTGTCGTGGAATGGGCCACCTACTACAATTCGGAGGAAATTCTGCCATTTCTGTTTAGCCCTTGACCTGACAACGAGTTAGAACACTTGTGCAACACAACACTCAGTATCAGATGACTAAAATTATCATCCCCTCACGTGCCTCGAATGTCAAAAGGTTTGTATTTCAGTAGCATGCCGTTATAAACACATATCATAACAATCCACGATACACGGGCACAATAAACAACCATGCATGCCAAATTTTGAATGGTTATGAGGAGTTTTAGGGGTAAAACACTATTTTAATGTTGTACTTCGAAGGACAAAATATCGAACTTCGTTTCTGCACTTTTTCAAATCGCAATGTGACTGTCCCGAAAGTTGGTCATGTGACTTTAGGTCACGATGTCACGATTTCAAAGAACCCGGAAGCGAAAATTCAGCAATAACGAAAATATGCAGTGGATTGTTGTGAGTTCACCGATATATGCTTTTGCATAATTCGGATAGTTCTTCATTGTGTCAAGGACCTCAAAAGACACCATTGTTAGGTGGCATCTCAGAAATTCCACAGGCTATAGCTCCTTGATCATTGAGCTGATCTTTCTAAAAATGGCACAGCTGGATTCAGTGCATCAGTTAACCCCACACAATTATTTTAATCAAAATATAAAATATTGGGTGCTATGCTATTGTCGAATTATTGTAGATGGGCCTGCTGTAGATTCAGCCATGTCGAAACAAAAAGTTGACATTATGACACCATACGTACATGAAAGCTATGAACAGCCACGAAGTTTCGTGGAGCTACTCCTAATAGCAATTGAGATTGAAAAAAGCATGAAGAGGGGAGTGGGACTGAATCAGCATCATAAAGAATCAGGGTAAGAATAGGCAAAGGATATACTTTCGTTAACACGGGAGAAATATGGAAAACATTAACATTAGTACACACTCGAAGAGGTGTGTTTTGAGCTGCAATGACATCTTGCGCACCGTGCATGCGATGCATGGGATCCCAGGAATAAAATGGAAGAGCGCAGTGGAATACCACCATGTTAATTATCATATATCTGTAAATCTTACCATGTCCATCCCTTGTACAGCAAACTACTGAAGCATACCATCCATTATAGGTGAATGAGGCTAGTTTCTCATAACATTGCCCGCTCTTTCTGAACAGCACTGGTTTTGGTGTTGCAAGTGGGAACGGCTTGCAATAATGGTGGAATTCGTGTGTACGATTTCTTGTGTTATTGCCGTTGATATTGCCACGTCTCGTGCTCACACTTTAATTCATAAGTGCTCTCTCATACAGTGCATAAGTACTAAAGGTGTTCTGGTCCGATAATTTTCAGATTGATAAGTGTAAATGAGAAACTAGCATTAGCAGGGACCAACCAGGGGGTCTGAAACATCACAACCCACCACGGATCTGCAGCCATATGCAGTGGACATTGGATTGTTTGCATTTTATATTTAGGCCATTCCACGACAAATCGACAACACCCAATATTATATATTTTGATGAAAATATTTGTGTGGGGTTGTCTGATGCGCCGAATCCAGCCGTGCTATTAAAAAAAGATCAGATCAACGGTCAACGTCTCGGGAGGGGTTGTTATACACACACCCCTGAGGTTTTCCGCGGATAGTGAAAGAACGGCGCGCGGCAGCGCGCCGAAATTTAGCATACCTTTTCCCCACATCAATTTGGCATGTTGTGCCAAAATTTTGAGGTCAGGTCATCTAGAGTCAACGAGTTAGTGAAGGTCAAGTGAGGTCACCTCCAAAAAAGTTCAACCAGTCGTCACGCTTTAACGGATAAATATATTTTAATGAAACTTTCAACGTTTGCTTATCTTTAGGGACACACCAAAACGCACCAGCGGATTTTGTCCCGTTTTTTTAAAATTACTTATTAGTTTTGCATATTTGTCCATTAGAGTTAAAATCGAAGATTCTGGTTAAAGTAAGCATTTTTTTTGTTAGTTTAGCAAGTTGACTTCGAAAACCGTTTTTCGATCCGCTCTACCCATTAGAAAAACAAAAATTAAAGACAACTTTAAAACTCTAAATTTTGAAATTTCCAAAATATAAAATTTTGATTTTTGGGTGGTCAAAATGTTTATGGCCCTGGTCAATTTCGGCCCCCTTTTCTGATTCCAAATAATTTTTGGTTTATCAAATCTCCCCTAAAATGAACTCCCCAGAGCCAAAAACATGATGTAGGTCGTGAAAATCTAGGCCCCCTAGTGACGTCACTTTTTGGTGGTGGGGGAATTTGGGGGGGGGGGGGTGTCTGGCCCTACTCGGCGAGCGCTCTTTCGTTTTCGTGCGACGCTTAGTTTGGAGATTAGATGGGGGTTGGGGGGGGGGGGGTAGTTATACACCCTCCCTCGAGACGGGGTGTGAGAATCTGACCGGAGAGACCGGGTTAATACAATGAAGAACAATCCGAATTATGCAAAAGTATATATTGTTGAGCTCACAATAATCCACTGCATATTTTGGCTTTTTCGGAAATTTAGTTCACGGGCCATTTAAAATCGTGATATCGTGACCTAAGGTAATCTGACCTAATTTATATATCGGGACAGTCACAATGCGATTGAAAAAAGTTCAGAAATGTAGTTTGATATATTATCTTTCCAAGAAAAAAGCAGGGTTTCGTCCCTAAAAATCTACATATCCGTTCAAAATTAGGCATGCATGGTTGTTTTTGCGCTAGTTTATCGTGGCCGGCTTTAATATTGGTTTAGAACCGTATATTACTGAAATACAAGCCTTTTGATGTTCATGGCACGTGATGGGATGAGCAATCCCATTCATCTTGAACTGCTTGAGAACAAATTTGGCGCGGACGCTTCAATTGACACGTGCTGAGCCTGAAATGAATCGCAGTGGATCATGAGACGTCTACATCGGTGTAATAAAATAAAGTAACAGAATTACACAATGCAATGCAATACAATGAATTGTTACAGTACAGCATTATAGTGCAATGCAATGTTCTACAGAGGTGCAGATCATCCCATGCCTTGTCAGAATCCCAGTTCAGACTGAGGATCTGTCACTGCGATAATATTAATCAACACAATGTGTATCAGCGCGCACACCAACACGTCTCACTTCATCCAACTTCCATTAACACACGCCCCGCATCGGTAGGCAGTTCATGAACTATTACGGTGATGTGGGTCACTGGTGCGAACTTGTGGTACCCCTGTGTTCCTTTCATCGTGATGGCTTTCGGGAAGCGCTCGGTGAGGTGGGTCGTGACATCCATTTCCTCCTGCTTTGATACAAATATGAATTTGATGCAGCTGGCTAGCTTGTACGACAGATACTCAAACATGTCATCCGCCGTCAGTATATGGTTGTTAAGCGGGCGCTTGAGGCTCTCTTGAGCCGCGGCACACTTGGCTGTGCCCCCGATGCCGTCGCAAGCATCCATGCCATGAGATGTGACAAAAAAGCCACTCACAGGGTACTGTTGTGCTTTGTGCCGTCAGAGATACAGCAGTAGCTCTGATGGCACAGCACCTCGTCCTCACGCCAGTAAACTACAAACGGGTGCCCCGTACACAGGGACGAATCCCAGTGGAAGCCTTGAGCTACATCCTGCACCACAAATTAATAATTTTTCGGCGAAATCGTACTAGGCAATCACTTTGCCCTCCTTAGCAATAGCCTTTGCGTAGGTGAAGTGCTGGCCTTCTTTGTCAGCCACAAAGTGATGTCTGATCAGCTTCACGGTTTGCTGGCTAAATATCGCATGCTTCCCTCTTTGGTCTAAACTATTTCTGCGAGTGTACAGCGATGCGTGCTCATCCACTGTTTGCACCTAATATAATTATCCATGTCATCATCTGGGGCTAAATCACCTTCATTCTCTTCTGATTTGTCCGCGAGGAGAATCCTTAGAAAGTCTTCACCAGGACAGTCCTCACAGTTGTGCATCATGCAATCACGGTTTTCAGTGTGCCACATACACATACATGCCACATACAGCGTGATCGAGGAGGTTACAGTATTTGGGACCGGGAAGGCCGAGAGCGGATATGAGCAGTCTTGGGTTTTGATGATAAGTGCACATGCACACCGAGTGAGTCCCACCGCTGCCTGCCAAGACGCAATGCTTCGGATGAAGGGCAGCAAAGGTTAAGAAGCCGGTGCGAGGGTTTTCAGAGTTTTGCTTGTATAGATCATATATCTCACACAAATTTTCCAAAGCAAGTCTTTTCTGACCTCTACTCATGGTATCAACCTGTCGCACCATGACACGGTCAGTCTTGCCGAGACACATCCGGCTGATCTGATCCTACTCATAAAAGAGCTTTACTTTCACCTTGACTGCGTCCGACACCCTCAGAAATGTCCTCGCTTCACAAGCAGCATGCTCAGCGAGAGTGAGCAGTGAACACTGGGCACCCAAATACGGTGCCACCCCTTGTTTGTGCCCTTCCTGATATTTCACCACATTCGTATATTTTTATTTTCGTGATGTAATAAATGGAAGTGTAAATGGTTTCTCGGTTATCGGAATGTGATTGCTATATTGTGGATGCTTCTCTCTCCTTGTAATTTATGGTAAGGTATAACTCATAAATCATCTACTACCACAATTTGGAGACATTTTTGTCATTTTGTTTAACCCTTGACCTCACGAGTTGTGCAACACAACATTCAAGATCAGATAACTAGCCTTGTATTTCAGCAATATACCCTTATACATGCATATTCGTAGCGGTCACGATAATCTAGCGCAAAAACAATCAAGCATGTCTAATTTTGAAGGAATATGCAGAGTTTTAAGAGCAAAACACGATTTAAAAAAATTTACTTCGAAATATTATATCGAACTTCATTTCTGCACTTCTTTAAATCGCATTGTGACTGCCCCGAAAGGTAAAATAGGTCACGTGACCGTATGTCACGATGTCATGATTTCAAATACCCTGTAAACGAAAATTTTGAAGTAGCCAAAAGATACAGTGGATCATCGTGAGTTCACCGATATATACTTTTGCACAATTCACGTTGTTTTTCATTGAGTTAAAGACCTGAAAGGACACCCTTGTTAGGTGACATCTCAAAAATGTCCGAGACTAACTCCTTGACCGTTGACCTGATCTTTCTAAAAATGGTACAGCGGGATTCGGCGCATCAGATAACCCCACACAAATATTGTAATCAAATTACACAATATTGAGTGTTATTTTGGCCCTTTCAATTGTCAATTTGTCGTGGAATGGCCCATTCCATATGGCGGTCTTGGCCAATTTCATTCGGTTTGGTTTAAAGATCACACTCAAGAAGTGCTTGAGTGGATTTCACATGGACGTATTGTACTGGTGCAATACACTATTTCTCTATTCGCTCCTGTTGTGATTTCAATTCAGGTTGGTTGTGTACGTTCCATCGTGATCCCTCGGCCTTCCCCGCCGATCCTCGAGTCCTCTGGCAGCGATATTGACATGCAGATCCCGAGACCTCCGCCTCCGGTTTACAGTTATGTGTCATTGCGGTTGGTTCGAGGTCAGGAATCCACCATAGGTATCAGTCAAATATATCAACCAATGGATACACCATCAGTCGCTCAGGCAATCATCTAACGTAGTCTTTATCAATACAATGTCATAAATATCCACGTTTCGTGCCTATTAAACCATTCGTTATAGCCGGCTATGCCTAGCCGTCACAGTCGGAACGCAGACATGACTTCATGAAATACATAGCCATTCGGCATCTAGTGGATCGGCCTTTGAAATCGACTAATAAATCTCCGTGTTTATATAAGTATGCATTTCCTAGTGGTTAAAACAGTTGTCATGGTTTTCATCGTATTTTCAAACCCAAAGAACTATCCATGCAGGTTTCCAGAGTCTCCTAATTCATTCATCAGCAGCACGGGACATATGGAAAAGTTTTTGGCTGGATTGAAACACGGCTAAGGGAAGGAAACAAAAGGTAGTATGAAATAGATATCAATCTGAATGGAATAATTCTGATTGGTGTGCCACAGGGCTTCGTTCTAGATCCTCTTCTATTTAAAATCTTCGTGAAGAATATTGTGGTTGGCTGAGGAATAGGCTGCTCAAATTTGCTCATCATATCAAACTGATAACAATGGCTACGCGGCCGGTACTGTGAATGGACCCGGCCGGTCCGCCAGTCCGGCCAGCCCGCGGCCTTTTTGCGGCCGGACGGCCGGCCGGCCGACTGGAGACGCTTCCCCGGTGCGCTTATCGGTGGGGTGTGGGTTATCAGCGATAGATAACACATGCCAAATCGGACGTACCGAGGTGTGCGATGGAGAAGGCAGGCTTCAGCAGGGGAAGGGATGGACGGAAAGATGATGGGCACCTTTCGCCACGTTTGCCACTGCCACCTGTTGACAGAAAACTGAGACACAGCCGCACGATTTCACCGCCAGTGCTTCGCTGGCTCCTCTAGCGGACAACTGAGGAACTATTTTCGAACGTTATGAATTTGGACGTTACGAACCTTTGACGTTATGAACGCTCCCTCTGAAGCCATTTGGAGGATGTGATCGTTGGACGTTATACACTCTGGACGCTGTGATCGCACCCCATCAGACATTTTGAACTTGTTGGACTTTATTTCGCATTTTGGACGTTATGATCCTTGGACGTTGTGCGCTTTGGACGTTATGAACTTTGGTACTAAATTAACCCTGGCTGTTATTATATAGCCCCGTTCTAGTGTGGCTCTCTGTTTCCCAACGCCTTGTGCATTGTGACAGCATTGTGACCTGGTGTGATTTTGCGCCTCCCGGGTCAATACTACGCTACCTCCAACAGCATTATTTGTGCAAATGTGGAGATTCGCATTAAACACCTTGATTGAAGAATGATCCTAGGTCAGGAGCATATTCAGATATTTGCATCGGGAGAGAGGACACTTGTTTGGACGAGTGCCATACAAACTTGCAAAATTTCAAGGGGGTGCATCAGTGTCCCTGGAGGAGAATCTTTCTGTGTCGCTGGAGAGGCGCCTTTCTGCATCCCTGGAGGGCCACCTTTCTGGGTCCCTCGCGGGACACCTTTCTATACCTCTGGCGGGCGACCTTTTTGTATCCCTGGAGGCCTGGAGGGGAACCTTTCTGTAATCCTGGAGGGGCACCTTTATATTCGGAAAAATCAAGGGGAAGGGAAGGACTGTAGTCGAAAGTCATTGAAAGGTCGCCTCCTTCCAATGAGGGGCGTCGCCCCTCCGTGGGAAGACACATGCCCCCTACGCCCCCTTGGATCCGCCGCTGTACTGAACCCATCACTGACGGAAGCTCGCCCTGTGTCGCCATCCTGT
Organism: Ashinkailepas kermadecensis; assembly: GCA_034440615.1. Classification (NCBI taxonomy): domain Eukaryota; kingdom Metazoa; phylum Arthropoda; class Thecostraca; family Neolepadidae; genus Ashinkailepas; species Ashinkailepas kermadecensis. The sequence continues at coordinate 542,819 of JAOTOM010004995.1, forward strand.
GCTCGTCGGGCTCAAAATGTTCCTCTCTGCGAGGCATGGCGCCTCACACGGCCACCACTGACAAGGTATCGCTCTGCAGGGCGTTACGCGCACCAAGTCGTCCCACCTGTTGCGCCTTTTGCCGGGGGAGAATGAGACGGCCTGTGGCCCGGTGACGCTACCGTCGCCGACCGCCGCCTCCGTACCTCTCGGCTGCCCGGTCCGCTCCCACTACATGCAGAAGGGGCGTCTCAAGTGAGTCGGAACACAAACTGTGCCGGGGGCGAAGGGAGGGGGTGCAGGCAGGAAGGAGCGGGAGTAGTTGAGTGGTAAAGTGCCGTCTCCCAATAGAAAGGTTGTGGGTTCCAGTCCCGCCTGTCGCTACACTTCGCCCGCGACCGATCGGCATGAGCGACTAGCGGCGCTGTATAGCTCAAGCAGTCGAGTCCTAAAGCCATTAACTACCACCACCGATGGCAGGATGGGTCGAGCTTGTCTAGCAACGACACGGGGAAAGCACAATGATAACGGATGGCAGTCAGGAAGGGAGTTATAAAAAAGTGGGAGCAGAGCAGTGACGGCACGCGGGACAGAACGTAGCCGGTATGCGGCGCTATTGAAGGAGCTAGACAAGCGATGGCAAGAAAGCCACAGGGTTCCTTTGCTTCAGACATCAGGCCTCGTGCCGTTGCGGCAGAATATTTGTGGACGTAGCTTATCTCCCCTCTCTCGGCAGCGCGGAGGCAGAGCGTGAGACATGCAACCAATTTTCATGGTTCAATAACAATGCCAAATTTAGCATCGATCAACTCACTGCACCTTTCCAAGCTTGAGCTACCGCGGTCGGCCTCTCGAAACTGGATAAGAATCGTTGTGTTCATCTTTGGGAGACACCCAGACTACAGCCGCCTCTTGGCAATATAAAGAGATGCCCCGCTGCTGCGATGGGCATGTGAAGAGGTCACGTGGTGTCGTTTTCTCTTCCAATGTCGCAACAGTAACGACGTCCTGTGGTCGGTGTCTTCAGGTTCAAAATAGGCTCACGAGGCGGCGGCCCCGGCCAGCTGACCTGGCCGCGGGGCATCGCCGTCGGGCCAGACAACTCCATCGTCGTCGCCGACAGCAGCAACCACCGCGTGCAGGTGTTCGATCCGAGCGGAGCATTCGTCAAGGAGTTCGGCCAGTACGGAAACGGCGAGGCAGAGTTCGACTGCCTGGCCGGTGTATCGGTGAACATGATCGGACAGTTCATCATCTCCGATAGGTGAGCCCAACAGTTCATCAGCTCAGATAGGTGAGCCCCACAGTTCATCACCTCCGACAGGTGAGCCCCACAGTCCATCACCTCCGACAGGTAAGCCCCACAGTCCATCACCTCCGACAGGTGAGCCCCACAGTCCATCATCTCCGAAAGGTGAGCCCCAGAGTTCATCACCTCCGACAGGTGAGCCCCACACTTCATCTCAGACAGGTGAGCCCCACAGTCTATCACCTCCAACAGGTGAGCCCCACAGTCTATCACCTCCTACAGGTGAGCCCCACAGTTCATCATCTCCGAAAGGTGAGCCCAGAGTTCGTCATGTCCGACAGGTGAGCCTCACAGTCCATCACCTCAGACAGGTGAGCCCCACAATTCATCACCTCCGACAGGTGAGCCCCACAGTCCATCACCCCCGACAGGTGAGCCCCACAGTCCATCACCCCCGACAGGTGAGCCCCACAGTCCATCACCCCCGACAGGTGAGCCCCACAGTCCATCACCTCCGAAAGGTGAGCCCAGACAGCTCATTCGTACAGGTGAGCCCCACAGTCCATCCCTCCACAGTTCATCACCCCCGACAGGTGAGCCCCACAGTCCATCACCCCCGACAGGTGAGCCCCACAGTCCATCACCTCCGACAGGTGAGCCCCACAGTCCATCTCCGACAGGTACAGGTGAGCCCCATAGTTAATCATCTCCGACAGGTGAGCCCCACAGTCCATCTCAGACAGGTACAGGTGAGCCCCACAGTCCACCTCCGGCAGGTGAGCGCTACGGTTCGTCTTCGGCAGTTAAGCCTTACAGCTTATCTCAGACAGGTTAGCCATAGAGTTGGTCGCCTCATCAAGCGGTATCAAATTGCATAATTAGTGCCAGGCGTTATTTACACCACTTATTCAACAGGGATTAGGAGCTGCAAAGAAGTGGTACATATTTTGATTGTATGTGTACACGCGTCGATGTGACATAGGAGTTCGGTGCGTTTCATGTCCATTGCTCGTATGCGAGCTAACGCGAAGGGCGAATAAATTCAAAGCTTGAGCTCCACCAATGATACACTCGATGCCATTCCATGACCTGACCCAGCCCGACCTCTGGACAGGTACAATCACCGCATCCAGATATTCGACCCGTCGGGCAGGTTCCTGCGTGCGTTCGGTCAGAACGGTGTGATGGAGGGTCGTTTCAACTACCCGTGGGGAGTCACCACGGACGCGCTCGGCTTCATCTACTGCTGCGACAAGGAGAATCACCGTGTCCAGGTGTGTCGCGTGTGACAGCGCCGCCTGTCGGCAGTTCCATTGCGCCCGCTGGTCTACGCGCGTTGGTGGAAGTGTACGCACGAACAGCATCTTACGTGATCATGTGCGTCGAATTGTGATGTAAATTGTGGAAGATCATGGCTGGTGGATACCATGCAAAAGTATTGTTGTCCCGTACCGACAACGAATCTGCGTAAGGAAACACTTAAGATACATATTTTGCTACGGAAGCCCTCCCTTGCACGATTATATGTTCATGGCAGCCATGAGCCCCTGCAAACAGATATGGACGTATAGATGTCGACGTACACACGGGTGCACCTCCTAAGCGACTGTCGCCAGCTGGTAGCACAGTCGCTTAAAAAAATATTAGTGCATGTCGAATGAGCTGTAAGCGGTTTGATCCAGTGTGCGCTCCTCGCTCATGCACAGATTGAACCAGCTCAGAAGCTAATGTGGGTGCCCGAGTACTATTGCGAGTGTCCATGCACACACAAAGCGAGCGAAGTACACCCCACCGGGTGGAATACAAAATCAGGTGTCCGAGGCCTAGCGAACCTAGATATACTAGAAGCAGTCGGCATTATCTTCGACATAACCGACGCGGCGGTACCAAAATTGGCCAGCTCTGGATGCGAATAGAGTGGCTTCGCCGGCATTTAAATTGGCGCACTTGATAAACGTAACACTGAGCTGGACTCTATTACAGAATTGCTGCAGCGTTAGGAACTCCAGACCAACGAATCCCGCCAGAACCCAACGCGCCTCCCAAGCGCAAATTCCGCCGCCACTCCACCCAATCACCTCCCAGGATCCGTGCAACCAGGTCCAGGCTATCACCCCTGCCTGGGTCACCTCCCAACCTTCTCTTCGTTCACCGGTTCAACCTTTCTCCCCAACTCGACACCAACACCAGCCCAGTATAGTAACACCAACAGCCATTAAACGCGCTCGGTAATGGGACTTTTTCTGCAGTGGAACACCGGTGGCCTTCCAGGCAAGTTCATAGAATTCAAATCGGAATTCTGGAAACAAAAACCATTACTAGCTGCGCACCAAGAAACTCACCTTCGAGATTCTGACTTCACTTGGAACAAAATCCCAGGTTACATTTGGCACGTCGACAACGTAAACGGCCTACATAAGAAATGGGGCGCAGCCATACTCATTGCAAACAGCATACCTCATCGTCGAGTAACGTTAAATACTCCCCTGAATTGCATAGCAATCAGCCTCAAAATTTAATACTGCCAAACCACAGTCATCTCAATATACATCTCGCCGTCAGCTGAAACCACCACACCACAGAAGCTGAGCGACTTGCTGCTTCAGACCCCTCCACCAGTTCTCATCATGGGAGACTTTAATGCTAAACACCCCTCCTGGGGAAGCGACCAGATTGACGCTAGAGGACGCGAAATTCACCAGTTTATTTCGGACTACAACTTAGTACTTCTTAACATCGGGGCCGCCATGCACTATAACCCGATCTTAGGAGGATCGGACAGTTGCATTGACTTAACGTGCTGCTCCCAACGACTCAGCTCACTATTTGACTGGTCAGTTTCCGACGTTCCCGGGCTGAGCGGCCACTACCCAATCACAATTACGTTCAGCACGGACGCTATCCACCACACTAAGCTATTTAGATCATCTTGGAACTTAAAAAGAGCGGACTGGGCTAAATTCGAGGAACAGGTGGACCTCAACCTAGCAACTTCAGAGACCAGCAAAATCGAGACAATCCTAAGCGTATCTGGCAACAACAACTACGACACCACTATAGTTAGTAATTCGGGTTTTTGGGCGCATCAACTGCATTGGTTATACAACGCCCGACACCACTATAGTAAGCGCTCTAGACGCCCTTGTCTCCAAAACAAATTTTAGCTCTAGCAATAGAGAAATATACAACCAGTCGTTTACTATGCACGAATTACACCTTGCCCTCAGCAAGTGTGGAAACACGTCGGTTGGGCCGGACGACATCCATTACTAGTTTCCTAAACGTCTTAGCAAAAATTCCCTAACGTACCTTCTAGCGGCCATAAATGAACTGTACCAAAGCGACACCTTTCCCGCATCCTGGCGAGAGAGCGTAGTCATTCCATTGCCAAAGCCGCACAAAGATCACTCCACCCCAAAAGGTTATAGAGCCATCTCACTTACTAGCTGTGCTAGCAAGTTGGTCGAGCGCATGGTCAACACACGATTAAGGAAATTTCTGGAACACGACCTGCTCGACGAATTTCAGTGCGGCTTCCAGCGTCAAAAAAAAACTACGGACAATCTCATTAGATTAGTGCATGACATCAAAAGTGGTCTACGAATCAAACGCACAACAATAGCTGCCTACTTAGACATCACTGCCGCATTCGACCGAGTACACAAGTCGACACTGACACACAAACTCCACAAGATAGGCCTACGCGGACACATGGCACACTTCATTCTCAACTTCCACAGAGACAGGACCCTTAAGGTCTGACGCGGCAGTGTCACACCCAACACCACAACTCAGGAGCAGTACCTGGCGCAGGGGAGCGTGCTCTCACCGAGCCTCTTCATCATCATGATCAACGACATACTTGCTGACCACACGGACACTTCACTTCAATACTCACTTTTCGCGGACGACATAGCCATTTGGACAACATCACAATGCTTCGTTAAAGCTGAAAAAATACACTCAAGCATGATTAGACCACATTGCAGTGGTGCAAAACTTGGAGCTTCACCCTGTCCGCAGAAAAATCGCCCACCGTCATGCATAGTCGTCTCCGCCCCACACCAAAAGCTCTACTTAAAATCGATGGCACAGCCATCGAACAGGTAAAAAGCTTCAAATTCTTAGGAGTGTATTTAGACGAAAAACTCAGCTTCAACACCCACACCACCTCCATCTCGAAGCGATGCGCGAAGCGCGTCAACATACTCCGTGCACTTGCAGGCACAGACTGGGGCGGAGACAGGAAAACACTACTGCGACTGTACACATACGACCCATCCTAGAATACAACAGCATCATTTTTGCCACCGTTTCAGAAAGTCAGAGACGAAATCTAGAAATCATCCAAAACAGCTGCATCAGAGCAGCCACAGGTGTCCTCAGCACCACACCGATAGCCAGTCTTCTAGTGGACTCAAACACGCCCCCACCCCACTTCAGGAGGACAACAGCTGTGCCGCTACCACATCAAAATCAAATCCATTAAAAATCACCCGGCACAGCGCTGCTTTACGCCTGACAGATACAAAAGCCGATTTGGGCGCAAACATCCATCATATAGCATTCAAATTGCCACGGCTCTCTCAGATCTTAACGTCGCAATGCCATCCAGTGCAACTCGACCGTCCACTAGGCTATTCTGGACTTTCAGTCAACCAAAGGTCGAGCACTTGCTCTCGGATAAGAAATCCACTATCACGTCGGCGGAAATTCTTGGCATCTTCCACAAGTTCGCCGATGACAATAACCACCAATCACTCGTATTCACGGATGGGTCGAAACACGAGGCTGAGGTAGGCATCGGCATCGCTGGACCAGGTCTCAGGCTTCCGAAGTGTCTACCGGATAACTTATCCATCTACTCCGCTGAAGCAATGGCCATTCTGATCGCTATCTTCATTCTCATGAGGCGTAAAGCTAGAAACGTAGTAATTTGCTCAGACTACAGATTCGTCCTCCAGTCAATTAGCAACACCCACGACTGTCCATATCACGTCATTGATAGAATCCAACAAATCGTGGCCCAAAACGTAAACATGAACTTTTCCTTCCTCTGGATTCCGGGCCACGCCAGCATCCCAGGTAACGAAGAAGACCGGCTCGCAAAGCAAGCCTTAGCATCGAACACTTACCCTAGCGTGGAATATTCGGCAGACGATTGCAAAGCACTTCTACAACGCAACATTCGCCAGCATCAGCAGAACACATGGACACAACACAACTCCACATAACACAAATCCAACCACACCCACGCAATCAAACCAACGATAGGCACATGGAAACACATCAAATCAATCTCACCGACAAAAAGAGGTCATCCTCACTAGACTCAGAAATGGTTGCACAAAACTAACACAGCCTCAATTAGAGGGGGACCATTACACAACACGTAACTGCGACACCTGCAACACCTCGTTAAGCATAGGCGACATACTGCTAGACTGCAGTAGCTTTAGCTCTCAAAGACCACTTAAGGCATTCTGCCAAAGAGAGGGTAGCGACTGGCGACATACCCTATCGCTTCCATCGCTTCTCGGTGACAAACACCCAGAACTCCTTCAATTGCTATTTAAATATCTGTATGTCACAAAACTAGCAGGAGCACCGTAGGCACAACACCACCAACACTCACATCCACTCGCAATGCATGACCGTGAAACACTCCTAGGAAACACGTAAATAGCCATCCCCGCATGGCGTCGGACGTACATGAGCAGATTTGCTTCCCAATTCGAAATAAATGGCTACCTAGCGGTGCCGTCGGAAGTAGATGAGCCGACTTTCTTTAGGAAAACATAAAAACAAACACTAAAAATTAGCATAACGTAAAACGACTACCCAGAGGAGCCATCGGACGTAGATGAGCCGATTTGCCTGGCAACTCATAACGTAAACGGCTAATCAGAGGTACAGCGGACGTAGAAGAGCCGAATTGCAAAACACCATACTAACCCAACTGACAACCCTGCATGACATGCTTAGACTAACCCGCTACTAACAACTAACACGTGGCGGCCGGCGTGACAGGCGGTGTGGACAACTACCTCCTTGTTCGCACGGTAAAGATCTCTCGGTGTTCTTCGATAAGAGTACGCTAAAGCCGGCACCCTGGCAAAATCAACTTCTCGCCACTCTCAAAACACCCCGCACCCCCACCCAAACTAAAAAATATTTTGTGGAGTAAAATAAAATTAAAACCATTTAGACAGCAGGGAGATGCCCCCCAACCCAGCCCCCGCATTCAGCACCTAAAATATCACACAAACTATAACGCAAAATTACCTTACCGTAAATGTCCACTCGCCTGCACCTTGATCGCAAACACTCGCTTGTATAGACAGACACGTAACGTACTCGTTTTAAAGGCGGCGCAAATGACCTTTATGGTCCGGCACGCCTAAAAAATCCCCCCCCCACCAGCGCCAGGAAGAAATTGTTGCAGCGCAAGTTCAGAATTGTTGTAGCGAAAGGACATAATTGTTGTAGCGCAGGGACAGGATTGTTGCAGCGCTAGAACATAATTATTGCATCACTAAGACAGATTTGTTGCAGTGTCAGGATATAATTGTTGTAGCGTAAGAACATAATCGTTGCAGTAAGAATAGAATTGTTCCAGCGCATGGACATAACTTTTACAGGGGAATGACAGGGTTGTTGCAGCGTACGAACATAAATGTTGCAGCGTAAGGGCAGAATTGGTGCAGCTCAAGGACATAATTGTTGCAGCGTAAGGACAGGACTGTTCTAGCGCAAGGACATTTTTCTTGCAGCGTAATGACAATTATTGCATCGTAAGGACATAATTATTGCAGCGTGAGGACATAATTATTGCAGCGTAAGGACATAATTATTGCAGCGTGACTTTTTGCGAGCATATCACTGGCCGACTGACTGACGGAATTTAACATCTCCGCCGCATGTCGTGCTACCGACGTCTACATTGTGTTGTGTAGGCGCCGTCACGGTCGTCGCCATGTTATGCAGCACGTTCTGCCGCATCAACAGGTATTCCAGTCGGACGGAACGTTCGTGGGCACGATCGGCTCCGAGGGGCGCAGCTCTGGTCAGTTGGCGCACCCGCACTACATCGCCGTCAGCGCCACCAACCGGGTGGTGGTGAGCGACAGCAACAACCACCGCGTACAGGTGTTTGACGTCAACGGCCGCTGTCTCACCACGTTCGGCGGCGAGGGCGGCGACGACGGCAAGTTCAAGTTCCCCAGGCGAGTGCTCCCTCCGCGCGTCCCAGCTGGCAGATCGGTCAGCTTTGCGAGGAGCGAACTGAAAACGAGGAGTATATTGTGCTTTTGGTGGTCAAGTTAAAAGTCTCTCGCAGGAAGATCAGCCTGCCTTCTGTGACCCCCACCACCCGGTTATCATTTGTAGACTGTTGTGCAATTGTGCAATGTCAGGATATAGTATGCAGCACTTCTCCAGCTAACATCATTTGCATCTGAAGATATATTTTACGACTCACAATGCTATAAGGTTGTGGTTGACAGGCCAAAAAGCACAGGGGCTCGGCATAGCAGTCGATGTTTCGTCCCTGGCACAGCAATTCATTTGAAAATAAATCTGGATAATTTTGGATTCCATGAAAACGTGTGCACCATCTAGTTAAGGCCAGCATCTCACAGATGGTAATCATAATCCGGCGAAGTTACCCGTTGAATTTCGGTCCAAGTTCTAACGCAGCCACTTTCCCGACCTCGGCAGGGGCGTCGCCGTCGACGACCAGGGATACATCGTCGTAGGCGACTCAGGCAACCACCGTATCCAGATATTTAACCCGGACGGAGAGTTCCTGCGGGCCTTCGGCTGCTGGGGAAGCCAGGACGGCGAGTTCAAAGGTCAGACATGTGCTGCCAGGAACAGAACTGGCGCCACCTGTAACCGATGCGGCTCAAGCGTCCCCGTTGGTGATTTGCACTATGGCACCCGACCACTAGAACACGTTAGCGCTAGGGATAGAGCAGGACGCTTGGAACAGAACATACGCAATATTATCCACAGACTCCTCATACCACATAGCGATTTTACTATAAAAAGGCATCTATGACACTCCTCAATCTTCACTGCGACAGAGGTTGCTCCGTCAGAGTTCTCGACTCTTCCTTTATGCAGCGGAGTGAAAAACACGTGGGTGCAGCGCTGATGTAATAGTTTTCCCCAATCATAAACGCTGCTAAAGCCAAGTATGGCCGCGTGGGCCCAGCGCCCAGTGTGGCCACACGTCCGTTCAGAGGCAAGCGTCACCTGGCGAGCGTTAACCGGGCGCCGCGCCCGCAGGACTGGAGGGAGTGGCCGTGACATCCAGCGGCAGCATCCTCGTCTGTGACCGCGAGAATCACCGTGTTCAAGTGTTCTGAAGGTCAGCAGTAGCCGACCGGCGCACACTGACCAGGCAGTCACTGCCGCGGTAACACTCGATCGATGCTAAAAGGCGAGGAAAAGAAAGCACCGGCATGGAACGGGGTTGGAATATTCTTCCTTTTAAACAGGCATGACAAGAATCATTACGATTTCAAACCGAGAGCTGTCCCTGAACGATCCAGTGCGGCACTTCGCTTAATTAAGTTTTTCATGTCAATCCATATCCCGTCGGGAGGGGGGGGGGGACGCGACAGTGCCGCCATCCTCGATCTCCCGGTCCATCAAACAGTTGAACAGCGCCTTTCCCCGCAGCGTGGCGGCCTCCAACCAGCACAGACGGCTCCAGTCCGCGAGCAGGGAGGCTCCATCCCGCGGGTATCGGCGGCTCCAGCTCGCGAGCAGGGAGGCTCCATCCCGCGGGTATCGGCGGCTCCAGCTCGCGAGCAGGGAGGCTCCATCCCGCGAGCAGGGAGGCTCCAGCCCGCGAGCAGGGAGGCTCCATCCCGCGGGTATCGGCGGCTCCAGCTCGCGAGCAGGGAGGCTCCAGCCCGCGAGCATCGGCGGCTCCAGCCATCCAGCAGTGGAGACCAGCTGGCAAGCAGCACAGTTGGGCCAGCCTCGCCACGCACAGCTGGTCGCTCGACACGAGAAGCCGCCGTCCGGCCATGGTAGACGCCCCTTCCCTGCTCCCCGCTCTCCTGAATGGCGTAGAATTCGTACAAGATCTAGTGAACTTAGTTATTTAACAGATTGGTCAAAACCGAACCGCGAACAATAAATACTGATACCATCTCAGTGTGGCGCTTTCTTATCCGATTACCTTATATTGACAGTATGATTCGAGTCGACAGACACGCTCATCGATAAAAATACACAATCCATATGCACAGCGTCTCGATACCTCGACGTCGCCTGTAGTGAAATCGCGATACGCGTTCACGGATGCACCTCACAGCAATTGAACAACCAGGACATGCCTATCGCATGCGATGAGTTACACCTCCCCCCCCCCGCTGCACGAGACGGGTTCCCCCGCTGCACGTGGAGTACCTGAAGTAAAACAGACTACCGAAAACATACATAAGATACACCACTCGCCAACCAACACCAGACTGCACGAAACACCCATACAATGCACACATGGTGTTATGTTCTACCCACGACGCGAGAACTCGCCGACCAATATTGCACCGAACAAATGCCTTTGTCGAGGACTGCCCACATGCAACGGACTGGCGAACAAACCTAGAACAGCGCAACCCATGAGACGCATTCAAGCGCCAGTCTTAAAGCTCTGCATGTGTGCGAGGGCGCAAAACAAGTGCAATCAGTTTTAGAATCGCACGTTCACCGGTTGCCACTGTCGCACTATAGCCGGGGGCAGAGTCTAGTCAGCCCCCTCACCATCACACAGTACAGATACTCCCTGCATAACGCCCCGACCGCACTCCACACGCAGCTACAGACCAGTGTGCAGCGACTACAGACTAGCGTGCAGCGAGTACAGACCAGTGTGCAGCGACTACAGACCAGTGTGCAGCGACTACAGACCAGTGTACAGCGACTACAGACCAGCGTACAGCGACTACAGACCAGCGTGCAGCGAGTACAGACCAGTGTGCAGCGACTACAGACCGGCGTACTGCAGCACCACCCCACGGTCCACAGCTGCTCCATCACGGCGCCAGCTGACTGTTGTTCTGGGCTAAAGGACAGCCTGGTACTGCGCCCGATGACCTGACGGCGTCAGCGGTCCCCACCGAGAAGCGCCCAGCGGTCGCAGTCTGCTCCTCAGAACGACTCATGGGAGCACAGCACTGCAGGTGCACCCCGAACTAGACACCAGACGCAATCCGATCAGAGTATTCGGGAGGAACCCAGATTTGAGATGCATGAGACATTCGGGTCCGAGACACGGGAGAGGTACTCTGGTCCGAGACACAGGAGAGGTACTCTGGTCCGAGACACAGGAGAGGTACTCTGGTCCGAGACACGGGAGAGGTACTCTGGTCCGATACACGGGAGAGGTACTCTGGTCCGAGACACAGGAGAGGTACTCTGGTCCGAGACACAGGAGAGGTACTCTGGTCCGAGACACAGGAGAGGTACTCTGGTCCGAGACACAGGAGAGGTACTCTGGTCAGAGACACGGGAGAAGTACTTGGGTCCGAGACACGGGAGAGGTACTTGGGTCCGAGACACAAGATACTTGGGTCAGAGACACAGGAGAGATACTTGGGTCCGAGACACAGGGGAGGTACACTGGTCCGAGACACACAGAAGATGCTCCGGTCATGGTCCAGGGAAGGGCAGGTGAGGAAGCCAGGGAACCACATCACAGCAAGCACTCGCCGGATCTATCTAAATAGGCAAGGAATACAATGGGTACAGCACGCATCCGAACACCAAGTAATACCTATGGAACACCGATGCATCGATCCTGCTACATGTAAGGTGTATCTAAATAGTCTACCATCTACGAATGTATCGTCCCAGCTTCCCACCAACATATCTGCACATATATCACACTTGGATAAAAGTCGAAAGACGCAGGCTTTAAGAAACTTGTTGCCTTAAAAGCACGAGAGCGCGAGACCGTCTGGGGCAGATGAGTTGGACATTGATGCCATGCAACATTAGTTGCGTCAGATCGAATCCCAGTGAGGTGGAAGCTTTCGGCCCCAACATGATCTTATACGAGACCACACTTTGAATGCCACAGTAATGTTAGATTTGATGGGAGCTTTGATGTAAAACGATCGAGAACCATTTGAACAGAGAATGACTAAGATATCGGACGGTTCAAATCGGAGACGGGCAATATCGGATGACGCATGCTAAGCCCAAGATTGCCCTTGCACTGGATGTCACCAGCACCAACACCTCCAATGTTTACATGACTACGCACACACACATAAATATCACACCTGTCGTCGCGCTACTCGGCTACATGCAGGGCAGGCAAGAATATATCGTACACGTCCTACCAGCCCTAAAAAGGAAGAGCACCGCCAACCGCGAATATGAGCCCAGCCGAGTCCCGCCATGCGTAACGGACAGAACCACCGCTTGGCGGAAGCTCGACAGATGGAGCTGGTCGCCCGTCAGGGTCGCAACGCCGCGCCGTAGCTGGAGGCCTGGTCCAGTGTTTCAGCCTGGTCAGCTGCGGATGGAACATGGTCGGCCACGACGTGCGACCAGTCTATCAGGGGGTCGTAGTGGTTTCGGTCGTTGTGGCCAGTCCTGTCCAGCTCCTGCTTGAAGAACGCCGCCGTCTTCGGGATGCCCGTGCTGAGAGGCACCTACCGGACCAGCACAAAGGTTCGCAGCTGTAACTGATATATATTGATCCGGTCTCTACTATAGACATTCATTGGGACGTCCTCAAAACATTTGCTTCCATGAAATTGTGCGCAATTCAGATTGTACCTAAATAAGTTGCTACAGACTCGTTTTTCTCGAATGAACCGAATGTCACACGATCACTACCACACAGGGAATGAAAGGGGAATGTTACAGACATGAAAATTGATGTCGCCGAAAAACCGGCAGTAAGCCACCAGGACACGCAAATAAAACATATCGAGATTAAGTTACAGTATTTCGCTCGAGGCTGCCAGGCAACAACTGTCGGAACATGAACATTAAGTTGGTTGGTTATTGGTTTTACGACACATCGACCGTTGAGTCATGTAGCGTCGCCAATCTCCCACGCCGATTGGTCGCGGGCGAAGAGTATGAACATTAAGTGGTAACGCATGCAATGAGCGGGATTGATTGAATTACAGGTAATTTAGGTACCCAGGTAGCAGCACAACACGTCGCATACATCTACTGGTGATGGCATACGTCAAAAACACCAAATATTCAAAGAACACCATGCGGCAGAGGTTAATTTAGCAGCATTTTATTTTCCATGAGACGTAAACTGAACCATTTGGGAAAGCTCAATTCACCTCATTGAGTAAACTAAATGCTGCTGCAGAATCTGTAGCAGGACAAAAAAAATGTTACCTTCGGGGCCCAGCCGAGCAGCTGTTTGGCCAGCTTGATGTCGGGCTTCCTTTTCTGCGGATCGTCCTCGACGGCGTCGAGGTACTCAATCTGGCTCGAACCACCCACCGTTTGCATGATGATATGTGCAAACTCTGCCAAAGATAGCCAGAGTCAAGTCTGGGTACGTCCGTGGATACGTCGTGACTCCAAGACGGTGCGCAGCAGTCGATGGAGCCATGCGAACACAGCAATAATGTTCAGACTGCTACTGTGTTACGGGGTACGTCCGTGGAACGCGGACTCCAAGAGGTGCGCAGCATCGTGGAATCACAAGCAATAATGTTCAGACTGCTATTTTACGGGGTACGTCCGTGGATACGTCGTGACTCCAAGACGGTGCGCAGCAGTCGATGGAGCCATGCGAACACAGCAATAATGTTCAGACTGCTACTGTGTTACGGGGTACGTCCGTGGATACGTCGTGACTCCAAGACGGTGCGCAGCAGTCGATGGAACCATGCGAACACACAGCAATAATGTTCAGACTGCTACTGTGTTACGGGGTACGTCCGTGGATACGTCGTGACTCCAAGACGGTGCGCAGCAGTCGATGGAGCCATGCGAACACAGCAATAATGTTCAGACTGCCACTCACCCAAATCGGAAATCTGCAAATGGACCACCTGTATGCTGACATACCTATAGAAATTTGAGGATTAGAAACATACAAAGCGACAGAATAAGACGGGGAACTTATAGAATACGAAGGCCGACATGCCGGGTGATGTAGAACCCTGCCAAAACGGTGGCAGCGCTTCCGCAAATTGCACAGCTATGCGTGGGTTTAAAAGTCTGGTAATCCATTTATCATCCGGCGGCGCTTTAGGAAATGCCTAAACTGTTCACAAGCGGCTAGGTACGTGTGCTTCGTCACGTCCGTAATTTCGCAGTCAACACCAGACACATGCACCACTCAATCACTCCCCTCCCCTCCCACAGTGTCTAAAAGTTCTTGTTATGTTAAGGTGTCTAGTGGAAAATTATTTTAAACGACGGTGCAAGTTTGAGTAATTTGGGCGCCGCTGGTTACTCTCGGTTGATCGCGACACATTTGGTGCAGACAGACCAAATGCATCAAATTACGAAATGATCCGGAAACTATCTCAAGCATAGTTATATCACTAGAAACTATTGTAGGTCCAGTCATGGGTGGAAGATCAAACAAATTTGGTGTTGCGAATTGTAAAATTGGCGACGTCAAACCAAAAAAATGCAGGGGTTGCATATTATCGGCAATATTAGTTAGTTATTTGAGTTTAAGAACGCTTCGACCAAAGCGTGATCATTTAGCGCCCATTTATCGACAATGTAATTTGAACAAAGTTAGTAGGCAGGAATTAAGATAATGAACCTTGGGCTCTTTTACGACGCATTCGACTGGTATGCCACATAGCGCCGCCGACAAACTCTGTGCTACACCTGCAGTACTACATTTACTACTGCAGTACTACATTTACTGCCAATTGACAAGAGTGCATATACATACAATAAGCATATGCAATATACATACACTTGTAATAAGCATACAAGAAGTCAAATAGCGGAACTTCGACCATAATAAGTTTAAAACTGAAAATAGTGAGCCGAAATGAGCAGTATTAGATCGTCACGTAAAGATATTTAATGTCATGTAAAACGAACTGAAAACGGATGGATGAGTTTACAAAAGTTCTAAGTTATGAACTGCCATGTGTGATGTTCCGTAGGCTCCGGCTCAGATGAGTGCTCGAGGCCAGCGACTACACATGCGAGGGTCGTGAGTCGGACCGACCGTTTATTAGCTGTGACTGGCAATTGGCTGCAGCTGTGGGCTGCCATATCCAAGGGAAATACCCAACACAATGGAATTGGGCGCGACATATATAGCACACCAAACCCTCAACCTATGAAAGGTGATCGTCTGTCGCACTTGATGTACGGCGAGATCAGAACGTCCAGACGCTATAATGTCCAGCCGCATGACTGCCTAAGACACATGCTCCGGCACGCAGGCGCGGTAATGGTTGCACCGAGGGGATAACGGGGAAACGGCGGGGAATCCGGTAGTGGGAAACCGTGCTACGCGTGTAGCATTCAGCTGCGATAGATGGTATCGATGTTTTTATTTGGTGGTTGTTGTCAGCACTACTTCCAGTGTGTACCTCGGTGCATTGTATTCCAGGTCGGGGTGCCCAATAAATGACTACTGGAGGCGGTGCATTTATTCAGTTGGGTCGCGCCGACATTCCAAACACACATTCCAAACTGACATTCCAAACTGGAACGGAAGTAGAAACAAGATGGGAAGATGAGCGTCGAGAGTACACGATTATTCCTTGCTGGTGTCACTTTCAGTTCAAAATTAGTGTAACTTTGGAACACTGCCCCCACCCACACACTGTCACCTCCACCGCCATCTCCACACGCTCACCCCACCCAAAAGCAATGCACCAACCGCACAGAGATACGCCCCCATGCTTGCACACGACCCAGCCACACCCACACCTCAGCCACCATTATCAGCCAGAGCCACGCCTCGACCTACCGTTGATGCTGTGCTCCACCGAGCCATCACCAGCCACAGTCACGCCTCGACCTACCGTTGATGCTGTGCTCCACCGAGCCGTCACCAGCCATAGCCACGCCTCGACCTACCGTTGATGCTGTGCTCCACCGAGCCGTCACCAGCCAGAGCCACGCCTCGACCTACCGTTGATGCTGTGCTCCACCGAGCCGTCACCAGCCAGAGCCACGCCTCGACCTACCGTTGATGCTGTGCTCCACCGAGCCGTCACCAGCCAGAGCCACGCCTCGACCTACCGTTGATGCTGTGCTCCACAGGGTTGCCCAGGTTGACTGGGCCCGAGTGGTCAGACTGCATTAACGCCACCAGACCCTCCACCAGATCGGAAACGTACTGGAACGAGCGCGTCTGCTGCCCCGAGCCGTACACCTGCGGGACCGGTACCGCTCAGGCGCCTATCAGGCGGCCGTACCACCCAGAGTACGGATGCAGCACACCAGAGTGCAGGTACGGCTCGCGGTACGATCTTCTGAGCACGGGGTACGAAATGAGGTAAAAACACGACGCCTTAAAGTGCAGGGTCATTAACATGTTGAAGAGTGCACAAGAATGATACTGAACACAGACCACATCGCAGAATACCAGCTGCAAACTGTAAAATGGCGCTGTATAAACGTGTGCACCAGCACACAGACGTAGCATAGAATAAGAGGCAGATGCAGTGAAATGCGGGGCGCAATACGGAGTAGTACGAACACGAGGTATTGCATAGCACCCACCATTATGCAAATTCTGAGGTCAGATCATACAGTCACCGAATTGGTTAAGGTCAAGTGAGGTCACCTCCAGAAAAGTTTCAACCAGTCGTCCCATTTTAATGGGTAAATCTAATTAAAACTTTCAGCGTTTACTTATCTTTAGGGACGTAACAATATGTACCGTAGAAATGTTTGCATATTGCATGACTTATTTGTTTTGCATATTTGCCCATTACAGATAAAATAGAAGATTCTGGCTCAAGTAAGCACTCTTATGAGGCTTAATTTACTTAAAACAACAACGATGGGCTTCACCAAATATAAAAAGAAAATTCGAAGAAATCGAAAACTAAAACTTCACAAATTCAAAACCAATTTTGTAGTTGGGTGGGCAAACATTTTGGAACCATGGTAAATTCCACATTCCTTTTCCGATTCCAAATCACTTGTTTTAAAAATTTCCCCAACATGACCTCCGGAGCCAAAACTATGACATCAGTCATGACCTCATGAACACGCCAAGTGCTGCCACTTTTCAGAGGATAATTTTGGGGGTTGTTTAGAGGCCTACTCGTCGAGTGCTTCCCGGTGATACCTCTTTAGTTTTCGTGCGACGCTTAGTTTGTAGATTAGATGGGGCTTATAATGACCCCACCGTGAAGGGGTGCGAGGATCTGACCGGAAAGGGTTATAGGCGGCGAAAATGACCTTCATGGTCCGGAACGCCTCTAAACTCAATACCCCCCTTACCAAATTGCTACCAGGTACTACCATTATGAACAGCTGTAAGGTGTAAGCATTGCTTGTGTGACATGCTTGGAGTCGATACACGTATACAGAACTTGGAGAAGGATGTACGTTTACGTACATCCTTTACGTTTCCACAGTAAAGGATGTGGAAATGTGCAACTCACTCAATTTTAATATTGAATATCATGTGTTCGCCGTTCAATGACCTAATGATCCAAAATGTCTAACATCTCCCACACACTGTAACCAATAAAGGTGCCTGAGAAGCACAGGACTATTTACTGCCCAAGAAACAATCCATTTCCCGTTAAAGGATACCAACCAAATGGTTGTACCTTCCTGGCAAACAAAAAAATATGCAGGCATCACTCTTGAAACCCCTATTTTGAAGAAACTGGACCAGAGAAATGATAGACGTTGGGCTCGACAAATGTGTTGACTGGCCGTGCCCTCCAGCACTGACCGTCAGTGTCTTGTTCTGCAGCGCTTGAAGCACAAAGTTGCTGACCACCCTGCCGTCGTTGTTGTGCATGCGTGGCCCGTACGTGTTGAAGATGCGCGCCACACGCACGCTCACGTTCGACTGCTTGTTGTAGGCGAACGCCAACGTCTCCGCCAAGCGCTTGGCCTCGTCATAGCAGGCACGTGGGCCTGCCCGCAGAATCGGCCGTAAGTCAACCGCAGACACCACCGGCAGAAATGCAACGGCTTTAGCTAATCATGAACATCATCGGCACAAATGTAACTAATTTAGACAATCAGAGACGTCAATGGCAGAACTGTGCCGGCCCCGGCGAACCGAAAATGTCGCTAGCAGGCATACAATGGCCGTCATCCGATTGCCTACTTATTGACTTGGCAGCAGGGTGGGAATTAAAGCACTTCTTAAGAGATTTTATCTCTGAAAACATTTTTGCACTCCGGTTCATACTGGATAGGATGGGCTTCACATGTACTCGGACAGAAATGTGGGAACAAAGATATCAATAAAAACAAACAGAACACCCAAAAAAAACGCTAGTTATTCATTCCACTTACGGTCACCACTCAAAATAACCACTTTTTGTAGCCGTCACCAGCCGGACCACAGCTCCACACACTCCATCAATCTCAACTACCGGAATTTCCGACAACAACGCGCCAACAGCACTTGCAAGATGGTGCGCATGCGCACTGAGTACAATGTTTTCCGGCTCTGGAGCCGCGTCTCGGAAAACCTGTGTTCTTGCCACCCATATAGTGGGAAAGTTTGACAGTTTTAAGAGACGTCCTCCGGAGTCCCCGAGGCCACCGATCAGAATTGGCTGCATTAGCGTGTTCCGTTCTGAAATCTGTCAGTCAACCAATCAATGAAAGGTATTTTTTATATGACGTCATAACCATTAGCAACTTTGAACACATGGTTAACAGTGTCATACTGCAAACACAAGACCTTGACTGATCCTTTGCTTTGATCACATCCAACTGTGGCGTGTGCGGTAGCGGAGTTGCGTTCGTATTACGTAGGAAATTGGCTGCGTAGGTAGGTATGCGCCCTGAGCTGAGGGTGAAGTGCAGTATTTTTGTTTGTTTTTCATATCGCTAGCCTTGTAATGAGACCAACAGTGAAAGGAAAACGCATTGCTCCTGATGAGTTTGTTTGTTTATTGGGGTTTTTGAGCTCCTGATGAGTTATGAGAGACGAAACAGTGCTGATTATTACGAGTCACTACCGGGCGGTACCATCCATTGTTCACTTTTTTCCTATGTTTTGACATTTGAGTTGACAAAAATGAGAACGCATTTTACTTATGCATATTATGTAGGTACTGATTACATATATTTTTCTGGTCGGTTACTGGTAAACAGATTCCATGCATAAAAAAAATAATGTCCATGAAAATGTACTCCGGAAGAAGTCGGTATGCACTCAGACTCCCAACCCGGAAAGTAAGTTTCCCACTCTGCTTGGCAGCCCACCCAGGTTACAACACATTTTATGCCATTTTTCCGATCCGTGGGTGCGTGAGTCCACACAGGTTCCCACAGGTCACTGACCCCCATCGCTACCCTCACACACTCGCCACTTTACCTATGGTTTAAACGAGACTCTGGATAGGAAGAAGCCAGTACAATACAGCACCATGACATTCGAATGACCTTGCAGACAAGGTCTGGATGTTATCAAACACGCTAACAGGCTGCTTACGACCAGCATTACCAAACAGTCCCAAACGTTCGTGTAACAATGTGCCGGCAGCATTCAGAACAGTCTCGACGGGCCGACCGGGCCAGACCAGTCGCATACACAGGAGACTCCGCCACAGTTTGCAGGGCTCCTATCGCCGGTAAGTGTGCACATGAATAGCGTGCGCTCACCAATAGGATTGACGTGTCCCCAGTATGTCTCGGGCTGCGGGTGTACCTCAGGGTCGCCATACACCTCTGATGTGCTTGCGATCAGGATCTTGGCGCCCACCCGCTTCGCCAGGCCTGTCGGCACACCACAAGCATTAACTTCGGGACACAGGCACACCAGTGTCGTTATGCCACTACGTCAGGGACCGTTTCATCGCATGCGTGTTCTATTATACTGAATACTCGCGTGCCACATCACAATGCGTATTCTATTAGACTGAATACTCGAGTGCCACGTCACAATGCGTGTTCTATTAGACTGAATACTCGAGTGCCACGTCACAATGCGTGTTATATTAGACTGAATACTCGTGCCACGTCACAATGCGTGTTCTATTAGACTGAATACTCGTGCCACATCACAATGCGTGTTCTATTAGACTGAATACTCGTGCCACATCACAATGCGTGTTCTATTAGACTGAATACTCGTGACACATCACAATGCGTGTTCTATTAGACTGAATACTCGAGTGCCACGTCACAATGCGTATTCTATTAGACTGAATACTCGAGTGCCACGTCACAATGCGTATTCTATTAGACTGAATACTCGAGTGCCACGTCACAATGCGTGTTCTATTAGACTGCTGAATACTCGAGTGCCACGTCACAATGCGTGTTCTATTAGACTGAATACTCGTGCCACATCACAATGCGTGTTCTATTAGACTGAATACTCGTGACACATCACAATGCGTGTTCTATTAGACTGAATACTCGTGCCACATCACAATGCGTGTTCTATTAGACTGAATACTCGTGCCACATCACAATGCGTGTTCTATTAGACTGAATACTCGAGTGCCACGTCACAATGCGTGTTCTATTAGACTGAATACTCGCGTGCCACATCACAATGCGTGTTCTATTAGACTGAATACTCGTGCCACATCACAATGCGTGTTCTATTAGACTGAATACTCGTGCCACATCACAATGCGTGTTCTATTAGACTGAATACTCGCGTGCAACGTCACAATGCGTGGTCACAATGCGTGTTCTATTAGACTGAATACTCGCGTGCCACGTCACAATGCGTCGCTACAAACCGCCGCTCCATCACAACAGATTGCACACGACGGTTGATCGCATTCCTCGCACTGTCGCACTAGAGCGTGATGGTTGGTTGGTTATTGGTTTTTACAACACGTCGACCGTTGAGTCATATAGCGTCGCCAATCTCTCACACCGATTGGTCGCGGGCGAAGAGTAGCGACACGTGAGACTCGAACCCACAATCTTTCGATTGTGAGACGAGCATCTTACCCCTAGACCACTCGTCCCCTCTAGAGCGAGAACGTGATGCCACACTGTTACAAAGTCATATCGCTAAGTCTTCAGTCGAACAAACCTATGTGTAACATTAACCAACCATGCCACGATCCTCAAATCCAAACACCACCTTCGTCCCACCACAGCATGATCCAAATTAAACAAACCCGTAACGAATGTTAAAATGCTTATTTAATGACATGAACAAAATTGACATGGCAAACGAAATTGACAGCAGACATTTGTATTTCCATGATTCACTTAATAACGTGTCATAACAGACATGAACATTATGTAGTCACATCAAACATTCTACGTCACGATACCAACCATCATTTTAACACTGACGTCACAACGTTCCGACATTATTGGAACCTTGGGGTGTACCAGTAGCACACTGGCAAGGGGTCACCGATTTCTGGAGGATTGAGAGTCTAAAGAGCGATCGAACAACTTATTCATCCAACAATCGCGAGTTTCTTCCTCTCCCTTGGTCTGTTCATACTGGTTCACTTCAGAACCACCTTTGTCAAAACAATGGTTGGTTATTTAGGTTTAAGGGCGCATCGACTGCGATGGTCATACAGCGCCCATGTCAACAATGGACCTCGTGAGTGGCCACCCGCCGACACCGATCGCGCTGAACTGCTACATATCAGGCGCGACGGGATCCAAGTGTGCGTAACGCCTACCCACTGCTGGAATCGTGAGCCGAAATATACTGGTGTTGATCAGCTGTCACGTGACAATGAAGCCACTCACAAATGCCAGTTGGCGGAAAACTCAGTTTGAACAATAATTACACATAACTCATAATTGCATAATTGCAACGAATTTCGGCATCCACTGCCGAAAGTCCATGGAAGTAAAACCCGGGAGATACGGTCCCAGTCCTGCGCCGCTATACCATCCAAGCTGCAGCCTACCACAAGTCCAACCGGTCTACTCAGATGTTATTCTGTTGCCGGCCACGACCACGACCAGCACCGCACCTACTCACCGAGCATGTTGATGGTGCCGATCGTGTTTGTCTTGATGGTCTTGACCGGGTTGGCCATGTAGTGCGGCGGGCTGGCCGGGCTGGCTAGGTGGTAGATCTGGTCCACCTCGGCGTAGTACGTGTTGACGATGTCGTGAATGTCCAGCTGGAAGTTCTCGTGGCCAAGCCAGTGCTCCACGTTGCGCTTGCGGCCCGTGTGCAGGTTGTCGACGACTGTGACGTCATGGCCGTCCAGCATCAGGCGGTCCACCAGGTGGGAGCCAACAAACCCAGCTCCGCCAGTCACCTGAGGAAACGTCAGGTCACGTCAGAGCCTCATCAAGGGCAACTCGTGACCGTCCAGCATCAGGCGGTCCACCAGGTGGGAGCCAACAAACCAGGCCCCGCCAGTCACCCGGGGTCGTCAGGTCAAGTCGGAGCCTATCACCGGCACGCGGCCACCCGCCAGCTTGCCTGCGACATCCACTGTTAAATCCAGTGCTACCTTACTTGCGTTCTACCCGAGACAACTTGCCAAACCACCACACGACAGTTTTGGCACTACTCGACCCCCCAGACATCGCAGCAGAGAGGAAGTATAATGACAAATCCAAATACTTAGGAGTTCAAACACGAGCACTGCGTTAGTTAGCTATTTGGGCTCTAGGGCGCATCGACCATTTTGATCACATAGCAACCAAGCACTGCGTCGTGGGATGGAAAGGGACGCCTTCAAAAACGGCCCCCTCCAAGATTCCGAGATCATTACTGTGCACATAGCTCAACCTAACGAATCAACCACCAGGAACCACCAATCTGGAGCTCACCAAAATTCGCATCCTGTCCTTGAATGGCCGAAATCTGACTACAGGGTAAGACTTGTACGGCCGCTGGCGCACCATGGCCTCCATCTTCTGCCTCAACTGCTCCACCTCCCGCTGCACCCGAACGGTCATTCGCTCAAAGCATCGCCCTCGCTGCCGGAACACGAGGTACATGTGATACAAGGTACATGAGGTATATGAGGTACAAGTTCAACGCCAGGTTAGGGCACACATCGGACATTGGTCTTGGAACCTCAGAATGATACTTCTGCAGCGTAAGTGGCTGTGGAATAACAGCCATACCGGCTTGGAGCGAGTTGGGGCACGAGTAGAACTGCGGCCCATTCGTTCCGGTAGAAGTCTCGCAACACAATGCTGTAGGTGCTAATTACCATGGAACGAAATAAATGTGCAGAAGTGAATATAAGTAATATAAAGACAAAGACATAAGCAGCGTTGGAAAAATGGCCATTTTTTTACATTTGGCTCTCCAAAGAATTATACACTCCCAAAAATATCCACTCCTTGGGCTGCCAACTACCAGATGAAGAGCTAATGCATCACAAGAAATCCTAACTAGTTCTGCTACTATCAAATAGTGATAATTGTTAACATAGCCCACAGAGCAGCATGCTCAATGGACTATATGGTGATCTTTGGCTAGTAGTGAGAATGAGATCCACCAGTTCTAATAATCATTATCTTGTGTAACCATTTTGGGTCCTTGGCACATCAACTTGGCAACATCATTGATAATAACGTAAATTTGTTATTTCAGCTGATCACCAGAGCTGCAGAAACATTCAAAGAGAATGCAAGGAAAAGAACAGAAGATGAGATGCCTGTGAGAGTTGAAGAATGACAGCACACCAGCAGAATGGAAGCTAAAGTTGGAATCACTATGCATATGACCATTACAACATTGAATATATAAAATATAATGGTGCAAGTCAAGTGTATACTGGTGCAAGTGTAATTGTTTAGTACAAGTGAACAAACAAACATACATCCCTTAATTCATATACTTTCCATTCACAAAGAAATTCCCTGACCAGAAGTGCTCAGAAGAATGCAAGACCAAAACTAGAAAGAGAACTGGAGTAGGCTGTACACAACTCACAACCAGATAGGCATGAAGGGAATGACTTTCCGAATATCTCAGTAGGTGCAAGTCATGCTTTGGCATGGCAGTCTTTTATGAGGTGGGAGGCAAAAAAAAACAACAAAATTGTACTCAGCGTGGGATAGCACCCAACAATATCCTGAAACACTTCATAAGTGCACAATCAATGTGCATGAATGAATGCATGCTTAGGTGCACTGGAGTGATACCAAACCCATAGGAGTAAAACTTAATGTATTCCGACACCAAAATAAGCAGACTAGCCATTCAATCCAAAGCATTTGTCTGCTGAAAATGATTGTTCCTTAAAAATTTAAAAAAGTCAAACCATTCTGTCCAAACAATAACAAAATCAGAAAGCTTCATCCATTACAGGGCCACCCATTAATGAAGACCCTAGGTAGGTATGCCACTGGGTGCATATGCACTTGCATGTTGATGTGGATGCAGACGCACCTAGGTAAAACTTATCTACCTAGATTTGCACCAAGTGCCTACCTACCTAGTAGGTAGGTACTAGGTAGGTACCTACCTCCTAGGTAACCTACCTACATCCATGCAATGTATCTATAGGTACATTGCATATTATCGTGGTTCACCCTTTCAAACCAACGGCAATTAGAGGCATTCAATTTTAACAATTCAATTGAGCCTAATTTCTTACGTAGGACGACAACCACCGACGGGTCGACACCACACCACAGCAATTACTACTCTCACTTAAGGGCATTGAGTCTCACTTCCCGCCTCCCGGTCCATTAATCATCGAAATACCTACATCCTAACACCAGCGCACTGCACAACAAACATTTACCACAAGATACCATCTCTGGACTTCCAAATTCAAAACATGAAGTAATCCCTCGTCAAATGAAGGAAGCTTCCATACGTCGCCTGGCTAGTAAAGAAAACTACCACTCTCCAGGACGGATTTGAAATTTAGAGGCTCTTGGCCGGGGGTGAATCATGCCTCTCCAGCTTCCACTCTTTCGGGAGCTTTTTAAACCACTCCGAAGAAAGGCAATGAATACTTAACTTTTGAACGCTTCCTAAAATATTGGGATGTTCTACATCAGCTTATGGAAAAGAAAAGGTGTATTTATGAATTTTGAAGCAGTCACAGCCGATCTATATAAAATATATCAGCTAAAATTTACGCGTGAAAATTAGCCAGATCCGTCCAAGACATTCTCCAAACCTGTTAAGACTTTGTGGCAAAATAGACCACCAGATAACCAGAAATTTCGGTGTCTTTTGATTTCATGACATACATTGCTTCAGAGCGCCACGTATTCGTGACACAAATACTGTTCATGCCACTCGGACACAGATATTCTACAACTCCGCAAAAATAAAATTTGACTTGATTTAATCTGGGTGGCCCAGAGTTAAGATACTAAAGTACAGAGTTAAGATAATTGAAGAAAACAATTATTCCTTGAATTTTTTGGGGGATTTATTTCATCACATTTTATTTTTTAGCCTTTTCTGTAGGTCATAGGTGTTCCTCGCCGTGGGTGCTAATTGGGTCATAGTTCCTCGCCGTGCTTTGCTAATTGTCCATATCCGCCGCACTAAATACCATTAACCGATTGCCGTATTATTCCGCCGCGTGGTGGTTACTTCCCTTGGTTACTTCCTTCCATTGCTTTTCGATCAGGTGAGGTAAGGTTGGGTCCATTGTTCTTTCGGTTTTATCTGGTTGTGAATTACAAGAAAATCTGGTGCTGTAATTTCTAATTTGACTTTGTTTTTTAATGCAATGTTTATGAATGTGCTGAACATGATTTAACCACTCGTCTCCTCTGCAAATGCATGCTTTTCACTTACGAGGGAAAATAAGACCAAAAAAGGGCTTGAAGTTGGGTAATTACTGATATAGCTTGAAAAGTAATGTTCACAATAACAAAAGAAGATGGGGCATATCCTAGGGTCTGTTCCCGTGGCTCCACTAACCTCCACAAACCTCCACTGGTCGTTCCCGTCGCAAATCCGGTGGATATTTTTCCTCCACCAACCTCCACCAGTGGAGCAAAAGCTCCACCAGCCCAGAAGCAGGGTCCAATTGTGATTTTTCAGTTGAGCTCAATCACGTCGCACTTGCGCCATATATTTGCGCGTAAACAACGTCCTCCATCATATGAATCTCATCTTCATGCATCAACTGCATATCAGGATCATCCTTCGCAAAGGAAATATTAAATTACTACTACAACTATGAACAATAATCGAAGTAACAGATGCAGACCACAAAATATGTTTTTATATCTTTGACCTACGTCATTCGGCCTAAGGGAAGATGTTACTTTACCGACCGGATCCGCCGCAATTCCCGTGCCCAGAAGTACCGCCGTTCTCCTGGCGCCGACAAAAATCCTACTCGAGCCCGATCGACGAAGTCGGGCAAGTTCAGATGAGGAAAAGTCAGCATCGGGTAGAGAAGTGCCTCGGGGTCGAGGGAGCCCGGCCGGTCCAGACACGAGATTATATGCTGTACGTTAAGAAGGCAGGCTTAACCGCAAAACAGGGGGAGACGATGCTCAACCGATAGGAGAGATTGCCTGGTTCATCCCATAGGCGAAAAGGACGTGTGCTCCCCGCAGTCTCTGAGGACACATACATAGCCAGAAATAAAGACAAATTTGGGACTTTGTAAAACAAGGCATACTATGTACATTGTGCGATCATCTGGACAAGCATTTGAAAGGCAATTTGGCCAATTTATGATACAGCGCCAAATGCTTCCTTTTTGTCGCGGAATTCACATTGCTGTCAGCTGATTTTTCCACCAAGCTCCACCGGTCGTTCCCGTGGGCCAGTCTCAACTAGCCTCAACTAGCCTCCACCGAGTTCCCTCTGGTGGAGCCACGGGAACAGACCCCTAACTTCACCTCCCATAACCTTCAATTCATGAAATAATTTTTTTATCTAAAAAATTCCAGGGACGAGTGGTCTAGGGGTAAGATGCTCGTCTCACAATCGAAAGGTTGTGGGTTCGAGTCTCACCTGTCGCTACTCTTCGCCCGCGACCAATCGGCGTGAGAGATTGGCGACGCTACATGACTCAACGGTCCACGTGTCGTAAAACCAATAACCAAACAATCTCTAAAAAAATTTCAAACAATTTTGTTTCTCAAGTTTCAAAAGGAAAAACCCAACATATGATAGCCTGAAATGTTTTTTTTTCAAGAAAAAAGAAACTTTTTTGACAAATTTCCCCTACATTTTTTCAAACTTATTACACAAGCCTAACTTAACATAACCTAACCAAACTTTACCCCTTCTTTGTATGCTTCATGGAGGTAAAATAGGTAAATTTGTGCTTTAAGGTGTTTTATGAATTCTTGGAATTTTCATTCAAATGCAATGTTTATCAAAGCGACTAAGACTAAGGGGCTATGGGCTATGAGTTATGTAGCATAGCATAAAAAGAAATGTTTTAAAAACAAAATATATGCAACATAACCTAGCCTAACCTCCCATTGGAGAAACAGTGTGAAAAAAGGAAAAATGCAAAGAAATTTGTTCTCTGAAAAATTTTCTAAATTTTAAAACCTAACCAAACCTAACCTAACCTACCATTAGCTGCTTTTGAAGAAAACAAATAACTTTCTTTTTTTCAACTCTTAAAAGAATCCAAAAATTTTCCAACTTAAAAAACTGAACTAACCTAACCTAACCAAACCTAACTCATTTGCATGCTTCATGGAGGAAAATGTGTATCAAACTTGCCTTGTTGTTGGTTTATACTGCAATAATACCCAAGCTTCTGAACTATGCTGTGGACGAATCTTGCCAAGATTCTTGGCACTGCTGCTAACAGCACCACAACAAAATTATGGGCTTGTAGGTTTTTTTTTGGAGTACCATGTTTATGAAGGTGACTTAGATGATGGAACCACTTGTTTCCTGTGCAAATGCTTACTTTTCAGGTTGTGAGCAGAATAATGCCAAAAAGGCTTGGAGTTAGGCAACATAGCATAAAATGATTGGAGGGTGTTTTATTCTCCATTCCAGGAAACATCCACTGCATTTTAGGAAATGTGTACACTCAATTACTTAGTGTTTCAAGGGTATCCACCATATTTTGGCAAACCAAAAAATTATACCCTGCATTACTTGATGCTTCTCAAGGTTATACACTCCATATTTTGGCTAGCCCAAAAATTATACACTCCGAGTCCAAGACTGAGAAGTGAAAATCCAACACTGGACATAAGACATGAAAGATCAGTGCAACTATGAGCCACAAGGACCCTTATTGGTTGCACTCTGGACACTGAACTAGTTGCCCACCAAATCCGTTGATCAACCCTCCCTGGAATACAGAAAAACAAGCCCCACTATTCTTATAATGATTGTCTATGCTGTTTTTAAAGATGTTCAGTGTGTTGCTACTGACAATTGTTCCTGGCAGCTGGTTCCAGTGTTCTACTACCCTGTTGGTGAAGACAGACTGTCTTAACCTTATCCTGCTGTGATTAACTTTAATTTTGAATTGATGACCTCTAATTGCATCATTTCTGTTAAATTCAAACATTTCCCTGAGATATCCCTGTTCCTGACCATGAACAAATTTAAAAACCTCGATGAGGTCTCCTCTCAGCCTTCTATATCTAAGTGAAAACATATTCCACTTCTTCAATCTTTCCTCATATGCCAGGTTGCCTATACCATGAACCATTTGTGTTGCCCTCTTTTGTACTATAAGCTATATACCCCAGCCTATCTAGCACCACTCACTTGCTACCGCATAACACCCTCAACAATCACAAGCTCCTCCCAGCATACCCATCGTGCCACCATAGACAATCTCATCAGCATCACATCCAGAAGGAAGGTGCCGAATCCACTGCTAGGCACACCCCACACAAATTCATAAAGCGTTCAGACTTAATAAGAGACTCACTTGCTATTGCATAATACACTCAACAATTACAAACTCCTCCCATCGTGCTGAACTCCCATTGTGCTACCATAGACAATCTCATCAGTATCACATCCCGAAGGAAGGTGCTGAATCCACTGCTAGGTACACCCTATATAAAGTTATAAAGCGTTTAGACTTAATAAAAGACTCACTTGCTATTGCATAACACGCTCAACAATTACAAACTCCTCCCAACTCCCATCTCCTCCCTGTTGATCAACCCTCCCTGGAATACAGAAAAACAAGCCCACTATTCTTATAATGATTGTCGATGCCGTTTTTTAAGGATGTTCAGTGTGTTGCTACTGACAATGGTTCCTGGCAGCTGGTTCCAGTGTTCTACTATCCTGTTGGTGAAGAAAGATTGTCTTAACCTTGTCCTGCTGTGATTAACTTTAATTTTGAATTGATGACCTCTAATTGCATCATTTGTTAAATTCAAACATTTCCCTGAGATATCCCTGTTCCTGACTATGAACAAATTTAAAAACCTCGATGAGATCTCCTCTCAGCCTTCTATATCTAAGTGAAAACATATTCAATTTCTTCAATATGTCCTCATATGCCAGGTTGCCTATATCATTAACCATTTGTGTTGCCCTCTTTTGTACTCTCTCTAAAAGCCAACAATCTTTCTCATAACTAGGGGACCAAGCTTGGACACAGTATTCTAAATTTGGCCCGACATATGCACAGTAAAGCTTCCTGATTGTACGATACATTCCTATGTATTGCCCCAAGCATTCTTAGTGCCTTCTTCCTGGCTTCTTTGGTCTGTTCTGATGCCCCCAATTTTGTGTTCAAAATAACACCTAAGTCCTTCTCCTGTTGAGTCACAGATAGTGCTTGGCCCCCCATCAAGTATGGAGCCTTCATATGCTGCCTACCTAGATGCATGACTTTGCACTTATCAAAATTAAACTTCATTTGCCATTTTTCGGACCACTTCACGAGCTCGTCTAAGTCTTTCTGCAGCAAGACCTGCTCATTGTGCCCCGTTATTGCCCTAAAGACCTTCAAATCATCCGCAAATTTCAAAACCTTACTGCTTAGGCCACATTCAATGTTATTTACAAATATAATGAACAATAGTGGTCCCAGTACCGACCCCTGAGGGACTCCACTAAGAACATTTTGCCATGATGACTTTGTACCATTTAGTATCACTCTCTGCTGTCTATATGAAAGCCACAATTCTATCCATTTTAGGATGCTACCTGCAATACCATGGACCTGAAGCTGCATCAATATGGTGAATATGGGTCTAGTGCTTGCAACACAGGTGCTAAATGTTGCTTGCAGCAACATAGTAAGCTTCTTGGAGCAGTGTTTAAAAAAGGTCAGGTAGATTTTTAGCACGAAAAACAGGCACAACCAACACAAAATGAACTTAGTCTGCTACTGCAATCAGCAATTTAATATGCTTTGGAGCGTAGTGTGATCTAACCTAGGCATACTCACCTACGACACAAAACAATGTTGCCGTACACTGAATACATACTGGAATTTATATTCCATTCCTGCTACTTCCCCACAAATTTACACGCCAACCTCAAAAGTGTAATCCTAGAATTTCGCCTCGACTCTAAGCATACTACTCTTGGGTGCTACAAGCCAGAGCACTAATTTTCAACCCTTAGCCACGTCCGATTACAGCGAGTTGAGGCACGAGTTCGATCGCGGGCCGTTAGTGAAGGCCGACCGTGCCGGTGATCAAGCCCACCTGGTCGGCGGTGAGCCGGGACGCGTCGCAGGCGGTGTCGTCTGCGGCGGTGCCCGGGAGCCCGGCCGGCAGCCAAGCGTCCTCAGCCAGCTGAGCCGACGGCAGGTGGGCCTGCAGCCGGTCCTGGTCGGCTAACTTCAGCGTGCGCCGCCGGTCCCCTTCGGCTCCGCCCGGATCGCTTTCGGGCGTCGACGAGAACAGGTAGCCGTTAATGAAGAACAGCACTGCGGGAGAATGTGGCGACGGTCAGTATGAGACTCAGCCAGACGACGCGGCATACGCATCACGAGCGCTACTGATTCCATCAAACTGATCTACGGCCGCCAATCATCGGGGACTAACCTCCATAGGACACCCGTTTCTACTTCGTGGTGATGCATCCAACTTCCCAGGAAGATCTGCATGAATGGCACAGGACCGATCTGTGACACCCATTACCAGCTACACCATTCTGCATCAACATGTCATTGAAATCTACCAAGATATGCTATCTATACATCTAGAGGCACATCCACACATGACGTCAATTTTCGGTCCACCATACGCAGATCGTGTAGCCAACCCCACTCTACACGTCTCCTAGTCATCGGCTCCAAGTTACCAACAAGTTCGTAAGAACTTGTTGTTTTAGTGTACTTGCATTGATTTGCTGTATGAGAGCCGATTGCTTGAGGACGTACGGGAGTACGTCCCTCAAGCAATCGGCTCCATTCTACAGCAAATCAATTGCAAGTACACTAAGCACCAAAATGTCGCACGACGCACGCCACTACCGGCACCTACCCACGAACACAGATGCAAGTTCAGGGCACGTACTCAGAATCAGCGAGGCGGACGCCAGCATCAGCAGGGTCGCTCTCCTGCCGCGGAAAACCATGGCGCAACGGCAGACGGGGGCCGGTCTTCTGCTGTCGAGTCTGCGGACGACACGACACACACTGACCATGTTGCGTCCGTGCAACGACACGCGTCTCGCCGATCAAGGCCCGATACGGTCACGGCGCAGAAAGCACGCCACTTCGTCCGCCTTGTGTCCTCAATACCCGGGACAATACGAGGGGATAACTCGCCCGACGCAAACACCACCAGATAGCATGTGGAGATGAATGCCGTTGAAACGGTTCGTCATTTGGTTATTAGGTCAACCACACGTCGACTGTTGGGTCACACGCTTTCTCTGCTCTGACTTCACTACGATTTATCATGGTTAGTGTTTACATATGGTTCCTGGATACTACAGAGATCTTGATAATTGAGCACCATGATGATTCTTCATGAAAGCTGCCAGTTGTTTGGTTGGTTGCCGGGCGGTGACAATGCAACATGACACCGCAGCAAGCATACGGTACATCCGAGCTCGGACAGTGACGGATCCGAAGCGGCCCTGCCGGGACGACAGACCCACATCACTACCGGGGAGGCCGTACACACAAGCGGCCCTGTCGAGACGACAGACCCACGACACTACCGGGGAGGCCGTACACACAAGCGGCCCTGTCGAGACGACAGACCCACATCACTACCGGGGAGGCCGTACACACAAGCGGCCCTGCCGGGACGACACCCACATCACTACCGGGGAGGCCGTACACACAAGCGGCCCTGCCGGGACGACAGACCCACATCACTACCGGGGAGGCCGTACACACAAGCGGCCCTGCCGAGACGACAGACCCACATCACTACCGGGGAGGCAGTACACACAAGCGGCCCTGCCGGGACGACAGACCCACATCACTACCGGGGAGGCCGTACACACAAGCGGCCCTGTCGAGACGACAGACCCACATCACTACCGGGGAGGCCGTACACACAAGCGGCCCTGTCGAGACGACAGACCCACATCACTACCGGGGAGGCCGTACACACAAGCGGCCCTGCCGGGACGACAGACCCACATCACTACCGGGGAGGCCGTACACACAAGCGGCCCTGTCGAGACGACAGACCCACATCACTACCGGGGAGGCCGTACACACAAGCGGCCCTGCCGGGACGACAGACCACATCACTACCGGGGAGGCCGTACACACAAGCGACCCTGTCGAGACGACAGACCCACATCACTACCGGGGAGGCAGTACACACAAGCGGCCCTGCCGGGACGACAGACCCACATCACTACCGGGGAGGCCGTACACACAAGCGTCCCTGTCGAGACGACAGACCCACATCACTACCGGGGAGGCCGTACACACAAGCGGCCCTGTCGAGACGACAGACCCACATCACTACCGGGGAGGCAGTACACACGAGCGGCCCTGCCGGGACGACAGACCCACATCACTACCGGGGAGGCCGTACACACAAGCGGCCCTGTCGAGACGACAGACCCACATCACTACCGGGGAGGCCGTACACACAAGCGGCCCTGCCGGGACGACAGACCCACATCACTACCGGGGAGGCCGTACACACAAGCGGCCCTGCCGGGGCGACAGACCCACGACACTACCGTGGGGAGGCCGTACACACAAGCGGCCCTGCGAGGGCGACAGACCCACGACACTACTGGGGAGGCCGTACACACAAGCGGCCCTGCCAGGGCGACAGACCCACGACACTACTGGGGAGGCCGTACACACAAGCGGCCCTGCCAGGGCGACAGACCCACGACACTACTGGGGAGGCCGTACACAAGCGGCCCTGCCGGGACGACAGACCCACGACACTACTGGGGAGGCCGTGCACACAAGCGGCCCTGCCGAGACGACAGACCCACGACACAACTGGGGAGGCCGTACACACAAGCGGCACGCCGGCCAACGGCAGGCTCCGACACGATCAACAGCGCCGGAGAG
This sequence comes from Ashinkailepas kermadecensis, assembly GCA_034440615.1. Taxonomy (NCBI): domain Eukaryota; kingdom Metazoa; phylum Arthropoda; class Thecostraca; family Neolepadidae; genus Ashinkailepas; species Ashinkailepas kermadecensis. The sequence goes on from JAOTOM010004995.1 coordinate 576,542, forward strand.
CAGCCGGTATTTAATCCAATCAGATGGAGAACAGACAATACAAATTCTCAACCGTTTGAAATTGTATGCATCGGGATTTGAGTAACATCCAATTCCTGGAACTAATGAACTCAGTTCGATTGAAAAAGGCCAGTTGGAAACTGTGCCACTGATGCATTACTGCCGTCCATTTGGTGGAAAACAAAAACCATTCATGGTACACCACTTCTGGAAATGGTTTGTTTGTCGCGAGTCGAAGTTGTCGCGATAAAGTAAAGGCTCTTGATGAAGAGGTGCAAAAATCCAAGTTCTCGACAAAGAGAACGATCATTGCTCGCAGGAAGCGTGGCACAAATAGCATTCACCATGATAGCGACGAGGGCGAGACATAAATTACTGCCCTGTGGAATGTCATTCAGGAGTGGATAGTGTAGAAAAGTGGCCGCCAATACAAATACGACAAACCCTTAGTATGCTAAAAAGTTATGTGAAGATGCCTTGAAACTTTTTCAAGCTTTAAAAAACTACCATGGTGCCCAATCATGTCATACGCCACCTCCATGTCATGTCAAACAACTGGCTAGAAGAACACAGACATGTCAAACAGCTGGCTGGAAGAACACAGACATGTCCAACAGCTGGCTGGAAGAACACCGACATGTCAAACAGCTGGCTGGAAGAACACCGACATGTCAAACAGCTGGCTGGAAGAACACTGACATGTTAAGTGTTGCACGGATCGATAGTCTAATGCTAAAATATTATCAACGGTGCTTCTGTTCCTTCCCAAAACCCCAATCTGCAAAAACAACTAATACTACGTGAGCCCCAAGGTAACCCATCTCTTCAATTTATTTGCCAAGAGATTATGCAAGCGATATTGGGCTGATTGAGTGCGATTTCGCCTGAACCAATTGCCAGCTGGCATACCGCTGGCCGGAGCGCAGATAAACCTTGCATACCAATAGAGTGGCCAGTTTGACACATTTTGACACCAGGAAAAGCTTCAGGTTGAGTCGGAGCTATGACAGCGAAAGGTCTGTACGGCAGCTTGTATGCTGTAGGTGCTTTCGTGCTGCCGTTCGCCGTATTGGAGTTAGTTTGGGCTCAATATTAGCGTTGATGGCCAGGTACTCTGCCAGGAGCCAGGTCATCAGGTAACTGGACAAGGTCACCTCAGGTCACTGAGGAACCACTTCACTTTAAGTGACCCGATGCTAGCACTGATTTTATAAGTTTCTGAGTTGCAATTAGCATCTAGCGTCTGATTATTGGTTTTACGACACGTCGACCGTTGAATCATGTAGCGTCGCCAATCTCTCACGCCGACTGGTCGCGGGTGAAGAGTAGCGACCCACAATCTTTCGATCCTCGAACCCACAATCTTTCGATTGAGACGGACAACTTACCCCTAGACTACTCGTCCCCTCATTTGGCGTCTGAAAATATGCTAAAACAACATGATTTGCGAAAATTCGCCCTAATGACATTTTCTAACTTGACCCGACGTGACCTAACTTGACCTGATGTGACCTAACATGACCTGAGATGGCTTTTGAGTGACCTGGACACGTGAGACTTGCTATCGCTCATCCGACGCGAAAAGTCTAGACTAATCGTTTGAAGTCGGTTTCAAAGATATCCAAGGAAAAATCTAGCCTTCGGAACGATCAGGTCTTTATTTAAGCTGATCCCTCATATTGCCCTTACTGTGTTTAGCATTTAGCATGCAGCTCTTACTTAGAAAGAGGCATAGACATGCTAGAAAAAGTGCAGCAAACAAGACAAGTTTTTACACACATTTGCCTCCATAAAGCTAACAAATGAGTTAGGTATTGTTAGGTTAGCTTAGTCTACGTTTTCCACGTTGGATTTTTGTGCAAAATTGTCTTTTTAATTTGAAAAAAAAGTTTGTTAGGACCACTTTCAACTAAAAAAATAATTTTGGACCACTTCCAACTCAAAACAGCTTGGACAGCATCGGCTCTGGTGGGTCACCACTTGACATGAGTGCACCCCCCCCCCCTCCTCTTGGGGGCCAATAAAAATGCTCAGTGTACGCGCTAAATCCAAAATCTTGAACCTCCCCCCACTACAATTCGATTTTTCACAGCATGTGGAAAATCGTCTTTTTTGGCTAGAATCATCGATGCATGCTAAAATTTACTAGCGCGGTGACTGTCTGAAAAGAGAGGAAGAGAAGATGCTGCAAGCGACCGTTCCTGTGGGAACGCCGTTCTGGGGGACGCAGAGGTACAGAAAGGGAGTGGCCCCATCCTCTGAACAAACAAAAATACACTAGAGTAAGCAAGAACCTCTTTGCGAGGTTCGAGCTCACCCAATTGATTTTTCTCCATTGTTGGTGCTCCCCCGAGGAGATGGCGCCTGGTCCAACAGACGAATGCTCTATTTAATTTCCTTGGCATGTCCTTGCTTCTGCCAAGTAATTCATCATATCTTTTTTGCGAACATGCTTCAGGGTCGCACAGCCTTAATCCTTGGAGTCATAATTTGAAAATAATTCCTTTCCTCATGAATGATAACTTCGACAGGCGTCTTCTAGATCTGAACTAGAGAATTGCCTGGAGGCAATTATCTGACAAAGGTGTGTCGAGTATGAGAGACGTCCTTTTTGCGCCATTCAGCTGCACCAATGATCATTTTGGCCATGCAGGGCCAGTCATTACACTGTGTTGCGAAGTGTATCTACATTTTCATGGGAGCGCTCGCCTGGCCCAGGCAGACGCATACATTCTAAAGAGTGGCACCCAGAAGGGTGTCTGCACTAGTACTGTCGAGAGAGACGCCAGTGTGCTCCAGGATGGTGCACAAATTTGCATCAGGGGTGCTACGTAACTATCTGAAACCGCGCCTTTAATTTCAACGTAAGCATTACCTGGCCGTTGCAAGCGCCTGACTGCAAAGAGCACCGGTTGGCTCAGGAGAGCGCCTGCATTCTCAAAGCACCCATCCGCCCAAAATGATGCCTTTCTTGTCGGGAGAGGAGCATATCATGTAGCCAATAATGGCCCTCATTACGAAGAGCGGTGCCCGAATGGACCAGGAAGGTGCCGACATTCTCAAGGCACACAGCTGTCCGACAAAAAAAACACCTGCATTTGGCGAGACAGGTGCCGGACCGTGACGGACGGTTCTGTTTTCTATCTTCCTTACTATTTTGCAGATTTTAGCTGGGTGGATCAACTCGACCGAATGGGTGGCCACCTGTTCTACTAGGACGCTTGCCCATCCAGCTAACATGTTATCCGAGGTCCCGCTCCCCTTTCTGGTGGTTGAGTTGATGTCCTGGGCCAATAGGGTGCCCATTGCCGAAGGCGCCATGTCGCCCATACCATGAATGTCGATGACGCACCGAAGGCCTGTTTATCGTCCTGCGGTGAGATGATTGCCCTTCTAGTCGAGATAAGAGTTGCTCTCGAGATGGACACTCCTGTGATTCGCTCACCTCGACGGTTTCTCGACGGTTTCCAAGATCAACGACCTAGCTTGACGTCAGATGACCTTTGTGGAGTTGGAGTAATTATATGAATGTGTACCAATGACTGAACTAAGCGTCTAAGTTTGCTTTTGGGCACTACAAAAATAATACCTTCTGCTACTATTAACGAAGTGTCTAAAATTATGTGAACCTCACCTAGCCCCTTACCTATGCGTCGAAGTATTACAAGTCACACATGACTAGCATCCAGGGGTATTGAAAAATACTGGTGAACACATTCAGCGCGTACATCTACATAAGCGAAAAATTCGATGTCGTAAGTCAGCTTACCCCCCCCCCCCACACACACACTCTTGCCGCGATACGTTCCGACGCCCGCGCGTAGCAGTAATTTAGGAATGCCCATTCCATGGCTGGGGAGCCTCTCTGCAGCTGCAGGGGTGCCCCTATGACTGGGATGCTCCTCTCTTAAGAATGCAGAGGTTCCCCCACAACGGCGGGGTGCCTCTTTTGAGGCTACATGGATGCTCCTACACAGTGTTAAAATAATAGTTTTCCGTTAGGTGTGAAATGTCGAATTTCGCCGTGGAAACTATATATTGAAGCATAACTTGTAGGTTCTTCAAACACTATTTTGATCGAACAGTGATGACGATCAAAAATGCTTATCCTCATCAACTGAATTGTATAACAGACCACATCATTGGTAATCCTCTTACATGGAATTGTGCTAAGAGATGTTAGTACATCACAATCCGCAATGGTGAGAATAAGCATGATGCTTATCAACAATCGCCATCGCTTTGATTTTCATGAAAAAGCGCCATTCGACGTGGCTTCTTGTGCGGAATCAAAAGTTGTGTAATCGAATTAATTTTCAATGTCAAAAGTCAACTTGATTTCTTCGTTCGCCTCGAATTTTGTCGTTTCCGCCTGAGCTTACCCAAATCTGGTATCAAGCGATACCCGTGGTGAACCCTCGAATAACATTTTAAACCGAAACATGTCAAAGTCGAACTTAAAGGTCAAAGGTTGGATTGAGTTCTTTGATGGCCTCGTATTTCGTCGCTGTGGGTTCAATTTGCAGAAAATGTGTGTCATTCGACTTGGCTTGTTATGCGGCATCAGAAACTTCAGAATTATAAATAATTTCGACGGTCAATGGTTCACCTGATTTCTTCGGTTGCCTCGCATTTTTTCGTTTCCGCCCAAGCCTACCTAGATCCACCATCAAGCGACAGCCCGTGGTGAATCCTCGAGTAACATTTCAAACCGGGACATGTCATTGTCAGACCTCAAGGTCAAAGGTTGGGTGGGGTGTGGGCAGCTGCAGCTTTTGGGGCCCCGGCGCGACGTTTTGACCTCCAGTGTGATTTTGAAGGACTACAACGATACTTTTTCTGGGTCCGGTGCGCTTGTTTGGGCCCCGGCGTCATTTGTTGGGATCCCTAGCACGAGTCTTGGCTGCCTCGACGCGTTTTTAGGGGCCCAACACGTTTTGGTGGCCTTGGCGCGATTGTTGGGGACCCAGAGTGATTGTTCATGTACCAATTGTTTTTGTTTTTTATTTGCCCCGGCATCGTTATTTTTGAACGGGGACCCCGGCGGCACGTGTCGAGCCCGTAGCGTAATTTGCATGGGCCAGGGCGCGACTTTTGGGGACCTCTAGGCTCAGCGTGAATTTCAGGGGCCCCATTACAAGAGGCATTATGATAGCTTTAAATTCCGCAGCGCGCAGCTAGGAATGAGGAACTGCGGGAGGAACATGGTGATATTGGCGCTGCCCTGGAAACATACGGAATATTGAAGCCGCCACATCAGTCTGAAATCCGTACTGCCGATTGGCCCATGAGTTCACTTTCCACCGATTTCCGCCTCGAAGCACCTGTATCAGACCTTGTACCTGGCGCGAGTACTGGAGAACGTTGGAGATGTGGAGTAAACCGATAAGGACGATAATGGCATGCAGTCGTCAGCTGATATTATAGGTTTTGAGCATAATAGGCTCTAATCATTACAGATTCCGTTCATTATAGGTTTTGAGCATTAGTGGGTTTGAAGCATTAGGTGCTTAGAGAGTCGTACTTTCTGAATATTAGTTGAAATGAAGCATTATGGGAATTGAGCATTATAGGTTTCGAAGCATTAAAGGTTTTGAGCATATGTTTTGGTTGGTTGGTCATTGGTTTTACGACACGTCGACCGTAGAGTCATATAGCGTAGCCAATCTCTCACGCCGATTGGTCGCGGGCGAAGAGTAGCGACAGGTGAGATTCGAACCCACAATCTTTCGATTGTGAGACGGCATCTAACCCAGGGTTTCCCAAACCCATGGTCGCGACCCTTTTAAGGGTCGCGAAGACTTTTCTGAGGGTCGCGGACGACCCTCAGCCATTGCATTGCACTGCCATTGCATGTGCGTGCACTCATTTAGGGTCGCCGATTAGGGTTAAGATTTATTTAGGGTCGCGGCCGAAAAAGTTTGGGAAACCCTGATCTAACCCCTAGACCACTCGTCCCCGAGCATATGTTTTGAAAGTTCCCACAGGATGTAGTATTAGAGGCTTTGAAGCCTCTCTAGAGGCTTCAATTCCACAGGACTTGGATATTATATATTCTAAACAATTATATGTTCCAAGCATTATATGGTTTGAGACATAAGCTTCGAGTATTATAGGTATTGAAAATTCCCCGAAGACGATTTAGAGGCTCTGGAGCATTATGCATTTCGAGTATTATAGGTTCTGAAGCATTATCTGTTTTGGGCATGAAAGGTTCTGATATAGACCTGGTTTAGAAGCTACGGACCGTGCCGTAGTAGGCTTTTTCCCATCTTCGCTGTTTTTGGGACTAAATTGTATTTGCTCATAACTTCTAAAGTTACCGACGGATCTTCAATTTTCGAGCACCATCGGATCCGCTGTGGAAAAAAGGTCCTTTTACATGCCATTAGACAGATTTGAAAGTACCTTTTAACATGTTTTATTTCACTAATGTGTTTCCATATGCTTAACAAGTGAAAATCTGACATCTGTGAGGCAATATTGTGGGAAATTTTTATCCGAAAGGTATGGGCAGCGCCCATCAGTGGACTGAAGACAAAAATTTGATTTTTTTTTATAGTGGCGAGCAATTTAATTTTCAATAGCATAAATGTTCCCATCACACGGCCGAAAATAAAATGAAGGAAATTTGTGGTTTGTAGGAGTGCAAAAGAGAGCCCTCTCCATGCTGAATCGATCGCCGTTTCAATATTGGAAATCGGCCGGTAACTTTGGCCGTGAGAGGTGATTATATGTCGGTGATAAATTATTCGTGAAATAGGGTGGAATATACCACTTTCTGAACACTCAAGACATCCTTCTCCAAGAAGTATCGACATTCTGCTCCTTGATCCGTGCTTATGAAGTCTTCGTGTTTCCTTTCTAACACTATCTCGCTTATAAGCATCATGTTCATGCTCTCGATAAGGAATGGTGATACACAAACATTTCGCAACGCAATTTCAGGTAAAGGGAATACATATGTGATATGGCATACAATACCAGTTTACAGCGTAGGCATTACTCTTCCTATCCCAAATATAGCTCTTCCTAAATTATGAATCTGAAAACAAATGAAAAACGTATAGCCATCATTGCCTAAACCATTGGCTCAAATTTGAGTCTGAATGACATCAAAATCATTTAAAGGTCACTAAGTTCATGGCAAATTTCGACATCTTACTGTGCTCGTTTCGACATCTCACACCTAATGAAAAACCATTATTTTAACCCAGTTATATGTACACATGAGTGTACACATAACATGTTTCAAAATGTCCAATTTTTGCGAATAAAAATAAAAATAAAAACTTAGTTTCGATCCAGTTTTGCACGCTGATTACGAATATGTCATTAGGTTCTCTGTAAAATAATAACTTGAGATATTGCATGAAATAGTTATTTTCACTACTTTCTTCAGAAAAGCAAATTAACAATAAAAATTGAAGATTTTCATCTTCCAAATCTTAACAAAGGGAGTACACCCAGTCATGGCGGATGCAATACAAAAAAATAGAATGTTCCAAGTATTTTCTTCGATATAACGAATTTTCAAAACTTTGGAAAATTTGATTCACTTTTGATATATTCCTTTCGGAAGTGCCTGGTCTACTCACCTTAAATTGTGAACCATGTTCCTTAACTCTTAAAACTCAGGGGGCTAGGGCCATCAAATATTGACAAAGTACAATTTGAACACAAATTTGGACTTCCATAACTCCGAAAGTTCCAACTTTCCAGAAATGGTCTCTTGATGTAATATAGAGCTGTTAAAGTACTATCCACCACAGAAGACCCAGGTCATTTATCTCTTAGTTTACCGTCCAGATGACGGCAAACTTGACAGTTCTCCAATTTTTTTTTTGCATTTTCCATGTCGGAGAATTCGGAAACAAACATAACTGAAAAGGTTATCGTCTGATAATCAATTTCCGAGGTCGACAAGATGTCAAATTGATTCTAGCATTTTTGAGTGATGCCATTCACGTTCAAAAGTCCCATAGGAAAGGCGCGAAGTGCTGAAAATCATTTCCCATAGCATTACGATGTTTCAGTTTTTGCTGTTAGATGACAAGAATTGTCAGATTTCACAATTTCTTTTACCAGTCGACTGCCCGAAAAATTTCACGTTGACTGATGTACTTTGTGACAAATTGAGATGAGTATTAAAAGCACAGTGAAACCTGTACATGCTTTTTATTAAATAAAATAGTCGAATTATGGAACATTCATGATCATGTCATAGCATAGTACAACGGTAGAATCTTTTGGCCTAGTTCAAAACAGCTTTTTGGGGAATTTCAAAATTATAAGGCTGGAGGTTAGAGAGGTCAGAAAAAATACCACCAGACCCCAAATTTCAGAGCGCTAGGGCAAACATTTGCCTACCTCCAACTTTTTTGGTTATTTTTGGAAGTTGTCCAGCTTTGACCCCCAATTTGACCCACTTCCCCTCGACCTAGGTCACCCAGGATGATACCATTTGAAAGCCTCAGTCATTGGCTACAACATACATGATCATATTTTTAGCATATTTTCCATGACCCCCAGGTTCGTTTAACACGCGCACTGGAGGGGGCGAAATCCGCCCACCCCTCCGGTTTTTCGCAAATAACTGCAGATTTTACTGGTCGATATACGCGATTTTCGGTGTACCTGCTTAGAAATGAACGGCACGTCGTTTAAAGCAAGAAAAATGGAAATCGGCTGAATATTTTTTCAAGTTAGGGGCCGCTAAAGTCAAAAAAATGTTATAGCGCCAGACCACAAAAATCGGCGCTGATGCGCTTCCAGTATACTGACAAAACGGAGGTGTTCTAGGCAACACTAGCGACTTGTTTGATGCATATTGATATGCTGCATAGTTTCAAGGTCATGTTAGGTCACCAAGGTCAAGTCAGGTCAAGTTCATGACAGGTTAATGGAACCAAACTTGATCAACTGGAATGTTGCCATAAATGCACTACTGGTTGTCATTTGTACTGCTTGTCATTGCATTTCCATACTTTATTCATGTCCTTCACTCCCTTCTTCACGAAGCCGATTGCTCCGAGCTGCCCGACAGAGCAGTCGGGCGGGCGGCCGGTTCCGGTAACTGGAACAGGTAACTGACCTGATAAAGTGGTGCTATATAGGTGACCTGAGGTCAAATGTTGGGTCTAGCATCTGCATTGCATCATTAGTAATGTCCAAAACATCATTGATGCCTATTTTTGAGCATTTAAACACAATCACAGCGATCCATAACGATGACAAGCCAAGTCACGCAAAACCGGAAAATTTTGCCAATCTGACCTCATTTGACCTTGAAGATATTGACCTAAGGTCACGAAAATTGCACACAATAGAGTTCACTACCGTGCCCATCCACCCTGCGAATTTCGTTCCTCCAGCCTTACTAGGAGCCGAGATCTTAGGGGGCGGAATCCGCCCCCCTCCAGTGCGCGTAATTCTCAGAGGCCCTCCAGGGCGCGTGTTAAAGGCGAGGACCATTTTCGACTCGGGCAAAATAATTGAATCAAGAATGTTCCATTGATGAGTCGAAAGTGGTCTTTTTAACTAAGTTCAAAAGCTGATTATATTAGGATAGGTTAGGTTGAGTTGGTTTTTTTATTTGAAAATTCGAGAGAAAATTGCTATAAATTTTACTAGTTTTATTTTTTGTTTTGTACTCCAAAGGGAGGTTAGGATAGGTTACGTTGCAAATCATTTTGTTTTTATTCTTTTATGCCACTACCTAACCCAAAGCCCTTTGCTGGTGTTATTTCGGTCACACCTGAAAAGTAAGCATTTGCACAGAAAACAAGTGGTCCCATCATCTTAGTCACATTCATAAACAATGCATTGGAATGAGAACTCAAAGCATTAATCAAACACCTTAAAGCACAAATTGACTGAGACTTATGGCATTAGATATGTGTTCACTCAAGTATAGGAGATTAAGGGGTGATATGATTGAGATGTATTTGGTTGGTTATTGGTTTTACGACACGTCGACAGTTGAGTCATGTAGCGTCGCCAATCTCTCTCGCCGATTGGTCGCGGGCGAAGAGTAGCGACAGGTGAGACTCGAACCCACAACCTTTCGATTGTGAGACGAGCATCTTACCCCTAGACCACTCGTCCCCTGCGATGTATTTAACCAAGGGCTAGATTAGGTCAAACTGAATGATGCCCCACTATATAGATTATCACATAGAAATCAATTTAGGTTGGACAAGTCAAGGTGTAGGACATCTAAGCACCAACAGGTTTTCAGCCAAAGGATGGTTGATCAATGGAATATGCTGCCTGCTGATGTGTAGAATCCCTCATTGAATGTATTTTAAAATGGGGTGAACAAATTTTTGGTTGGATATTTTTTTTAACTTCAAATTGGTGGTGGATGGGATGAGATTTGCTAGGTGTACACTGTGCAGGCCCATTACAGCAGGTACAGATGGTTAGCAAATTATTGATTGGGCACATGATCCATGTGTTATGTAGAATTGAGTGAATAGGGCTAGATAGGTAGGTATATAAGTATGCATATGTAGGTGTGTAGGATGTTGGTGCATAGTTTCTTTTGAACTTAGGATGTATATTTGTTAGGATGTGATCATACTTTTTTCCAGGCCTATAGTAGCTTCCCTTTACAGGTTTAACCCATATGGGTCCCTGTGGCTCTTATTAAGTCTGAACACAGACTCGACTAAATAGGCAGGTACCTATCAGACTTGACAAATAACATCCTTGAGGCCTAACATCCACATATTTTCCTCTTTTTTTGGTAAATCTAAATATTGCATATTTAATGGTCAGGCCACTTCAACTACCATTTTCAAGATGGTTAGATATTAATTAGAAGCTTTCAAATTGTGGTCAATGTCCCACCCAGCACTTGGGCACTTGGCACAGAGCAGTCTCCTCAGAAAGCCAATTTGGGACCTTCAAGCATTGGGTATTTGAGGAAGCTGTGAAAATAAATTCTCATTTATATATTTGTATATTAATAAATGTGGTGTTTGACACATTAGGATTTAGGATATTTGAAGCAGTGCAGCATTACAAATTTATGTCTAATATGGTAAATTTGTCTTAAAAGTGGTTTTTGGAATGTTTTCCTCAAAATACTATGTTTATGAACATGATTCAGAAGATGTGACCACTCCTTTGCTCTGCAAATGCTTACCTCTCAGTTGATCAGCTATAATTTCTATAATGTGCCATCTATGGCACACTGCTGTTTGTGACATAATTTATCCATATCTCACCTAGTGCTTCTCAGACATGATTAAAGGGACATTCAACACTCCATGTAGTTGATTCAACACTTCATGTTGAAAATGCTTAATTTCCACCTCTGCCACATAGATGACATTATTACTCCACAAGAACACCGACAGAAACTGGACAGCATGTGCAGCTTGGGGCTGCAACATATAGATGACATCACAATATACATTATGCTTGTGTTTTTTAATTACAACATACGAGTTTATATTAGTTTAGATTAGAGTAGATTGTATTATGTTAGGTTAGATTTTCCTATTTAATGATTAAATTCAATAATTATTAATTAATAACTAAATAGGAAAACCTAACCTAACCTAATCTAACATAATACAATCTACTTAATGTAAACTAATATAAACTCATACTAAAAAAAAACAATTTAAAAACAAGAGTAATGTATATCGTGACGTCATCCGTATGTCATGTCCCAAGCTGTGTGGGTTGTCCAGTTTCTGTCTGTGTTCTGGTGGAATATTGATGTGTCATCTATGTGGCAAAAAGATAGAAATTAAGAATTTTCAACATGAAGAAGTGTTGAATCACCTGCATGGAGTGTTGAATGTCCCTTTAATCATGTCTGAGAAGCACCAGGTGAGGGATGGATAAATTACGGCACGAAGAACAGCAGTGTGGGATAGATGGCACATTATATAAATTATTGCTACAATCAACTGAGAGCCAAGCATTTGCAGAGAAAACAAGTGGTTGCACCTTCTGAATCACATAACCTTAGTATTTCAAACAAACAAAAAAATTCCCACAATACCTTTTAAGACAAATTTACCTGCAATATTGGCTTTTTGAGATGAAGTTATACCTTCACTCAATGTAGACTGTTATCATTTCATGGTTATGTATTCATTTGGAATGAAATTTGATATTCAAAATTTGGTGATTTTCAGACTATTTTCGGTTATGATACATATACCTGAAATGATTAAATAAAACTGTTACAAGGTGAACCATGTGATGAGCCAAAAAAAATATAGGAAATAACAAAAATAACACATAGGTACATACCTACCTAGGGGAAGAGGGGGGTCTCTGAACATCTAAGGCATTATGCAACAAATAGCTCTACTGCTGCTTCTGTATGGCTGAACCAATAATTGTACTATGCTTACCGAACACAAAAAATGAAGAAGCTATCCATGTCCAAACAGTTCCTTTCAATGAAAATCCTCTAACCACTTTAATTTTAAAACATTATTTTGTAGTGGTGCACCTTATTCTGAACACAAAAATGTTGATGTGCAGGATTACCTCACTGTAGCTGTTGTAGTACAACTGTTGTGTTGCACGACTGTTGTGTTGTACGACTGTTGTGTGGTACGACTGTTGTGTGGTACGACTGTTGTAGTGGTACGACTGTTGCAGTGGTACTGTTGTGTGTAGTGTTGTGGTACAAGCTATTAGTAGCGACTAAAAAATGATGGTGCAATTGCAAAAAAATATTGACAGTCACTTCCTTATGGTTTCCTTAATCCAACTGCTCTTGGAAGACTAAAATGGTGCCTGTGAACTTCACAAGCTCCATACACAAAGAATAGGTAGAACTATGTGATCAAACCTTCATATTTTGGTAGAGACAGATCCATCATTTATGAATACCACCATCTTCTTGTTATTTATGTGCTGAACATAATGTGGGAGACATCCAAATGTAGGTGTTCCAGAAACAATGTGTTCAGATAACCCCTCTTCCCCTATCTACCTACCTACCTGTATATGGCCTGAGTGGCATTATTGCAGTTTAAACTAACCACAAGACCAGTTTTACACACATTTTACCTCCATGAAGCATACAAAGGGGTTAGGTTTGGTGAGTTATGTTAGGTTAGGCTTTTGTAGTAGGTTAGAAACATTTTCAAGATATAAAAAATCACAAAATTTCTTCAAAAGTTAACTCTAGCTTAGGTTAGGTTAGGTTAATTTTTTTACGTGAAAATTTGAGAAAAATAATTGTTTGGAGGTTTTCAATTAAAAAATAAATTATTGTATTAAATGTTATGCAAGTTTAGGTAAGGGTACCTACATTGCATCTTTTTCTATTTCTCTTGAACATTTTGCTTCCCAATTGAAAGGCATGCATTTGCACAGGAAATGAGTGGTAACATCATATTCAGCAACCTACATACCTATACAAGCAGGCAGGAGGTACCAGTAGGTAGGTAGGTACCTACCTTGCCTACCTATGTTAACTTTAAATTCAAGTTCGTCCCTGATGGCAACGTGGATAAAGGAACATACCTCTGAACACAACAAAATTCGGATCGACAGATTTTGAGTGCCAATTATGAAAATTGAACAAACTCTACGGTGTGCAGAACCTAAATACTGGCAATAGCTCATGAACAACACTTCGACCAACCTCAATTCGCCAAGTTACTGATCCGCCCTGTATATGGCCTTGGATGTATGCGCAGACACGTGCAGCCTAGACGAGTACAGGAACAATAAGGAAGAAAGCGCAACCGGCCTCGACCAGGCGATAAAACCGCTAACTCATAAACCCGCCAAAGTAGATCTCAAGGTCGATAGCCAGAGGGTGAAGAATACTCGGTGTTTCCGTGAACCGCTAAACGTTAGTCAAATCAACACATCCTCGAGAAGGTTTCATATACGCTGGATATCTTAGGACGGACTCTTCAGATTCCCCTCAAAATTGGCACACGGATAGTTATCGATGCACTGATCATCATGCTAAATGCTAAAAGCATAACAGCTTTTAAAATAAAAATGTAAAACAGCATAAAAGCTAGGAGGGGGTCATAAGCAGGTGAGCCATTCAAGGTCAAATATCATGGTCACGAGGTCGGACTCTTCAGAGTTCCTTCAAAATTAGCACACAGGTAGTCCTCAACCCACTGATCATGATGAGCATAAAAGCTAAGAGGGGTGTTCGTAAACAGCTGGATCATTTGGGTCACAACTTCTCACGGCATGCATACGCCGCGATTAATAGCACAACAATGATCATAATCAATCCAATAAACATGCCGATGTCGGCCCGCTGTCGGCATGTGTCGGGGCGAGCTCGGCATCTCGTAAGTGGCATGCCGATATCGGGCCGCTCTCGGCCCGACATGGGCAAACTGGCCTGGAATATATCATATGTCTGGTTGAGTTCGGCATATTAATAGCGGCCAGCCGACGTCGGGCCGCTGTCCTCCGCTGTTTCACTCCCCAACCGACAACGGGCCGCCAGCGTCCGGACAGCAACACGACATCTTTCCGACATCAGCCCCACGTCGGCTACATATCAGCTGGGTGTCGGCATGGGCGGACATTCCACTCCCCAGCCGACAGTGGGCCGCTAGTGTCCGACATCGGCCCGACGTATGGCCGAGTATCGGGTCGACGTCGGGCCGCTGTCGGCATGTTCACTGGGAATATGCACGTCAAGCTAGATTGATATTCTATTCTTCCAAGTGGACCATCGTGAAAACGAGCATATTGGTAGAGTTTGGTACTCCAACTATCGTGGGCACAATCAAGAAGTCATATAACAACACAACGGAGATATCCCGGGTCAAAGGTCAAATGTCATCGAGATGAAAATCCTCAGATTGCCTTCAAAGTTGGCACACAGGTAGTCCTCGATGCACTGATCATCATGAGCATAAACGCTAAGAGGGGTGTTCACAAACAGCTCATTTATTCAAGGTAAAATGTCAGGGTCATTGAGGTTGGACCGGACTCCTCAGATTTCCTATAAAATTCGCACACAGGTAGTCCTCGATACACGAATAACCATCGGCATAAAAGCTAAGAGAGGAGTCCATAAGCAGGTGAGTTATTCGAGGACAAATGTCAGGGCAATTGAAAATTAGCACACAGGTGGTCCTCGATGCACTGATCATCAGAAGCATAACAGCTAGTATAGATGAGCTCATAAACACCTGTATTGTTGAGGCCACAATTTCTTCCGGTGCGCATTGCATCGATTAAAAGCACAAACACGAATTTCAATCTGCACGTCAAGCTAGATTGATCTTCGATTCTTCCTGGTGGATCATCGTGAAAATGAGCATGTAGTGCTTGGTATCGTAATAACCATGCACATAATTGAAAAGCTATATTACAACATGCAAAGCAAATATATGGGATCACAGGTCAAAGATCATCAAGAATAGACTCTTCAAATTTCCTTCAAAATTGGCACACTTGTGGTCACTGATGCAATGATCATCAGGAGCATAAGAGCTAAGAGCTGCTGCTGAGAGCTGCTAAATAATTCAGTTGTTCATAAACAGCTGGATTATTTAGGTCACAAATTGTCCGGTGTGCATATGCAGCGATGAAAATCACGAAAGTGAATATCAATGTTCACGTCAAGATAGTCTGATATTCAGTTGTTACCAGTGAATCATCAGGACCGGAGCCAATCGTTTTCGTTCATACGACTGAGGTGCAGGGGCGTCGCTACCGGGGGAGCAGAGGGGGCAGTCGCCCCTCCTGCCATGAGACTGCCCCCCTCCCCCTGAAATTTGAGGAAGCCCCTATCCGGAAATGCACAGAAAACAGGTGAGCAGGGAGGCCGACGAGACAGAAGATCATGCTGTCAAGGAGGCCTCAAGACTGGCAACGAGGCTCCCGCGAAATCTAATCAGGTTCTAATAAGCGACGTAGGACAGATATTGGGAGGAGGCCCCAGGACGAATAGGATGCCACCGAGACGGGAAGGAAGGCACCCAGGTTAGACAAGAAGGCTTCCGATTGGTGGCAGGATATTCTTAATTTGGAAAATGAGGTCCCAAGATGCAAGAGGTGGCCCCTACAATAGAAAATAAGGAATGATAGGAGATATTTCTCCGGACGCAAGAGGGATCCCCAAGATGGGTAAGAGGGTCTCCGCAGGAATGAGAGAAGGCCACTGAGACCAGCCAGATGAGGCCCATATTTTGGAAGGGGAGGATCCTAGGAGAGAAGATTTGGCACAATGACACAAAAGCACCCTGCTAAGAGGATGATGAGGCTCCAAACACAGGTGAGGAGCCCTCCGAGACGTGAGAGGAGGCCCCTAATTTGACAAAGGAGTCGCCTAGGAGAGGATAGGAAGCCCCAGAAATCAAGAGAGTGCCGACACTTGGCACGGAGGCCCCAAAGATTGCAAAGGAGGCCCCAGGATTGCAAAGGAGGCTCCCATGCCTGCAAAGGAGGCCCCCAGGATTGCAAAGGAGGCCCCCATGATTGCAAAGGAGGCCCCCATGATTGCAAAAGAGGCCCCCATGATTGCAATGGAGGCCCCAGGATTGCAAAGGAGGCCCCCATGATTGCAAAGGAGGTCCCAGGTTTGCAAAGGAGGCCCCCAGGATTGCAAAGGAGGCCCCCAGGATTGCAAAGGAGGCCCCCATGATTGCAAAGGAGGCCCCAAAATTGCAAAGGAGGCCCCTAGGATTGCAAAGGAGGCCCCCAGGATTGCAAAGGAGGCCCAAATACGGGAAAAGAGGCCCCAGAAAATGAGAGGAGGCCCTAAGACGGAACAGAAAGCCAGTGGATATGAAATGAGGTTTCGGAGACGCAAAAACATGCCCCAAAACGGGTAAGGTTCCACCAGTATAGAAAATAATGATCCAGAAACGTGGCAGGAGACACCTAATTCGGAAGAGGACGACACAAGATTGGAAATGAGATCCCATAATGAACGAGAAGGCCCCTAAAATAGGAGAGAAAGGCCATTAGATCAGAGGGATGACTCCCACGCGAGAAAGAATGCTCCAAGACCGGTAAGAAGGTCCCCATGAAATGACAAGGGAACTGAGATAGGAAAGGTTGCTTATAATTTGGAAGAGGAGGCACCTGGGAGAGAAGAGGAGTCCACCAGGAGATAAGAGGCCACCCTTAAAATGGGCAAAGATCGAATCAAAACGCAGAGCAGGGGACCCCCAAGACGCGAGAGGAGGCCCCTAATTTGAAAAAGGTCTCTAGAAGAGAAAAGAAGGCCCATGCCGGACTCGAGAGGAATCCCTCCAGACGGAATAGGAGGTCTCCAGGGTCGAATGAGGCCCCGAAGACCGGAATGAGTTCCCAGGAAATGAGAGAGTCCCGATGTGAGTGGTAGCAGGTATGGAAGGAGGTGAGGTTTCCAAATTTGAAGATGCCCCCAAGATGGGTAGGCTTTGCCAGGACAAAGGAGGAGGCCCACGATGCGTGGCAGGAGGCCTCTAATTTGTCAGAGGATGCCCCTGGAACATGAGAGGATGCCCATGCCATGTTAAAGGAGCCCCAGGATGTAGGAGGAAGAGGCCCTCCAAGACGGGAGAGGGGCCATTGAATATGGAGGAGGGTAGGACACGAGAAGACATCCAAAACCGGTAAAGAGCTCCAGGAAATTGGACGAGACCCCTAAGACGCGAGAGGAGGCCTATAATTTGCAAGAAGCCCCTAAGAAATTGTAGGAGTCGTGCCGGGGTACTTGAAAATCACGACATGGTCCCAAAAAGAGCCGACCGGGGTCCCTGAAAATCACGCTGAGCCTGGGGATACCAAAAAGTAACGCCCGGACCATGAAAATCACGCTAGGGGCACCACAGGTCGTACCGTTCCCGAACAGTCTCATTGGGACTCAAATGAAGCCGGGGCGACGAAAAACAATCCTGACCTGGATAATCACTCTGGGCCGTAACAATGACGCCAGAAGCCTCCGAAACGTGTTGGGCGCCCAAAAAGTGTCGAGGTCGCTAAAACTCACGCTAGAGATCCAAGCAAATGACGTCGGGTCACAAAAGATTGCATTGGGCTAAAAAAAAGTAGCGTCGCAGCCCTTAGAAACCACACTGGTGGCCCAAAAGGTCGCACCAGGCCACAAAAGTTGCAGCTGCCCTAGCAAATAAATTATCAACCGGAACGTCACTCTACGGCCTAAAAAATCCGGTCAGTCCCCCAAAAACCCGTTGGACACCGGAAAAAACGTGTCAGGGCATCGAGAGAAAAAAGTGGCACCGGGAGACCGAAGAATCGTACCGGGACCCAAAAATATCACATGAGGACCTTTAAAAAGATAGAACTCGATGTCCAAAAAGTTCACACCGAGACTCGATTGAATCGACCCCAGCACCGGAAAATTAAGAACAGGTCCGGAAAAAAATTACCCGGAGGGCTTTCACACTCCGAAAGGTGCCATCGGCTGAAAAAACCGTTCGGTGGCCGCAGTGGCATATCAAAGGGGCAAATGTCCCCTCTCTCCTAAGAGGGATAAGCTCCCAAGAATCGTGCCGGGGCCCCAAAAAGTCGCGCTGGGGCCACACAAATTCGCGTCGGTCCACCAGAATTCGCTCAGGGGGCTGACCCGATAAATACGGCGGGCCAAGAAAACTCGCTCCGATGCCCGAAAATCTGCAACAGGAACCGCCGAGATCGCGTTGGGGTCACAGCTAAGTACAAAGCGTCCCGCAAACTCGAACCGGTTCCCCAAATATCGCGTTCGGGACCCACAATTCCCATCGGTAGTCCCAAAAATTTGGTCTCGGCATCAAACATTCACGTCGGGCTCCCAACAATTGGCTTCCAGGGCCCCACATAAGCACAGTGACCCCAAAAATCGCATCGGTATCCCCCAAAAAAATCAAGCCGGAGCCTTCCAAAATAAGGAGGGATTCCAAAAAATAACTGTCCGGATCAGGAAAATGGCTCTGGAGCACCAAACATATCATCAGATGCCTTCACAAATCGCCACGTACGATCCAGAAAAACATACCGGAGCTCGGAAAAAATCGAGGTGAGATACAAAAACATGGCGCCAGGAGCTCGAAAAATCATGCCGGGATTCGGACTTTAAAGAAAATTAAGAAGAGATCCACAAAAATCGCGTTGAGCCCAGGAAACTAGCGTTGGGTCCCCGGAACCACGCGCCTGGGCGCGATAAGTCGCGCTGGGACCCAGACAAATCGCACCGAAGCTCCAAGATTGCACTCGGGCCCCACAAATGTGCGTCAGAAGCTCCAAATAAACACAGCGGAACCCTAAGAGCACAACGGGTGCCGAAAGTATAACTGGCCCTCCAAAGCGCACAGTCTCGCAAGAAACGACAGGGCCATACAACATGCGTTGCAGCCTTAAATAAACACACCAGGAGCTCTAAAAAAAATAAACCTGAAGCTCTCAATGCACACAGGGACCATGCGACTGCACAAGGTCCTGAAAAAGAGGCTGGGGCCGCAAAAGGCAGCATGGTCCCAAAACGAACAAAAAGACCGAGCACTAAATAAACACATCGGGATCTTTGAAAGCGCCCAACACCTACAAAATCATCGATGCACAAAAATAGCAACAAAACCCTAAAACGAGCAGGGGCTTCGAAAATGTGTTGGGCTCCTAACACAAATGGATTGAAGCCCTAAGACACATCCGTAGACGACGAAAGGCGAAACGGGTAAGAAAAGAGCACTGTGGCAGGGCCTCGGTCCGGTAGCCAATCCAAGATCCAAGATATGAGATGCATCAAAGCTCAGCGGGCATCCGCATTTCTTAACCACCATAAAATGTTGGAAATAGGGAACTAATGATCGAATTTAATTAATCGAATTTTCGCAGCGAACGTCTATACGAAGCATTCCATCACGTCAAATATGGCGCAAGTCTATCATGTGGCAGCAATTAGCAAAATGTAGCAGGCCTAGCAGAAACCGTAGCATCGCACGAAGTGTGGCGAATGCGCCGAATGCGCAAGATGGGTGTGCATGTGCACGAACATTGGCGTCGTGGCGACCGGGCGCTGTGAACTGAAATGTCTGAAATTGGGAAATTTTACATTTTAAAGGGATTTGTATAGATGTAATTCCAGCAGTGTGAGGTGACTTATCAAGGAATACTAAAAGCAAACATTCTAACAGGGTGGGGGAGTTAGGGTTGAAATCCGACGAATCAGAAGAGATAGTGGTTGATTAGGCCCCTCCAGATGACAATTCAGTTGATCACAAATTATTTTATTTAAAAAGGTCCCATTTGACGAAATAGTAGTCCAAATCCGACGACTTTTTAATGGGGTAGGTGGACCCCTCCAAATACGTTTCCCACCCTCCCCCTTGACGCAAATATAGGTACGCCACTGGTCTCCCAATAATTTTCAGAAACATGGGGCAAAGCCAACATTGAGGGGAAAGCATCCAAACAAAACTCACAAGCATACAAAACAACACCCATGCCCCATACAAATTGGGAGGAATGATGTTTATAAATGCATTTTCTTCCTACAAACTTGTCTTCTGTGAGTGCAGCTTGCATGATTAGAGCTTTCCAGCTTCAATACCTTCTCAACGACGTCATTTAAAAAACAGTGCAGCACAGCTAAAACCATGGGCGTGACGGCGTGAAATTTGAAAGTTTTGCCATATTTCTGCATTGCCATTGTTGCATTGTTGCATTGTTATGTATGCACTAGTGTTCAATGCTTGTTCTTGCCGTGAATTTATTCGCTGCGGATTTAGTATTTTAGCTTGTGTGCCAGGTGCCTTACAGCCAGCACCAAATGTTATAAAAATAAATAAATCCCTAAGATGGCGATAAGAAAACCAATTAAATCCACTTCTCCTTGTCACCTTCGCGAAATTATCGTCCTAGGACTGAGAAATGATCGTTTAGGCTTACTTATGACATCAAGCTGGTGGGAATGACTGACAGTAGTGGTGAATCTAGCTATATTCAGTTGGACTTGGTGGACATAGAAGTGGGTTGATCAATGGGAGATATCTTTAAGATATGTTCAGCGCCAGCCCCGCCAGCTCGCTGGAATCTAGAGGCGAACAGGAAGAATCTTCTGGTCGAGAAAGCATTAAGACATTGGTTTGTTTTGGCACGTAGGTATTTATCCACATGTACTTATTTGTACCCTGGCATGGCTCAGTTCTCAGAAAAAAAGAAGATTATTGCTATTGTATTTTTCGTAAATGATGCACCATGCCAAGAACAAACAAAACATAAATATGAAATCATGTTTTCCATTCTTGAACGATACCAAGAGCCTAAAAAATAGGTGGCCCCTTTCGGGGAGCAGGAGGCCCCCTTGCAACATTGCCTCCCCTGGAAGAATTTCGTGGCGACGCCACTGCTGAGGTGATCTGCGACAACATTCTTGCTGCATTTGATAATGTGCTTTCGTTTTCGTGTATGTGCTCTGAAAGCATAATTACCTTTGCAGCATTGGGTTTTTCATCTCTGACAAGTTCAAGAATGTGAATGGACGGTGATTAGTCAGAATGGCAACTTTCGATCCAGAGGATATTGTCTTAATTTCTGCATAGCCCAAACAATGGGTTATTCACGCTGGGTTTCCTCCAGTTGTTTGGACAGAAATTGCACCACTCTTTTGTCCTCGCCATAATTCTGGACGTTAACTGCTCAAATCGCATTCTTGGAAGCGTCCGTGTACAATTTGTAATGATTTGTAATGTCTGGTTATACCGATCAGGTGCGGAGACTAGTTTTTGTTTCAATGATTCATATGCGTTTTCGCACTGTTCTGTCCATTCAAATTGCGCATGCTTCTTCGTTAATTGTATCCGTGGAACTGAAATTTGGTTAAAAGTGATGACCAAACATTGGTAGTACGAACACATACCGATAAATGAACGAATGCCCTTTGCATTTGTCGAAACAGCGATGTTTTGAATCGACTCAACTTCCTCCGGGTTTGGATGAATGTGGAGGGGTGGCGGCTCTGCCGTCGGTGGGGTGTGGGGGCGGTGATTTGGTGGGTGTGGGGTGTTTCGTGTTGGTGTGGGAGCTGTGCTGGGTGTGTGAAAAATAATGCTAATCAAGCCTAAACTCAACTGAAACTGACTGAACTACTTGAGGGCTGATCTTAACTCGAACTGAGCTAATTAAGACTGAGCTAAATCACTCCTTTGCTGGTTGTGCCTATGTCGGGGGTGTGATGTGCTGTGTTTCCCCGCCACCTCCGCCGCACATTCCCCAAACCCCAGCCGGCTTGATGTTGTTTGAGCTACCGTCCCTAACACGAATTTATATGTGTGCGAAGTCAAAGTTTTGGATCACCATATAGGTAAGTGAGTGTCTCTAGTCAAATTAGAAAGAATGCGCTGTATTTATAAAAGTAATGAGAATGTAATTTGTCCGTGGTTTGAATGACTTGTCCCGAGTTGGGACTTTTGGATGCTAATAGTAGTATAATTTTGTGCAATATACGACACGAAATAGGTGCCTGTGACAAGGCCCAAGCGGCTTCCGCTGGTCCTTAAAGCTCCCTACACACATCCATTCTCCTCATTCACTTGACATTCGCTCGCCCCATTCATTCTCTCCTTATTAATTAATGAATTATTTGGTCCGGAAATTTAGCTCCCCTCTCAGCGGTACACAAACACATATATCAACGACCATTGTTATATTTTTGATGGTATGCTGGCCGAATATGTAAACCTTTCACTGCCAACCATAGCTGGCCTAGCGATTAGTGGCAGCGTTCCTCGCCTGGACAGAGTCTTAACTGCCACGAGGGGGCTCATTGTACTGGCTCCGAGGGCTTATACGAGTGCTCTGGTGTCTTTGACCGACCTACCTAGCCTTAAAGACAGTCGATGCCGCGCCGGGCCTTATTCGCCGTACATGTGCGACCGGACCAATGTGTCCACGGGTGGGCACGGATCTTCCCACGTTGGGCGCCAGTGTAGGGGGGTCCGGGCCACGTCGGGCTGGGCGGTGTCGGAGCGGGCTCTGGGGCACTGGCGGCACAGCCGGGTGGGTGGGTCGCTGTGCAGGCGACTGCGGCCGTCCGTCGGTGGGCAGGTTTGTTGGTTGCTACAGTCTTCCCCTCTCACCCACCCAGCTGTGCCGCCAATGCCCAGAACCCGCTCCGACACCGCCCAGCCCGACGTGGCCCGGACCCCTACACTGGCGCCCAAAGAACGTGGGGTTTCAGGCCTCTGTCCATCATGAAGCTCGGGGACTAGCACAGGCTGCCGAACCCAAGGGAAAGTGCACAAAGCCGGAGGCGATGACGGAGAGGAAAAAAACTCCTGGGCGCATCACGGTGAGGGGCAGAACGAACAGACAGACGCGGGGGATTCTCGGACGCGAGGCGGTTGACGCCGGACAGACTCAGACGCGCGGCGGTGGACGCCGGACCGACACCCTCAGGGACGTCCAGCGGTGGCAAGATGGCTGAGCTATCGGATGGAGGAGAGGAAGCGCTCAGCCGAGGCCACCCGCCATCCACCATCGCCATGTGAGAGCTGTTCGGCGTCATGGAGCCTCGCCCGTCACCACCACCGTCCCAGCGTAGCCAACCCCACCGGCGCTGGCGCCTTCCCGCGTGATGGGAGGATGTGTGTGTGTGTGTGTGTATGTTGGTGGAAATTGTCCGTGCGTGTGTAAATATAAATAGTTGTCGCCGCAGTGTTTAGGTGCATATATAATGTCTTTTCCTTGCATTCTTTCTATTTTAGCGTAGGAGAGCAGTGTGAATGACGGTGGCCTCGAACGGGGTTGAAGTCCCAAGTATTCTGACTGTAATACGGTGACTGTGTTACGGTGACTCCCAAATAAATGCCTTGTTGTGATTTCACCTCTTTAACTTGATCTATGCTGAAATTTACCAAACTTGATTCCTGATTCGATACTTAATATTAGGCAAGACAAATTAAACGTGATAGAGTTTGTGAGTCCGCAACTGGTGCCAACATCAATGCAAAAACACGTGTAGTGGTCTGGACCTAAATGCAGCTGGTTGGGAATAATGATACAATTTTGAAGGGCATACCTTGATCGGAAGGAAATTGTTGCAAAATTTCCTATACAAATATGTCATCGATCTCAATCTCAGTCTCTGTCTCTTGATTTCAGTATTAATATCTTTCTGTTTCTATCACTGTTTTGATCGCACTATCGGGCGAACACTCGGCCCCAGTTTATCTGTCCGTCCCTGGCACGGTCACGATCTCGATATCGGTCTCTGTCTTATGATTTCTGTCCAAGCATCGTTCTGTTTCTGGTTCTTTTCCCCTGGGCGAATTTATGGCAGATAAGGGATGGCCGCAAGAAGAGTTTGACGAACCCCGCAGAGCTTGCGAGAGAGACAGCCTGCAAGCTGCCATTCTATGTGCGATATGTCCTCGGGCGTCGACCGTGAGGGGCCCTAGACCCTCCTTGTTACTCCTAGGCATTATTAAAGTGGTAACTGTTAACTGGGCTCAGGTATCTCTTAACCGCAAAATCCCGCTGGCCTCTGTGACCCAGGGGCGCAGATGAGGGGGCGAGCATAGCATGCATGTGGGAGGGGCCGTTAAGGGGGGGCATCACGTTGCGCTCGCCGGAAGTTCGGCGCCGGACAATATAATATATAAGCAAAACACTGCCGGGTAATGAGTCCGCCTCCGTTCGCTGTACGTGGACACAGATGGTACAGAGGTTCGAGAGACGCACGGACTGGTTTGGCATGCCGTAAGTCCCGGGGCTGAAAGGGTAAGGCCGGCTATGGTACAACGACGACCAGGGGACGTACCCAACGTGGTAGGGATCCGTGCCCACCCGTGGGATACGTAAGGCTGGTCGGACGTCTTCAACGTGTAAGGCCAGGCATGGCGTCGATTGGGTAAGGTTAGGTAAGTTGGCCATTGATACCTGAGTTCAGTTATAAGACGGCACAGAAGCCCAGGGAAAGTTTCATCGCCCAGTGTTACCAAGCCTTAAGGACAATAACGACAATATATACAAATTATGCAATCAGGAGAGTCGCGTCAGCCGTTTACAAGTAGGCCTCGGAGCGGGTAATTAATATGCATTCGGGACTAACCAAGTCCCCAGTGAAAGGGAGTACGACTCGCTAAATGCTTGCATAACATTAGAGGGAAAAATCGTGGGCGAACTTGCTTTCGTATTATCAGGGACCGAATGATCGTGCGGAATGAAAGGAGCGAGTGACTGTTGCATAAATGTTCAAAGGGGTAGTTTTAAGGACCAATGGAATTGGTTCGAATTATACGCGAGTATTCAGTTGTCAGAAACATCACTGCCAAAATTTTACTGGATATTACCCGGGCCACGCTTGCATCTGGCTGCCCCGAGAACGTCGATTGTGTGTGTGGGATGGGGGGGGGGGGTGAGTGGATGGTGGA
This sequence comes from Ashinkailepas kermadecensis, assembly GCA_034440615.1. Taxonomy (NCBI): domain Eukaryota; kingdom Metazoa; phylum Arthropoda; class Thecostraca; family Neolepadidae; genus Ashinkailepas; species Ashinkailepas kermadecensis. The sequence continues at coordinate 601,870 of JAOTOM010004995.1, forward strand.
TGTGTTGTGTTATCTGGGGGTACACGGGTGGGTCCCATAAATGGACGAGTGCCGGCGGCGGTGGCAGTACCCATGTCGTGTACCTCTATCATAGCCATCCATCAGGGTCACATCACACCCCAAGCCCACAACCCCTTCTTGCCACATGACCAGCCGGGCGCACTCACGGGCGTATGTAATGTTCACAGGAGCCTGGCCTCGCTATTATAAATTCGTGTAGTGGTGGCGACGGGCCGCAGCAGGGTTGGTACGATGTCGGAGCGGTTGAAGAAATGGTGGGCGAGAGGGGAAGACTGGAGCAACCAACAAACCTGCTCACCGACGGACGGCCGCAGTCGCCTGTACAGCGACCCACTCACCCGGCTGTACCGCCAGTGCCCCAGAGCCCGCTCCGACACCGCCCAGCCCGACGTCACCCGGACCCCCTCCAAATGCCATCAGCCAAAACGATGTGTTCTAGATACTGAAGTTCTCTTTTTTCGCAGAGAGTCACCTTTCGGCGGTTTCAATCTAAGCTTTGCTTCCGCGGTCCACGGAAGACCATCTCGAGATGGGTCAGATGTTCGTAAAACTTTCTAAAGTACACAATTATGTCGTCGACGTGCGCCGTTGCAAGCTGATTTTGGATTCCTGACAGCACTTTGTTCATCAATTCCATTCATTTTGAAGGAGCGTTACGTATTCCAAATGGCATCTTGCGAAAATATCACAAACGTCAGAAACAGGTGGATGCTGTTTTTGGGATACTCACTTCAGACATCTGGATTTGCCAGTAGCCAGGCTTGAGGTCAAAAGAAGAAAAGGAAGTTTGCTCCTCCTAGAGAGACAAGGATGTCGTCAATTAGGGGAGGGGGATGGCTGTTTTTCTTGGTTACTTTGTTCAGTTTCCTGAAGTCGTTGGCAAAACAAGTACATCCGTCGCTTTTTCTCACAATATCGATGGGTGCAGCCCACGGGCTGTCTGATTCCTCAATAATTCCTGGTTCTAGAAGGACCTAAATTTCATCCTCCACATGCTTTCGCTGGAAAGACGGAGTTTTATAGGGTGCCTGGTGGATCGGAAGATTATCTCCTGTGTTTATGCCCACCTGGATGACGTCAGCCGTACCCAAGTCTGCGTCAGTGGCGGCAAGTAGGTCCGAGTTTGCATGCACCAGCTGCTCTAATTTTTACCTGTCGGTTCCAGTCGGATGCGACAACTTCGCTTGCTCCAACGGGTCCAAAGGTGTGGTTAGGGGGTTAGGTTAATGTCCTGTTTTAGATCGATAAGATTTTCGAGATTTAATTTGTCTACCCTCTCAGCGAACGCGATGACCTGCTCTGGGTGCAGCGTGAAAGCTCTCGTATTTGCTTTGACTATCCGGACTGGTATGCGTTCTTGCCGAACCGGCTTTGCTACTACCTTAGCAATAACAAGATCTGGATTTTCGGAAATATACGGCGTATTGTCTAGTGAACGAGTGTAGCAGCGCTGGTCCACAAGCTGCACGCTATTGATGAAAGCTGGACACCCAATGACTGTTTTGGCTGGAATGTGAACTCGTCCTTTTACGCGAACCAGTGAACTCGACTGTTCACTCTGCCGACGTTACGGTCGGAGTGGTATAATGATAATGATGATGGGATGATGTTAGGATCATGATCACTGACATGATCATTTAAATTCGAACTTTTGAGCCATCCCAATCATTTTCATAAAGCTGTAGCGGAGCGCGTCCTCCGGCCGATTGAGGACACGGAGCCATTACCGAGCGTGCGCGCGCCCGCTATCTAGCGCGCGGCTGAGAACGAGTCATTCGTGGTGTGTGGGGTAGGTCGCCGTTTTGGAGCAAGATGACAGTGTACCAATCGTACTTATCCAGGTCCTTTGTATCTCGTTTCTCTGCTCATCTCCAATGCTTTGTGTCCAATAGCCATCTGCATGGGCTATTGCAGTAGACACTGGGGGTGGGGGTGGGGGGTTGTGGGGGGGAGGTGGGGGGTGGGGGAGGTGGGGGGGGATCATGTCCCCCAATTTCTGAAAAGTGCCGATTTATCCCCTTCAATTTCCTTCGTGTCCCCCAAGCCTCATTTTGCGGCGATCATACTCAGGTAGCCTGAGTCTGATGGCCGCAAAATTATACATAATCATTTATAAAGTGAAAAAAAAATGTTTGCGATAAAATCACCAAAAATACTCAAAGCCGATCCAGCCAGTCAACGGGCTACACAGGCTATCTGTCGATACAAAATCTCCGAGTAGTAAGTCAGCAAACGTTAGAAATGTCTACTTACATGCCATTCTTGAATAACAAAGACCGTGACCATCTTGTGTTTTCGATTGGGTGGAAAATTGTGATTAGCGAGGCAACAAATTTGCATTATCGCAATGCTTTATACGTCTTAGGTTGCATTCCCCTGCGCATATATAGACATGTCTTGAACAAACGTGACTCTGGATGTCTTTGTATGTCGTCAAGACCAAGGGGTCATGGGCAGCATTAAGCACGTACGTCAAGTTAACGTCGTATTCGTACTCGTATTCAGCGACGAGTTCGCCAGGGGCGTATTTGTATTGGCATTGGCATTCAGCGACGGGTTATGATCATTCGAATGAATTAACACAAATGCTTCTGCTTATACTGAACACGCTGGAAGCAACTACATGGGTCTCACAAGACCACTTTAACGATCAAGGTCCAACGCAAACCGGTTTCTTCGGTTGCCTCCCATTTTTCCCGTTTTCACTCAAACCTGCGTAAATCTGGTGTCATGCGATATCCTGTGGTGAACCATCGTGTAACATTTCAAACCGGTACATGTCAAGGTCAAACTTCAAGGTCAAAGGTAAGCTTGATTTATTAGGTGGTGATATTGAATCGATATAATCAGAACGCGAGGTTTGGTTGCTATCGCTTCAATTTCCGTCAAATGGGCGTCATTCGAGGTGGCTTGTTGTGGTTTATCAGAAAGCTAAGCAATCGAATTATCTCTCAGGGGCAAAGGCCAAGCTGATCCTTCGATCGCCCCAATATTTTTTCTTCTTCTTTTTTTTCACTCAAACCTATCCAAATCTGGTATCAAGCGATAGCCAGTGGTGGGCACTCTAGTGACATTTCAAACCGGGACTTGTCAAGGTCAAGGATTTCATTGGGATTGTTCAAGGGTTGTTTGATGACCTAGCGTTTCGTCGCTAGGTCCGATGGGGTCCGCTAGGTTACTAGGGTCGTCGTTAGAGGTCCGCTAGGCAAGTCCGATGGGGCCGTCATGAGGGGCAGAGATATAACCGAGGAAAAGTGTCACGTTTCTAACAGGTTGTGTGGAATGGACCGTTGAGATTTGAAGACACCCACCCTGAGGGCTGGTAAGGGCCGTGAAGGTGAGAGAGGGCCAGTCCTAGAGCTGGAATTCCCATGCCGGAAAGAGAAGTCTCAGCTGGAATGGGGCTCTGACAGCTGGGGAATAGACAGGGCGCCTGAGGGCCCGAGAGGTCTGAAATGCTCCTTGAGTTTGAAAGGGTCCCTGAGGGATGGAGAGGACTACTGATGGCCCATCTCAGATTTTTGGTCTTTGATCTCGTTACAGTCAGAGAGGACTGGACTATGATTCTTCTGAGATTTAGAGAGGCCTCTTATGGATGAACAAGATCCCCTGAGAGGTAAAAAATCCCATTAGATGGCGATTGAGGCGAGGAATTACGAGGGTCGGCCTCAAAGCCAGAATGGTCTTGAAACCACAAGGGCTGCCGAAACCCGAAAGACTGTCGATGACTAGGGAAGTTTCCTGAGAGCCAGAGCGGACCGGACTATGATACTCCTGGGGCTTGGAAGGAACACCGAGGGATGAACAGAGCCACCTAAGAGCTAAGGAGAGTTCTGAGAGCTGGCGACGTTTGCTAGAAACTGTGAGGCCTGTCTCGGAGCAGCAGGATTCCCCTGAAAGGTAGACACGTTTGCGAGCGTACTGGTAGAGATACAATAATTGTCATGAGCACAAGCAAGAGGCCATTTTATCAAACACAACGGAGATATACGGCACCAAATGTCAAAGGTCACCGAGATCCAGCTGAACAGCAATTTGGCAGAGTAGACTTTGCCTACATTTGCAAGTTACTGTTTAGCTGGATCTCGGTGACCTTTGTCATTCCACCACAGTTCCACTGTTTGATAGTCCACCACATGTCATTCCACATGTGTGGAACGGCATTCCACCACGGTTCGACAGGGGCCTAACACCGTCACGTCTCAAATGCTACTATAAGTATGGGTTCATGGGGTTGTCTGATGGCCTGAATCGACCTGCGCAATTTTGAGCTTGATCTGACCTACGACTTCAGAGGTAAAGCCTCGGGAGTTTTTGCAATGTCACAATGTAGGGCCATCCGCAAACAGCTTAAACAGCTATAGCTTGCATATACACGGACCAATTGAAGTGCAACTATATCCCTTTATATTTATATTTGAACAAGAATTGCTCCCCACGAAATAATTTTTTGAGTTCACACATTTTTAATTGCCGGACCTCATGACCTTAGGTTACCTGACCTAGCTTGACACGAGGGCATTGAAAAGGTGAAAATTGATTTCGCCGGAATTCGATATCGGTGAAATTCGCTTTCAACAGAAGAAATCTTGGAGATTGGACTTTTCCATACATATTTTCATGTAATTTCAAATTGTCACGCATGTCAGACCAGTAAGCGGTGACACGTGTCACCGCCGCTGCCTCGGCGTGCCCCGTAAACCACTCGCCAGATCTGTGCACGAGAGAACTGAAGTGAGAACTCAGGTGAGAACTGAGAACTGATTTATTGATGACGTAGCGATGATATACGTATAATAGCTGAGACAGTCTGTCCTAGTTAAGATATTGAAGTCTGCAGATATAGAAAAGTGAATGCAAGTGAGTCAAGCGTACAGGTCAGTTAGCTCAGTGAAGTAGAAGGCTATTATGTCAGATGGCCATGGTGTAGCCACGGTTTTGAAATTGGACGGGGGGGGGGGACAAGCTAGGGGCTTGGCAAGTTTGGGCAGGATAGGGAGGCACGCCCCCCCCCCCAAAAAAAAAGAAGAAGAAGATTTCAGTCATTTCCATTTTCGAGGTCTGGTTTTCATATTTATCATTGTTCAAAATTATATTTTGGGAACAAAAAGTTCAGCCAAAACTAGCAAGTTTCACTCCTTATCTGCTTGCCTATGAACACCTAGATTTATGCCGTGTGTGCTCGGCCCGATTTCACAATCACCACAGGCTAATGCTCCAATTGCGTTAAACGTTGCCTTCTTGCAGCAGGAAAAACAGAAAATATTGAACGGTGGTTTTACTGTAGTAAATATGAACATACCATAACCTTTCCCGAACTTTCCTTTGTACAGGGACGCATTTCGATTCAATGACAACCAGGGCGGATAAAGGGTGTGCCACTGAGAGCATGTGCTCCCCACATGGCGTCCCTCCGTCTGGGAAAAGGAACATGTTTCAGCAACATGATCTGAGGTCACTGCTGTGAGCGCGCCCGATCGGCTTGGCGGCACAGCCTAACCGCCGACCGGTGACCGCGTGGCCGGAGCCGGTCCACCGCCGACCGGTGACCGCGTGGCCGGAGCCGGTCCACCGCCGACCGGTGACCGCGTGGCCGGAGCCGGTCCACCGCCGCGGTGTCCGCTGCCCGCTGCCTAGCGCCGCGGGCGCTAGGTGCCGTCCTGTGACCAGCCCCGGCCCTGACTCGTGATTGGCTGCTACCCGGTGGATACCAGCCCAAATGCTAATTGTCGATTGGTCGCTAGGTTCTAGTGTACGCCGCTCGAGGGTATTTGGTGTGTGGTGTCTAGAGAGTGGGGGCTCTCAGTGTACTCAGGGATTCGTGAGCAATATACCTCAGTGCGTGACATCGCCTCTCAACCGACCAGACGGACGACGGCACAACAGTCACCCACGTAAATTATGTGTTCTTTATTAAACAAATACCTAATATTAGCAAAAGAAATGGTCCCCCTCCAGACAAGTGTCCCCATGACAATTCCTGTATCCAACCCTGATTACAGCATTGCTCTCTCGCGGTTATGAACTACGACTGGTTATAAAGTCGTGCACATTCACGTGCTTCTCGTGCGAATTTGACATCTTTCGTGGACCCATTAAGAGGAAAACGAACAAGTTGAAGACAAAAATGATATGTTGTATATGTCTAGAACAGCAATGTGGCAGTGTAAATAAAAACCAGCGATGAGAGCGCCGTTCGAGTAGGTTATGACGGATTTCTTGGGGCAGCTCCTTGCCACATAGGATATGAGTGACTGCTATAACAACGGATGAAACAAAACAAAAATTGATCCTCTTATTCCTATTACACTCAATCATTATACACACATCGGACCTTCGACACCTTCAAAAATATTTCGAAATCTCAACATTATGATACCGTACGGCAAGCCACGTCGAATGACACGAACATAATGTAAATTGAAGCCATAGCGACGAAACGCGAGGACTTTGGAAAATTAAAACTAATTTTAGACCTTGAAGCTTCACTTGACATGTCACAAGTTGAAACGTGTTACTGGAGGCTTGCCCACGGGCTCTCTTGATACCAAACATGGGTAGCTTCGGGAGAATACGAAGAAACGCGGGGCGACCGATGAAATGAGTTCGACCTTTTTCAACTTTGGAAATTAAAGTTATTTCTGAACAGTTCGCTAGAGTACCTCATGGCACGTCGAATGACACCCACTTGATGAAAATTGAAGACATAGCGACGAGGCGCGAGGATTTCGAGCAACTTAAGCTAACCTTCCATTTTGTGGTTTGACACTGACATGTCCCGGTTTGAAATGTTACTCGAGGTTCACCACAGCCTATTGCTTAATATCAGATGTGGGTTAAGGCGAAGAAAAAATGGGAGGGGACGGAAGAAATCGATTTGACCTTTGACTTTGAAATTAGTTCGATTTCGTAGCATTATAATACGGCACGTCGAATCAGCCACGTTGAAAGACACCCACTTGGTTCAAAATGAACCCATAGCGACGAATCACGAGGACTTCGAAAAATTCAAACTAGCCTTTGACCTTGAGGTTTGACCTTGATATATCCCGGTTTCAAAATATTACTCGAGGGTTCACCATGGGCTATCGCTTGGTAGTGCATTTGAGTAGGCTCAGGGCGAAAAAAATGCGAGGCGAGCGAAAAATATAAGCTTGAATTTTGACCCATCGAGGTTATTTAGAAATATCAACTTTCTATTACCGCACAACAAGCGACGTCGAACGACATCGATTTTCGGCACATTGAAGCCATAGCGAAGAAACGCTAGGTCATCTAGCAACCCTTGAACAACCCCAATTAAACCCTTGACCTAGACAAGTCCCTATTTGAAATGTCACTCGGGTGTTCACCACTGGCTATCGCTTGATACCAGATTTGGATAGGTTTGAGTGAAAAAGGAAAAAAAATAATATTGGGCGACCGAAGGATCAGCTTGGCCTTTGCCCTTGAGAAATAATTCGATTGCTTAGCTTTCTTATAAACCACAACAAGCCACGTCGAATGACGCACATTTGATGGAAATTGAAGCGATAGCAACCAAACCTCGCGTTCGGGCTATCTCGCTTCAATATCACCATCTAATAAATCAAGCTACCTTTGACCTTGAGGTTTGACCTTGATATGTACCGGTTTGAAATGTTACACGATGTTTCACCACATACTATCGCATGATACCAGACTTACGCAGGTTTGAGTGAAAACGAAAAAAAACTGGGAGGCAACGAAGAAACCGGTTTGCGTTGGACCTTGAACGTTTAAGTGGTCTTGTGAGACTTATGTAGTTGCTTCCAGCGTGTTCAGTATAAGCAGAAGCATTTGTGGCAATTGATTCCAATGATCACAACCCGTCGCTGAATGCTAATGCCAATACAAATACGCCTCTGGCGAACTCGTCGCTGAATATGAATACGAATACGACGTTAACTTGACGTACGTGCTTAATGCTGCCCACGACCTCTTGGTCTTGAAGATATACAAGGACACCCAGTGTCACGTTTTTTCAAGATATGTCTATATATGCGCAGGGGAATGAATCCTAAGACGTATAAAGCATTGCGATAATGCAAATTTGTTGCCTCGCTTATCACAATTTTCCACCTAAGCGAAAACACAAGATGGTCTAGGTTCATGTTATTCAAGAATGGCATGTAAGTAGAAGTGTCTAACGTTTGCTGATTAACTACTCGGAGATTTTGGGACGACAGATAGCATGTGAAGCCCGTTGACTGGCTGGATCGGCTTTTAGTATTTTTGGTGATCCTTTTGCATACCTTCTTTTCACTTTATAAATGATTATGTATAATTTTGCGCCGATCATATTCCGGCTACCTGAGTATGATCGCCGCAAAGTGAGGCTTGGGGGACACGAAGAAAATTGAGGGGGACAAATCGCCACTTTTCAGAAATTGTGGGGGACATGTCATTCGGGGGACAGAAATTGGGGGGACATGGGGGACACGACATCCTTGTCTCTCTAGGAGGAGCAAACTTCTTTTTCTTCTTTTGAACTCAAACCTGGCTACTGGCAAATCCAGATGTCTGAAGAGAGTATCCCAAAAACAGCATCCACCTGTTTCTGACGTTTGTGGAATTTTCGCAAGATGCCATTTGGAATATGCAACGCTCCTTCAAAGTGAATGGAATTGATGAACAAGTGCTGTCTGGAATCCAAAATCAGCTTGCAACGGCGTTCGTCGACGACATAATTGTGTACTTTAACAAGTTTGACGAACATCTGACCCATCTCGAGATGGTCTTCCGTGGACCGCGGAAGCAAAACTTAGATTGAAACCGCCGAAAGGTGACTTTCTGCAAAAAGAAAACTTTAATATCTAGAACACATCGTTTTGGCTGATGGCATTCATCCAAACCCGGAGGAAGTTCAGTCGATTCAAAACATGGCTGTTCCGACAAATGTAAAGGACATTCGGTCATTTATCGGCATGTGTTCGTACTACCAATGTTTGATGATCCCTTTTAACGAAATTTCAGTTCCACGGATACAACTTACGGATACAACTAACTACAACTTACAACTTACGAAGAAGCATGCGCAATGTGAATGGATAGAATAGTGCGAAAAGGCATATGAATCATTGAAACAAAAACTAGCCTCCGCACCTGTATCGATATAACCAGACATTACAAATCATTGCAAATTGTACACGGACGCTTCCCATAATGCGATTTCAGCAGTTCTCGTCCAGAACTATGGCGAGGACGAAAGAGTGGTGTAATTTCTGTCAAAACAACTGAAAGAAATCCAGCGTGAATAGCCCATTGTTCAGAAGGAAGGTTACGCTTGCGTGTGGGCATGTGGGCTATTGCAGAAATTAAGACAATGTCTGCTGGATCGAAATTTGCCATTCTGAATAATCACCGTCCATTCACATTATTGAACTTGTCAGAGATGTAAAAACCCAAGACTTCAGAGGTGGATAATTATGCTTTCAGAGCACAATGGTGAAGTGCTATTTATATATATATATATATATATATATATATATATATATATATATATATATATATATATATATATATATAATTCAGCAATAATGTTGTCGCAGATTACCTCAGTCGTATGCACGAAAACGATTGACTCCGGTCATGTTCTCATTGGTCACTTCCGAAACGATGAGCTGAAGAAAATGGTGGAAGGGTTTAGTAAGGAGGAAACATTTAGGGACGTTTTGGTAAAATTGCAGAACACTGAAAACTTCCGAAGGCGGACGAGGAAATAACAAACATTCGAAAAGTCATGAACGACAAAGACCATTCCATTACAAGGACATCTGTTTACATTCCATGAAGCTGAATAAGCTCAGCTACAAAATTAGCGATGGTCCCCGTTGTGGATCATTCAATGGATTACAACTTTGTTCGTCGAAATGTCAGAGGAGGTGCTGAAAGAAATGCGAGATGAAAGAGATGAGGGCTTCTTTGAGGGTCACATGGGCTGGGAAAACTAACGAGAGACTCAAATTCCGGTATTACTGGAACGGAATGTGGAGAGATACAGTGGTTTATCTCAAAACTTGCGTGCCTTGTACAGGACTTAAAGGAAAGTCAGCACCAGTGTCAATGCAGGAAATTCCATTGCTACATTACCCGTTCGAGATGTTGGCCATTAACACTTGTGGACCATTCCCGGAAGCGCAAAATGGTAACCTATGCTTCACTACGATCATCGATCTTTTCTCCTCTTGGTCTGAGAGCCTTTGCTCGGAAAGAAAAGACGCTCGTACCATCGTAAAGATACTTGTGGATGAAATTGTATCTCGTATTCATGTTCACATGTAATTATTTCGTACTTGGGGAACGAATTCAGAAATGCCGTTGTGGACGGGTTGGAAACGTATTTGATTATCCGGCATATCTCGGTCAATGCGTACCACCTTCCGGTAATGGCAAATGTGAAAGGTGCAATCGCTGCTAAAATGACGTGCTGGCCAAAGCAATTCACCAAAAAATCATGATGATTGAGATACTAAAATTCCCGCTACTCTTGCGGCTTGGTGGACAGCGAACATTGGAATTTCTGGCTCCATCTCACCGTTCTTCACGCTCTACGGGAGAGACCCAGTCTCGCCTAGACAATTTGCTGCAAC